>NC_051168.1:72409819-72864819 GCF_013339725.1 Rhipicephalus microplus
TGTTTAGTACAAGTGAAATTAGAAATTGGGTAGGCATGCACTGCTAAGATTGAAGCCTATTTTTCGTATAATACCCGGAAATGGTTAGTTTGCTATATCGCGAAATTGTTCTTACAGTGTAGTTTTTTTAACGTACATAACGCTGAGTCGTGTGTAGTCATGTAAAGGTTGCTTATGTGTGCAATAATGCAGCATGCGCAATATGCACTTTAACATGTGCCGAGTTATGTAAAAGGTTGTAAGCACATATGTTTTTCTTATCGTAATGTGGGAACAGCTTCCTCGCATAAAACGCAATGGCGAACTGCGAATACCATTTGTGTTTTCTTACACTATGTTCACAAATGCATTAATGTAAGTATTGCTCACTCCTGATGAGGGCCTTCCAAGGCTCAGAATATCGAATAAGTATCCTAAACGATAAAATTTAACAAATGGGACTGATCAAAGCGTAATAATCACCCGTGTTGATAGACGATAAGAATTTACAAACGCTGTCATCAGAGTCCTCCGTTATACTTCAATAACATTTTAATGGCCTTGATAATATATAGAAAGATAAAATATTAAATTAAAAAAATAACCAGTAGATATATAAAGAAAAACTAAGGTAAATATAGAGTAATGATATTGTCAAAGTTCATGTTGCATGAAATACTTCGTCATGGTTCCCATCTTGTGATAATTAATAACCGAGGTTCAGGGCCGATGGGGTGGAAGGACTACTGCGTCTGTGTACCTCTAAACTGCGACATCCGAACGCCTTATCACGCTCAGAGCAATAGGGCTTGACTGTGCCGGTGAATGATATCCATCGCTTGTCAACATGATATCCATGTACATATGTTAGCCCGGACAACAACAACAACAAAAAAAAAACTGCATGAGATAAAGTTCTTACGTTTGTCGCATGCGCTTAGACACCGCGCATCATGAAGCCACTGGACACAGCCCGTTTTTCCTTCTTTGTATACGCTCGTCTAACGAAGTACACTTTGACACGATCTTTCATTTTTGTAGTCATGACGACCCTTGCATCGCGGGTACGCTTTGCCGGACGGAGGAGACTAGGCGACTCGCTCGATTGCAAACTCCGGATTCTCACAGACACACACACGAACACACACACATACAAAAAACGGTCGAAATCTCGACACGATAGCAGACACCGGCAAGTGGCTTATGAGCTTGGGGATTCGGCGTGGTTGTATAGACTCCTGTATACGTAAACGTGACTGTCACAAAAACTATACTCGCCGACTACGGTGCACTGTTTGTCGTTACTGAACGTCTTATTGAGGTGAAGTATAGAATCGAACGTATCACTTCGAACGGGATATGATCATCCAAGATCGAAGTTAGGTATGTATAGCCCTCCTAAGGCCGTTCACTCAGCTACTGTCCATCCGACTCCTCGCCCGGAGGGCTTCATTTACGAGAGGATCGATGCTGCAGTATCACTGTAGTGAAACAACAACAACAACAACAACAACAACAACAACAACAACAACAACAACAACAACAACAACAACAACAACAACAACAACAACAACAACAACAACAACAACAACAACAACAACAACAACAACAACAAAGGAGAAGGAAAGAGAAGAACGACGCGCAGTATACCGGCACGCTCTGGCCGTCCGTCTGCTGTAAATAAATCTCTGTGCGAAGAAGTCCCGTTCACGAGTCCCGTAACAATATATTCATATCTGGGGTTTTGCGTGTACCGAAACCGCAGTATGATTATCAGAGACGCCTTAGTGTACGGATTCCGCAAATTTCCAACGTCTGGTGTTCCTTAACGTGCGCTCACACCGCTCACTACTCGCTGACCTCTATACTGTTTCGCTTCTATCGAAATGCGACTGTTGTCACCGTTGTTGTTGTTGTTGTTGTTGTTTCACTACAGTGAACTCACTGCAGTATTGATACTCTCGTAAATGAAGCCCTCCGGGCGAGGAGTCGGATGGACAGTACCTGAGTGAACGGGAGGGCTACATACCTAACTTCGATCTTGCATGATTGCTGCGGCCGGTATCGAACCCGCCACCTTTGGATCAGCAGAGGTAAACGTGCGCTCCGTTATACGAAGACACATGTGATATTGATGCACGATTGCTCCTACAGTGTTTTTTTTTTTTTTTTGCTCAGCGTATCCTCTCAATCGTTGCCAGGCAACGCAAAGGCTGGGTGGGGGGACATTACTGAAGAAGGTGGAAAACCACGGTGCGTTGGGTAAACACAGCTCAGCATCAATAAGTGCACGACTCTTTCTAGTTTTATGAATTGCTCCGGTATTTTTTAATTTCTTAACCGTGACTTGATTTTTCATCGATGACTCCCAGTATGTATTTTTCTCGCAGCATTTTCGATGAAGGCGTGAATGCTGTATGCACGTGTGCTCAGATTTGGGTGCATGTTAAAGAACCCCACGTGGTCCAAATATTCCGGAGCCCTCCACTACAGCGTCTCTCATAATCATATGGTGGTTTTGGAACGTGAAATCCCACATATCAATCGAATCAAATTTTCTCGCAGTTTTTTTTGTTGTATATTTCGGCTCGCTCCGGTCGCCCTGACTGGATAGATTTAGCTCGTTTTCTCAATTTGTTCGTAGGTAGGTCGTGACGAGTTTGTTATAGTCGCCTAGTCCAGTCGAGCCGGGTTTCTGTTTCAGATCCGGTTACCTTATCGACATTCGAAAAAAAAAAGAAGCTAATTCATTGAAGTGTAATAAATTGAACAAACACCGACAATAAATTCTTGCTTAACACATCGCTTGTACTCGACTTTTTGTTTTTTTGTTGTATCCGGTGCTCTAGCTCCGTACAAGTGATCACAAAATTACCGCGGTTCGCATCAGAAATGATTGACCTCGCTTCTTTACTGCCCTCGCAGTAACATGACACGTCATACGCACATGACACCTTACATGACACGCGAGCACGCGCACGCAATCCTTTATGAGACGTCATATCGTGCGCATCAGGACACGGTACGTGACACACACACACACACACACACACACACACACACACACACACACACACACACACACACACACACACACACACACACACACACACACACACACACACACTAGTGGCATGTCACATGTCATGCCCACGTGACAAATCACATGCGACTCACGCACACTGGCACAGTGACACGTCGAACGCGACGGGGTATCTGCGACATTTCGCACAACGCGGGGGGGGGGGGGGCTCCGTCGCCTACCAGACGACGACGCCATTTACTTACTTGCGAAATGATGTTTGCCACCGCAGCTCGTTGGTGAGGTTGCCGAGTCTTCACCCGCTCGAAGAACGACGTGAGGAGATTGGTTCGGTTCATGCTAGTTATAGCTGGTTCGGTTTACGAGGTTTAGCATACCTATACGACACGAGCTATAAGGGGCGCCGTGTATAAGTTGGAAGGCTGCGGATCATTTTCGCCCTCTGCAGCTGCTTCGACGTCGTGCGCTGATGTCGCACAGAAATCGGGCCGCTGTGCGTTTCGCTTCCATCGCAAATGCGATCGCCGCGCTCTTTGGGATCGAACTCTTCGATCGCGTGCCGTAACCACTGAGGCATCGGGACTGCCTTGCTATTGATCGTTAACGATGGCTGGAGCCTTAAGGAGGTCAATACGTAATTTGTTTGATTCATTATTTTTTTGTGGTCGTACAGTGAATTGACATGCGCTCTCGGAAACAAGTAACACCACCATCACAATAAGTCACCAACATCACAACAAGGAATGCAGTGCAACAAAACCACTACCGTAACTTCATATCAGTAACACAACACCTCAAGAATAGCGGCACCACGGGTAAGAGCAGCAACACCACAACAAGGGCGACAACCCAACAACTTGACGAAACCATAGCAATGACCCAACACTATAGCATCGTAATAATAGCGGCACCATCGCTATGCAACAACGCACCATTAGATGAACAACAACGCCGCAAAAGCACAACAACAACAACACAACAACAAGAAAGAACCAGGGACACCACAATAATAACAACACCGCACATCACCACACTGCAGCAACACCTCCACCACAAGCATAACAGCAGAACAACAACAACAACACTAGCAGTATACCACCACCATCCGTAACAACAACGCCCACTACAACTTCAAGAACAAGAACTGTTCCGTTGTTACACCGTCCAGGAACATCAACTGAACGTTATAGTACTTCACGGTGCATGCAAGGTGCATGCGAAAGCTCTATAGAATGTACGGCAACACCATAAATTACCCCTAGCAACAACGGTCTCATCTCATTTGCGCCAGCGCGCGTTCAGAAAGAAACCATGTAAAAAGAACACAAAAAAAGTTCGGCAAGTGGTTCTGGTATTCCAATATCTCGCTCGTTCGAAGCTGCAGAGGAAGCCGCCGTATACGTTTCATATATTTTATTTACGCTCTTTCGGTATTCCAGCCTCGTTTGTCATAAATTCGCAGCATTCGAGATAACACATTCGTCGACGTCTGCGCGCCTGTGTCACCACGCGAATATATATATATATATATATATATATATATATATATATATATATATATATATATATATATATATATATATATATATATATATGCGCGTAGTGCGCTGCTCGAAATCCTGCGCGACTGTCACGTTCCTATCGCTTGCCCGTTTTTTTTTTTTTTCGAACTCGAGAGCGATGTTGTCGCGTAGACCTCCAGCGGCTCCCACACATTTAGTTTTTTCGCACGTTTTACCTATTCGCTAACGGCGCATTATTTCGTTTACTCATTTCTCGCAAAGGGCAGGTATTCCGATGTAGGCGCTTCGAGCTTCTCGTGGCGCATATACACTTCGGGTGATTTGAGAGTGACTTTTTTTCGCGAACGCCAGGTTCTGAAATTCTAAGCACTGCGCGCTTCGCCCGCGTTTATTTTTATTTTTTATTTGTTGAATCATACAATACAAAAGATCATCAGACTGCTTGGACCCGTAGCCAATGGCTAGTCCTGGGTCCAAAAAGAAAATGTATACAGTGATGCAGATTTACTGTTACATAAAGAAGAAACTAACACTCAGAAACACAGTGTGTTCTACAGTACAACTACAGACATTTTTTAGCATGCGATCTTCGTGCCAAACGACAATAAAATCTATAATCGCAATAGTGTCCAAAGGTGCACCAACGCAAGCAAATCACTAAAGTGTACATAATAACATAAACAAGACAACTCAGAGATATATTAAGTAGTCAACAATACCAGTAACCGCATTCCCAAATTCAATACAAATACAACATTCGTTGCTAGGCCATAATAAGATTCACAATCCAGAACAGCGGCACGCATTTTGAAGCGTTTGAGAGTCTGCGGTGTTTCTTTTTTTGCTTATATCCTGGTGTGTTTTTGCTGGCGACGCGCTTTCGTGGGTCAAAGCTGGAGCTAGCTATACGCCTGTTTTCGAAGGGAACCCTTAGCAATGTTGGCTTTTTTTCGGGTACACTGGTGGCTTCTTCTTGTATGTGCATGTGCGCTGTCGGATCCGTTGGCACGGTTGTGCACGAATTGTGCAGTGAGGGCGAACGATTGGAAGAAAGAAATGAGAGTCACTATAGAAGATGGATTGATCCATGCAGTTTCGTAAAACTATACTAGAGGGTACTCTGGCGCTGCGATCGCTCAGCTACCGTGGGAGCGATCGGTACAGTACATTGATTTGCCTAGTATTCGTGCTTCCGGGCTTCGAACGCATTTGTAGATTTGTCTATTGTAGTGTTTCGATTTCGCTTCGAATACAAGAAGCGGACCGTTCTGAGCTTCGCAAAAAGCGATTTCAATCGGTGAGCCTTTGAAAGGCTAAGTTGGTGAACTACGAACGCTAAACATTTGCTGATTGTCGTCACGCGTGACAAAACGGCTCCAAACCAGTCGAAGCCTATCGGAGCCGAAAGGACGAAGATTTGACAAATCCATGTATACTACCCGTCAGTCCCACGCTGGCTGAAGCGCCGTGCGTTGCAGTTCCCATAGAGATAGCGCCAGAGTTCCCTCTACACTCTTAAAAAAAAGTTAGTAAAAAGGTAGCAACTGCAAGCAAATAGGTAGTAACTGCAGTGATTACCACCTTTCTTGGATCGTTACTACCATTTTGCAACCTGTTTACTACCTACGTTAGTAAACGGTTACTAGCTGCAACCGTTACTTATTTTTTGCGACCTGTTTACTACCTACGTTAGTAAAAAGTTAGTAACTGGAATGAAATAGCCAGTAACTGCACCCGTTACTACCTTTATCGTCCTGTTACTACCATTTCGCTACCAGCCTGTAGACTATCTAGTCCAAAATAGTGTGCAATTCCTATTATGATAGTTTATGAAAAGAATCGTCTCGACGTATTTCATTAAACAGAAAAATGACGCAGAAGATATCTATAGATCAAGCAAATAAATTTTGTTTCAAATTACGCAACCGAGATATGAAAACGTCATTCTGATATCGTCGAAATGGAGAAGTACAAGTTAACAAAGCGTAAGCAAGTGCTACACGCGTTGTAATAGACAATTGCAACAAAGTTAGTAAATTGCTGCAAATATTAACAAGATCGGCCTATCAAAATAACGAGACGGTCACAATTAGCCCCGATGACGGTCACAATTAATCCACTGCAACGTCGCCAAATATTGTCACTGTTTTGCCCCGTCAAACCCCCAAAACAATTATCACCTTTTAAACGCTGATATATTAGCCGTTGTTCCGACTCCGGGTCTTGCGCGTCTCAGATTGGTAGCGGGCCCCCGTCCAAGGACCCATCGTCGAACAAGTCAGATGAGGCGCTCGTAATAACGACAACAATTTATTTACATGGTTAGTAACTGAGAATCAGAAAGGAGGTGATCAAGTGATCAGAACTGTACAGGAGAGCTGTTGAACTGTAGAACTTCAAATACACGAAAGTCTTCGGCTTATATAGCGCCTCGTTGCCAACCATGGGCACATTGTCCGCGGCTTCCGCCAATAGGGCGCTCCATGGTCTAGGTGCTCCACCCACGAAAGAGAGGAAAGACACCACACAATGCATGTGGAGAGGGCACAGTCCACACGACGCCCAAATATGGTCACCAAAGCACTGCACCAACGTTTTCGCACACGTCACCAAGTTTCGCGCACGTCCGATGATTTTGGTTTCCAAGATTTTTCTGGCAGCTGGGTGAGGTTCGAAAAACCGGCTGCCAGTACACGTGTCAAACTTGCCTGACTGTTTAGGTAGGACAATGTAGGGGTGGGCCAGCATATATTCAAAAATATGCCACCCCATTCAGCTGATCCTATGGAGAAAGGGGGGGGGGGGAAGGAAGGAGGAATAGTCAACTAATCTCTCGTCGCCAAGGCGGGCTCCGGCAAGGGCTGCAGCAGATAATGCATTATCCTTTTCTTCACCCCCAAATTCCATTCCTGGTTGTTTGCTAGAAGCTGTGGCTTATATAGCTGCACATATCCCGGGGCTCCGCTTGTCCTCGCAAGATGCAGCCACAACCAATTTGGCTTTAGCTTGCAGCCTGAACTGCAAATACCATGCTGGTTCCGAGATTTCCAGATCCTCGGTGTCCTCGAAAATGGCCCAGCTGCCTCCTTGTCTGCCTCGAAAGCCTTGCTGGCAGCAAACACAATGGCCTTTCTTGAGTCGAGCTCACAATGACCTCTCTTGGCTCGTGCGTTTTCTTTGCGCGAACCAGTGCCGAACCCCCCGTTCAGGTTTTGCCGAGAGGAAATCAACCCATCTTGACGGCACACCTTTGCTTGGAATGCGTCGAAATATTTTCGTCCCGTTCACAAAGGCCGAAAGCTTTAATAATGATGACGGTCGTAACACCGTGCGAAGCATTCAAATGCACTGATATTAAGTTCGGTACCTTGTTTTGGCCACTGTACATAATGTCTTTTTGTGGCCATTTTATAATAAATAAATATGACATATATTCTTTTATAAGTAAGGCTCATTAAAAGTCTTGTGCTACGTCGCCAAACACATGTAACCAGGTCGTATATAATAGTGCTATAGGCTCACATTTCTTGTAATTCATCCTGAAACACAAATGCTCTCCTGTGACAGACAGGCCCCTGAAAAGTAGGGGCTATATATACCCCACGTTTAACTCATTCTACATGTAAGCGTACAAAATAGTGAGCATGGTTGGGGTATTTATTCTTCGCGTTCATGGCGCATCACGCTTCATTATCCGAAGTTGTCAAGTATTGAGACATTCATTGATTAACATTATCAGTGGAAAAATAATAAGTCGAAATGAATAAACAAGGTAGTATCGGTTACTACTTTTTTTCTTGCAACCTTTAAAGTTACTACCCATGGGTGGTAACGGCTAGGGTAGTAAAAGTTACTAAATGCTGGTAGTAATAGTAAAGGTAGTAACTGCTACCGCCCTTGCCGTTACTAACTGCGCTTACTACCAGGGTTGTAACATATGTGACAAACCGTTACTACCCCAAAGTTAGCAAGTACTACCACCTTTTTTCTATGAGTGTAGTGCGATAACATTATAGGAAACTGTGGATTGATGAACAGTTTTCCGCAACCGGGAAAAAGGAAGATTGTAGGCGTTGTGAAGGTACTGTGCTTCACTCTAGCAAAACGCGCAGAACTGGGGACATGAACACTGTCACTACTTTTATACTGAAGGTGCCGGGTTGTTCCAGAATGTTGAATGTCTTAGACGTTTGCACATGCCGGGGCATAGAAAAAAAAAGGGGGGGGGGGGGGGGGGAGAGTTCACGCGGATTCACCCGAGAAATATGATTTACCTTAGGAGTGGCGATGCTCGGCCGCTGAACTGAAGGTCGAGGGTTCGATATCGGCTGCAGCGCTAGCGTTTCCACGGAGACGAGATGACACCGTTTACTGGGCGATTCGAGCGCTCGTCAGAAGGGCCCAGGTATTCGAAATTTTTGTCGCCCTCCACTACGGCGTCACTCATAGTTATATTTTCGTTTTGGGACATTATACTTTAGGCAATGTTATACTGTATATTTTGGTGTTATCTACAGGAAATATTGAAAAAATATGTTTTGAAATCAACTTCTCTATACACCACTGGTAGTGAAAAAATTCAATTTAGTCAGTGTACGTTTTCTGCGGAGAAGCTCCGAGTAGTCGGAGGATCTTGGCTTGCGGGGGAGGGGGGGGGGGGCTGATCTATCAGACCAGAGTCGTTACTCTGCTCAGAGTAAGCTGATACCGATGGAGGCGGAAATGTAGGCCCGTGTGCTCAGATTTGGGTGCACGTTAAAGAACCCCAGGTGGTCGAAATTTCCGAAGCCCTCAACTACGGCGTCTCTCATAATCATATAGTGGTTTTGGTACGTTAAACCCCACAAATCAATCAGAGTAAGCTGATAGATTGACATGATAAAAGACGGTGGTTTACGATCTGATCTTTCTTAATTGTTCGGCGTATAATCTCACGAGGGCAAGGCTGACAGTTTTGTGATTCTTCAAAGCGGTCGAATCGGCGCGTTTGTTGAGACCTGCGCGTCGGTTGTCACGACGTCGACGATGACGATGACGATGAACGATGGCAACGCGTGCTCGTCATCACCCGGTGACCTCAATCGCGCGCTGTAACCTCGGCATGCGCCGTTCCTCTTTACGCGTTCGGCGCGGTGGTCGCGCCCCCTGCCGGCTGCTTTCTTTTGTTCGATGCGTGCGATGGCGGAGAAAGACGCATACGTAACGGCGCACGGGCGACGACAGCGTCATCTACCCTCCCCTCGCTAGCCGTGTGTACAAGGTCATTGGGCCACGGTCGATCACGTGATGGCTGCTGAGCGTGCCGTTGTGTGTGCGCGTGTGACGACAGCGCGAGACCAATCGACGCCCTCTCGCGGTGTCTGTTCTGTTCCGTGTTACCTGGATAGATTTGGAGACGTGAGGGTGCCACCTCGATTACCCAATTTTTTTTTAAAGCGAACAACAAAACAATATGAATATCGGAAATTGAAACTCCGATACCACATCAAAATGTGCACATCTTCCTGAAAGACTTCGAGAATGCACACTGAACTCGTGAGGGCTCGTTTCTTTGTTTCGCACCAACCTTAAGATGCCGAATACAAGACCCATGACGCCATATAGTTATCTATAGGACTTGCAGTCAGCATGCCGTCAATACCCGACTAAATCTGTATCGAAATCACTGCGAAAATCCTAGGAACACGCATTGAACAAACATTTTGAACAATCTTCCCGAAGGGAACACTGATGGGATGCGAAGCAGCAGTAGTGCGCACGGCGTTGACCCGGTTGAAACAGGTGTCGACGCGGGTGCTGGAAGAACAATTTGAAGCAACATGCGGTTGAAAGTGGCGGGTTGTGGAGAGGGTGAATCGAAAGAGAAGTGTGTTGCGAGTGGGCGGAGGATCCGGCAGCTGCGGGCGCTGCGGTAAGTGTGCTGAGGGTGAGGGAGAGAGTGACATCAGCGTGCACCAGAGAGGGAAGCGTGCGAGGGGAGCGATTCGTCAACACGCAGCTGCGACTTGACCTACTTGGTACCGCTCCAACACCTGCGGCGAGGGTAACGCGTTGCGGCGCGTTCGTACGGACCGGCGTACGGCGTTACACACGTGAGTGAAATATATACTTCGCATCTAATATCACGCTGCCAGGTCTAGTGGGTAATGAGAGTGCAGATGGTATAGCTTGCGTGATTAACATTCGAGAACCGATAGCGACTCTCGAAGAACCTCCAGCCACTCTGCACGACATCCTGGAGACCCAAAAAATAAAGGCGAAAATTCTACCCACCGCACCCAAAACGTGATATCGGGCAGGCTACGGACTGGCGCCGGCTACAAAATAACACTTACCCATTACCGCAATGTATTTATCCTCGACAAAATCCATCCAACGCAGTACACGGACACATGTTCATGGTGTAGGGAGCGGCCATCTCTCACCTGCATAACGTGGACGTGTAGACTCAGGCCACCCGAAATCAATTCACCCTTATTACGGAGAAACCCATTTGAGAGACAGTGGGAGGTGTGGCTTACGAGCAAGGAGCGAGAGCCAAGTTACATTGCTCCATCAGGCCCACCCAGCAGCAAAGGCTAGGGCGGCCCTGGACTAGGGGACCCACCCACCTTCGCTCTAACTTCTTATGTTTTAGGAGCGGAGCTCCTCTTAGTCTAACAATGTCCTGCGTCAGGCGTAACAGGCAGTATCTTCCAATCTGTAAATAGATGGCGCTGTGTCATCAGTCTCATCACCATTTCTCGTCTAATTTCCTAGATGGCGTTGGTTCTGTAGAAGTGCGTGCAATAGGACGGACGCACGCAAGCACGGACGCACGGACGGAAGCAGTATCTCCTGATCTGTAAATAGGTGGCGCTGCGTCATCAGTCTCATCACCATTTCTCGTCCCATTTCCTGGATGGCGTTGTTTCTATAGAAGTGCGTGCGATAGGACGGACGGACGGAAGCGTGGATGGAAGCATGGACGGAGTAATAAACGCACAGACGAACGAACACATGGACGGACGCTTCGCCCGGCTCATCATCATTTACTCCGTGGATATGCTGTGATATATCCACCACTACTACATGATAACTAGCTAATAATGAAACCAATGAAGGTATGGGATACTTTAATTGCGCGCTGTTTTAAGTGGATTATAGTAGTTGTGGTATAGACCCTTTCACTGTTTACAAACAGAGGCTATTGATGACATCCTGTTTTGTCCTCCGATGTGCCCTAATAGCATCGGTGGGCAAGAAAAGCTTTAGAAAATAACCTGCTGATTTTCTATGATTTCGTTCCCTTATTTGACAAATTATATTCAGATAAATGTTTTTTGAGCCACATAAAATTATAAAAGAATCCCTTGAACTTTACGGACGTTCCTTTTATCTGAAAAGCTTAAGGAGACTTTCCTTACACTAGAAAAAAAAAATTGAAAACGTGCTTTCAGCTTAGACGTTGGGAACTGTTAAATGAGGCGACCGGAAGTTTTTGGGTACAATGCTTGCAGTCTTGAAACCGTCGTGAAGAAATGTGAACGGAAGGCAACTTGCCGCCGGAAAGAGGTTTGGTTAGCAACAAGGATCTTTTTGGTCCACACACACGTATACACACGCGCGCACGCTTAAAAGCACTATTGAGATCCACGTGCAGAACTTCTCCGCGCAAAATTTCAGATACGAATGGATATATCTACCGTATGTGGAATCTATTCCTTCGCGTGTTGTTGCGCAGATGTAAAAGATAAGTTAAGAGATTTACGCTTTTGCTCAAGCTGTGCGTCGTTCCAATTATTTCATGGTTATTTTTTAACGATTCAGATGAAATTTTTAGTCAAGTTCCGTTTTGGATCCTCGCGCATATACGCAGGTCATAAAAAGTGACCAATTCTTGTTGCTCCACGCCACGACGCGCCGGTGCTTAAAAGTGGAGAATTGGCGTCACATCACCCTCACGGGACGGCTTTAAGCTCTCCCATGGTAGAGTACCAAGTGCTCTAAATCGTTAACCACTTTTTCTACCCCCCCCCCCCTTTAAGTGTGAAGTCTGGACGGCTCAATGCTCTCCCATAGTAGAGTACCAAGTGCTCTAAATTGTTACCCACTTTTTCGAACCCCCCCCCCCCCCCCCTCCTTCAAGTGTGAAGTATGGACGGCTCAATGCTCTCCCATAGTAGAGTACCAAGTACACTAAATTGTTACCCACTTTTTCGACCCCCCCCCCCACTTCAAGTGTGAAGTATGGACGGCTCAATGCTCTCCCATAGTAGAGTACCAAGTATTCTAAATTGTTACCCACTTTTTCGGAACCCTTCCCCCATTCCAAGTGTGAAGTCTGGACGGCTCTATGCTCTCCCATAATAGAGTACCAAGTACTCAAAATCGTAAACCACTTTTTGTTAACACAACTCTGGTCCTGCGGTGATCGCTTCTTGAAGCTGGGACAGCTTTATTGCTCTGGCGTAGCAGAGTATATCGTGCTCGCAATCGTTGAAGATTTGTTGTAAACACATAATATGATGCTGTGCTCAATTGTTAGTGACTTGAACTACGCATGATATAATAAATTCTTCTGAAGGCAGCTCGTTTTACCGAGAGACCCGCGGGGACGGCTGAACGAAGTTCTCGCATACATGGGCTAACGGATCGCTTTGAACACACCAAGTGGTCAAAATCGGTAATACATAGTGCTGCAAGATACAGGGAAATATATACATTCGTATGTTTTAATCGTGCTTCTTTCTATTTGAACACGATTTGCTCTTACCTGCACTGTAATATGTGTGGTTTGGCGTGAATAAGTGATAAAAAAGGGCAAGTGATATATATATATATATATATATATATATATATATATATATATATATATATATATATATATATATATATATATATAATATATATATATATATATATATATATATATATATATATATTAATCATCAGCCATATAATGTAACGCGGTGTTGTTGATTTCGGGCTTAAAACAAAGCGTTCCGCCTACTAAACGCGCACGTTTAACTAGCATCCGAGTTGGGTAACATGAACGCTTTGCAAGCGATGAACACTGCAACGCGAGCGCACCGGTTACCAACGTATACGCCAAAACGTCCAACGCCGCTGCTTCCGTGTTCGCGCTCGAACGGGCGCCGGCGGGATTAAACCGGATCACAGCGGTAGCGTGCGTCGGATTTCGCCGTCAACGCAGGGAGGCGACCGTCGTACGGTGGCGCTGTTCCTCGCGTATTTAAGAAGAGCTCGGGACGCGGAAGTGATCCCAGGCGCAGCACATGCAGGATCGCTATACGGTGGATAATGTACTGTTTATGATCACTATTTGGGGATACTGAAGGGCACGCATACTAACGATTGATTAATCGCAACTCATGGACACATTTTGCATTGCGCCATAGCTTTGGAGACCATTACTAACATATTGGACGATTCATTTGGTCCTTTTGATGTTTGGACTTTGTACTGCCCGGTGTAATAATATTGATGAGTACTTACAGAAATTTGAGATTAAGAAACTATAGAGCACCTTCTCGTCGTCACTGCCCTCGTTACAGCGTGCAAAGACGGCAACTAGCTGCTGCGTTAGCTCGCCTTGACGACAGACCTTTGTCTGAACAATCAGTGCTGGAAAGACGACATGATTTGTGTGCTCACAGAAAATCAGTGAAGGCCTTACTGAACTTTTTGCGTGGCAGCGGCCTATTGTATAGACTGTAGCACCCCAGCTCCACCCCCCCCCCTTTTTTTTTTTGCGCGCGTCTATTTCCCTCTTCGCTTTCTTCCCAATCTTTCTTCCCCATTCTTTCTTCCCCTAGTGCAGGGTAGCAAACCGGATGCTCCATTTTCTGGTTAACCTCCCTGCCTTTCCCTCATTTTATTCTCTCTCTCTCTCTCTACAGGAAATGTTGTCACATAAAGTGTGGGGGATGCTATTAGAAGGGATTTTAATGTAAATCGGAAGAGAGAGAAAAGTGGACGAAGATACGACTTGCCAGCGGCAGTATCCGAACCTGCGACCTTCGAATAACGCGTCCGATGCTCGATCTACCACTAAGCTGTGGTGGTGGTCATGCCCTGTCCACTTTGTAGGGTATATATAGTGGGCATTTGTTATTTACTTCTTCCGTATACCATGTGACAATGTGTAGATTTAAACGTGGAAGCGTCAGCCAGTGCCGCCTGTTCCCATTGTCTTTTAGAGCAGTCTTTTTTTGCCTGTTGGCGTCAGGTAGCAGGTGATGTTATTATGGTGTGATAACGTTATTGGTTGTGTGTTACTTTGTTATAGACACAACCGATTAAAATCAACTGACAGTAAAACTAAAGAAAGCGTAGGGAGCTTCGTTGTTTTTAAAAGTAGTATAATGAGTTCTGACCTGATTTGAAAGGGTTTGAAGAGGGCGAAAAGCCACCCATTCCATCGGTATGATTCCAATCCACAACTTTCCAATTTCGCATCCGATGCTCTACCTACATAGAGCTACGACAGAAGCCGTTGACTCGTCAACTTTCTTTAGTATTTATGTGCGTCTTATGCCCCCAAATCGTTTAAATATTAGTTTTTTGTTCTGCCATTGCATGTGTGAACATGTCGTACCAGATGCGACCCCGTCTTCATAACGTTCATTACCCCCCCCCCCCCCTCCTACGTGTTGTCATGTATTCACTTCAATCGGGAATCCAACTACTAGATGTCACTGCCCGCTGGTGCGCCCACAGTGACACCACGTGTCGTATGGCGTAAACTACTAACTTTTCTAAAGCTAACACGAGTCGGTTCAAACCTGCATAAGCAATACATTCCAGTGTTTACCAAGCTTTCTTTTTCCGGTTGTTATGGGAGAAAAAGTTCCTACTTTTGAGCCTCCTCCTGTAAATGTTGTACCTTCACTTAGGCGTTGCATGCCCCGCCGCGGTGGTCTAGTGGTCAAGGTACTCGGCTGCTGACCTGCAGGTCGCGGGTTTGATTCCCGGCTGCGGCGGCTGCATTTTTCGATGGAGGCGGAAATGTTGTAGGCCCGTGTGCTCAGATTTGGGCGCACGTTAAAGAAACCCAGGTGGTCGAAATTTCCGGAGCCCTCCACTACGGCGTCTCTCATAATCATATGGTGGTTTTGGGATGTTGAACCCCACAAATCAATTAATCAATCATTAGGCGTTGCATCTTTCGATTAACGTTATACATTTGAAACTTGACACTCCAAGGACGACGAGACAACTTTGACGAAGACAACACGACCTTTTGAAACTCTGGCCACCACGTGTTAGGCCCGCTGTCACAATAACGGTTAATGCTATCGTTGAAGCTAGTTGGTATAGCCTATTTGTATAGTCTCGCAAAGTGAAAAAAACAACAACAAAAAACGCGACAACAGTGGCAAGCATGAAAGTTCAGCTTCACACGGTCCCTTATACGCATCTGCCTGAGACGACTTGAAAGTGCAAGCCATCTTTTTTTTTTTTGTTCATATATGTCGACCCTATAAACCCCGGCGCCCCCGAAAACTTTCCGCCCTCAATGTGATTTCGCGTGGCCTCCGGGATCGGATAAATCGCAAGCATTCCGCACCCAACGTCGTTTTGCATGACCTCCTGGATCGGCCCACCTTTCGCCAAGCGACGATGTCTTGTTGTTACGTCGTTACGTGACCCCGCGTGATGAGACGTCAGAGTGACGTGTTGGTACCTTAGTTATGACGACACAGATATTGACGCCCGTGACGTCATGACAACGCCGTGGGGTGACGTCATCGCGTGATGATTTTTTTTTTTCAATCATTTTTGTCGACGGCTACTATCGCCTTTCACGTTAAACGAGCACCTAAGGCTCTCCTATTAACGAATACTATCTATACAGCTCACTATACACATACTGCGTGACGTGACACCCGTCTAGGGCTAGCGCCAAGCCGACAACCGGTGTTCATTTATTCTAACTGCCAGTACGATTGAAACGGACATTGGCAAGAAAAGTGTAGGCATAATGCGTTACGTGAGATATTGATGCGTTCTTTGTGTTATCTGCGCACACCGTGGATGCGTACGTGTTGGAGCTGATATGTGTTTGTGTGATTAGGGTCAAGGTCGTGTCACCTATAGGGACACAAGTAAGTTGGATATAGGCCGATAAAGCGATAACCAGACTACAACGTGACATACCATGTCACGTTGTAGTCTGCCTTTCGCTTTATCGGCCTATTATTGAGGCTGAATAATTTATTATCTGCGCTTGTCGTCATAGTGTACCCGTGTTGACGCGGCTTGCATTACCTGATAACGCATAAGTGTATGGCAGTAGGTTGTCCCCTTACATTGTGTCTATTACACAGCGATAGTCGGCCTTTTCGTATCGCGGTTTTCGGAGCAATGTTTTCAATCATCCCCGTTTGTTTCTTATCTCTTTTTTTTTGCCCTTCGTAATTGCCTCGTAAAGGGAGTATGCTCTGACGTCATTGTGGCCGCCATTTTGTCGGGCAACCACTGCGGCACAGTGAAAAGCGTGCCTTTTTTTTACCTTGATCTGCTTATCTCCAGAACAGTGAAGACGTGAATTATACAGCGAAATGACGTCACGCGAATACTCCCTACACGTGACACCATTCATGTCACCGCTTCTAGGAGCACCGTTACGTCACGAAGATCGGCTGCTGCGCGTGTCATGCGATAAAAAGTATATATATATAGCCCTATCGATGGCGGCAGTGGGCCGCACCTCCAAGAAGTATTACGGAATGCGAAAGTATAATGGGCAAATCGCAGGAAATACGAGGAGATGCCGTATGTAACGTTATATTGGCGTCATGATAACGTCACAATTTTTGGAGGCTTATGACATCATCCTACATTGACGTCATTTTTCGCGTCTCCTGTGTTGGGTGTGGGGTTGAGGAGGACGGGGAGATTAAGGTGTTACGATAACGTCACAAGTTTTGGAGGCTTATGACATCATCGTGCATTGACGTCATTTTTTGCGTCTCTTGTGTTCGGTGTGGGGTTGAGGAGGACGGGGAGGTTAAGGCTGCCACCCCCTCTCCGAAATTTTTCAATTTTGCACGTGCATATATTCGCGAGCACATACAAACACGCACATGATCATCGCACGAAGGACGGCTGAAACCTGTCCGGAAAGATATTTCTGGCTATGCCCCTGGCTGTAAGCCTTTAAATGAGCCACTAACGTATACCCAAACGGCCCGCCGCGGTGGTCTATGGCTGAGGTACTCGGCTGCTGACCCGCAGGTCGCGGGAACTAATCCCGGCTGCGGCGACTGGCATTTACGATGGAGGCAGAAATGTTGTAGGCCCGTGTGTTCAGATTTGGGTGCACGTTAAAGAACCTCGGGTGGTCGAAATTTCCGGAGCCCTCCACTACGGCGTCTATCATAATCATAAGGTCGTTTTGGGACGTGAAACCCCACATAACAACAACAACATACCCCAAAGAATATGCTGTTACCACGAATAGCGTGCCGTGTCTCACGTGATTAGGAACACGCGTTCACTGTTGGCAGGTACTCAATTTCATTTGCTGTGTTAATAACAGTATCACGGCCGCTTTTAATCTAGTCGCTTTCATGTTTCGGCGATGGTTAGATTAAACTGATTTGCTCGCGTGCGCTGAGTTCACTGATAACGCTTTGCGGCCGCTCATCAGACTACCCAGATGAAGCGATGTGTAAGACGGCCTTTTGTTTTTGTGAATTTCTACGATGTAAATCAGGTGCTCGCGGTGACTCGTTCGGACTGCCAGTGATCGTCGTATACGTAATTCTGGCCACTATTATGCGCGTGACTTAATGCGCTGAAACGACAATACTCGCTCGGAGCGGTATATCACGCTTTGCGATCGTGTCGGTAAACTGCTGACGAGATGATACCTTGAAAAAGAACGGCTATTTGGGCTAGTTGGTTTGAATTCATGGTAATAAGGGCTGCAGCGCGAGCACGAAGGTGCTAGAAGAAATGGACGAAAGTTGAGACAAAGAAAGCAAAAAGGACAACACGAGCGCTGACGGATGCAGATGAGCCAACATGGTGACTGACGGATGCGTGAGCCAACCTTCGTTGGCCTTGCATGACAAAGAGTTTGCGCTTTTAGGTAAAGGTTAGCCATGTTATCATTCTACCGTCTTTTTATCAGAACATTTCCCAGAATATGTCACGTTGCTCACGTGTGCTGTTGAAAGGTTGCCTGTTGTATATATTATCATGTGTGCTGCGAATAATAAAATTCAGTTGGTAGTCAGCGCTCGTGTTGTCCTCTTTGCTTTCTTTGTCTCGCCTTTCGTCTATTTCTTCTAGCACCTTCGTGCTCGCGCTGCAGCCCTTATTACCATGAGATGATACCCTGTTAGATAACGCCGATAACTTGCAGTGGGGGTGCTCTCTCATTAAGGGAGCAACGGGTTGTATTGTTTATTTTGTCCTCCGACATTGGCGTCGTCAACAGTCGACTATGCGTGGAAAGTTTGTTGTTGTTTTCCGAATGGTTTCGGAGCAGTGCGACGGACCTTCTGATGACCGTCCGCAGCCGAACTCTGTAATCGGCTTTAGGGCACACTGCGCGCACTTGCCCTCCGCAGAATTAGCGGAATAATTCAATCGTCATATATCTCTTATTCCTAGTTTTCGCCTAGTAACTACAAATTGTTGGGTGACCGTATCATGGCGCCTGTAGAGGAACAACAAAGATAAACATTGATTTGGTTTAGATTGATAAACTACACTGACAGGATTGTAATTCCACAAGTTTCACTGTCATAAGCTCATTACTAGCGGAGAAAAATCAAGGCAGAAACATCGTTTTCAAATTTCGCGCTGACATAACCGGCGCGTGACGTGACAGATCTCAAAATGTTTTATGTTCTGTATTACAGTTTTTTTTTTGTTACTATGATGAGCAATCATAGCATCTGTACAGAGTGCCCACCTGCTATTGTCTCAGTAAAGACTGGCAGTATTGCAAATAAATAAATAAATAAATAAATAAATAAATAAATAAATAAATAAATAAATGCATTTTTCGTATTTCAGGACATTCGCTCAATAAAATTTACCGAGACTTCGTATTCCAGCTCTATGGAACCCGCAGACGACAATGCACTTTATTTTTATCGAGAAGAAGCTACGCAGGACCTATTAGACGCCTTCCAAAATTTACTGCGTCACGGTATTTGGTGCAGACTATCTCACGGCAATGTCTCCACCTCGCGTTTTTTTTTTTTTCGAACGTTTTCTCGCCTTACCAAGCGTCGCATCGCTGTTCAAAGTGGTGTTTTCGGGATTGCGAAATCGTATACTTTACAAATGCGCGAAAAGTAGTTTTGCTCTTTAGTGGTTCCTCCTCTAGGGAGCACACTGATATCGCTTACTACATGGACCTCTGGCGTGTTTCGCCTCCTCAGAAATGCGACCGCCACGGCCGTGGATTCGAACCCGCGACCATCGGCTCAGCGGGTCGAGCATTATGCCGCGTTCACACTGAGCATTCCAGCCGCCGAAAGTGCTCCGAATCCGGTTCGGCGGCGGCGAGATCCGCCGAAAGGGCCCTATCCGTGCCTATCGCTCTCGGACCGATTTTTGCGGTGTCTGCCGCCGAATCGGTCGCCGCGGACCAATAGGAGCGCTAGTCAAGAAATTCTGAAAAATGGCGGCCAAGCCCCACTCACTTGTTATGCCGCAGTGCACATAACTGAATGTTGAAACCAACGGGAGTTTAACCTACTCTGTGCCTGCTTCGCCTTCGCATTTCGTGAAAGAGGTGACCGAGCTTGCTGTTGGCGTGACCGAGCTTGTTGCGGTCTTGCAGAGCAAAACGAACCCACCAACGCCGCTGCCGTCGGTGGTTTTTTCTGCTCTCCGTGCGTTACAAGACAGCCACTTGCCAGCAAAGTAAGCAGTACTGTCTTTTTTTGCTTCTTGCGTAGGAGAATCGTCGAAGTATACACCACTGGATAGCGTAGTAGCGTTTGCGAGCCGCGACAACAACCGGGTGACAGCGCATCCATCCCGCGTTCGGCCCGTAGTAGATGGCATATTCGGCGGCGCGGGGCGCGCCCAGTGCGAACGACGCTGCGTTTCGGCGGCAGGGGAATTTCGGTCGCTGTAGAAAGCGGATGTTTCAGTGTGAACTAGGCATTATAACCACTGCCACGGCCGCTCCTCTGCTCCGCCGAAGCGGACGCTTGTAGCACTACTCCCGGCGCTGGGACGGTTTCGCCTCCTCTCCTCGCTTCCGTAAATCTGGTCCCTTGCACTACTCCGCTGTTCACCGTTTCGCTGCCGCGAGAATATGGCCATGTTTCATATGTCTGGAGAACACAGTTTTCGCACGCATTGCAGCGTACCAATATCCGAATGCTGAAGTTCTGTTTTTTAAAAAAATGCCGCCATATCCACGAAGTGAATGATGATGAGTGGGCGAAGCTCCGGAGGTAAATCTGGTAAACCATGAATCCTCCGTACATTTTGCCCACTCGATTTTATTGCAACGCTCCCCCTAGCGTACGTCGCCGCACTATATCGAACGATGACACGCGCCATATGTGGCATCATTCCTACTTTATAACACCTCGCATCTTTCATAATCAACTACACGTAGCGCCGTCTAGTTTATAACATCTTGCATCTTTTGGACGGACGGATGGACGGATGGACGGACGGACGGACGGACGGACGGACGGACAGATGGATGGATGGACGGACGGACGGACGGACGGACGGACGGATGGATGGATGGATAGACGGACGGACGGACGGACGGACGGACGGACGGACGGACGGACGGACGGATGGATGGATGGATGGATGGATGGATGGATGGATGGATGGACGGACGGATGGATGGATGGACGGATGGATATGGCTGTACCCTTTAGAGCGGGCGGTGGCTAGCGTAATACTTAGAACTGAACGAGAGGTGGCTACATACAGGGGACGCACAGCCCACGCCTTAAGGAGCTTCGCTCCTAAAAAATAATGATAAAAAAGTTGTAGCAGAGTCAGGACCGTCCGCATATCAATCAATCAATCAATCAACCAACCAACCAATCAATCAATCAATCAATCAACCAACCAACCAACCAATCAATCAATCAATCAATCAATCAATCAAATCAAAATTTATTTTCGCTTCAGACAATACAGCGCATTGTCACTGCGAAAATAGGGGACCAGAGAAAAAAGCTGCGCTTGCGCAGCTTGACTAAGCTCTGGTCACATGTACAGCAGTAGTGACAGGGCAAAACATCTAAGAAGTCTATATAGCCACAGTAGATACAACGCGATTACCCAAAAGTAGTTATGCAGACTATATGAAAGTAGTCTGCAGGCTTATGCAGACTATATGAAAGGTACCGCGGAGTACATGGCTGTGTATAGCTTAATTCGTATTCCGTAATTACGGTTTATTTCTCGTTAATGTTTGTTTACGTCAAGTATGGAAGATTAACTAGGCGTGTAGTATCGCCAGCCGGGCTACAACGGTGATGATTAATTGATTGTAGAAGTTGTTCAATGGTGATGCGTACAGATGGATAAGATGAACAACTGATGATGATGGTGCAGTAATTTGCTGCGCTAATCATATATAGAGATATAGTGTGCGCGTGCCACAGGCACGCACATGTGTCTAGCCGTTCCCCGAAAAAAAAAAGTGAACTTTCTGGCTACGCTCATGATAAAAATACACTTATATCGTCCCGAGAGGACTTTATTTATTTATTTAGTTATTTATTTTTGAACCATATTTACTTCAAACGTTTTGGTGCTTGCGTGTCTGCCAGGAAGTAGTGCGTGCCTCGTTCGGCCTCAGCGCGTTTTGCTTAATCGACATCTCAGTTCGTTTATTACAGCTCGTTTCGGTCATGCGCTCTTTTTTTTTGTTTATTGTTGTTTCTTCTCGCCTCTTTGAGCTCTCGTTGGTTTTCAATGCGAATGACCGTGAGCGTCTGCGGTAAAAGAGTTTTTGTGTACATGTATATATATACACCTCTTTTTCTTTTCTTTATAGTTGCGTGCAGCGGTGCGTGTATAATCCCCATTCACTGCCGCCTAGTTTAACTGCCATTCACTGCGCTTTTCCTCGCCATTCATGCAGCGTCAGCGCGTTCCTTAACCCTAAACACAAACCCCCACAAACGAGCTATTGCGTCATTGGACTTCATTGCGCGTTCCTTATGATAGCGCGTAAGCTTCTGTACATCAGAAAAAAAAAGTGAGGAATACAATGAAAAGAAAATAGAAACGAGAATAGGGGGTGATTTCGCAAAGCCTGTATATAGTAGCGAGGTTTTTGAACCCTTTTTGTCGCTTTCAGTTGTCCGATAGATTTGTATATTAGCATTTCTAGCGTTAGCGTTCGTTACGATACGCTGCTTCTTTCGTAACTTGGCGTGGCGACCCAAGATGAGCCAGCGTGCAAGTTTGTTATCTTGCAAGGTGTATACGTATATACGTAGTGTGAGTGCTATGGAAAAGTACGCAGCCAGTCAGACCAACCATGCAAAGCTCTTGACCAATCTGCAGCGTCTCTTTTCCGGGTATCTCGGAGGCCACGCTTCGTACAGGCTGTGAACGCTATCGCGGATGGTGTGCCAATCCGCGGTGAAACGCGCTTATCGGCGTCTTTCGTTTGGGCGCGGGTCTCGAAGGCCACACTTGCGCGCGCGTGTTATGTCGCGGAATGTGTGTACGCATATACGCACCACGCGGGCGCTGTGGAAAGGTGCCCGGCCAAATATAACCTCACCGATTGTTTTCAAGACAAACGAGTGTCTGTGGTTGCAGAGTTCGCCACGTGTCTATCGGGTTGGACGTGTCCTAATCAATCTTTCGACGTAAGCAAGGCCGGGAAAGTCAATTATACGACCCCCGCTATCTCGACGCCGCTCGTCTCTAAGGCCCCCCTTTTGTTTCACCTTCCGTATATATACATACATACTTGTAGTGCGTCGCTGAAAAAAAAAACACGTGTGCCTACTTGGCGCGTCCAACTTTCTTTTTGGATTGGCTCTGTACATTTTCTCGGGATATAACTTATTGAAGGCTCTCGATTGCTTCGTATCAACTGTACACCGGATTGGTCGGCTGCCGTCGCTGGCGCCGTCTTCTGTAGACATTAGGCAATAGAGTGAGTAAGTTTGTTCGTAAACATCTTGCGCTTTACAGGTGTACCGGCTGACCTGCGCCGTTAGCAGCTGATGGTGACGTCTTGTGGCGTTTTGTCTAAATACAGTACATTAATAATATTGATTTTTTACTAACTTTGGTGTTCTCGGTAAAAGACACTATTTGAAGTACCATTAGTTTGTTATGATCTCGATGTCGGAGCTTCTAAAACCAACTGTTAAGTGAGACGCCTGAGAGATTGCGGCGTTAACGTTGTGTATGTTTGGGTTATGGCTGTTTTGTGGGTTATCCATCACATGCAGTTCACCGTAAACCGTAAACGGCGTAAATGTTTAACCCTCAGACGGTTAAGCAAAAACCATTTATTAAGAGTTGTCTCTTTTTGACGAACGTTCGGTGCAGACAGCGAACATTTCTTCTCAAAAAAAAAAAAAAAAGAAGAAGAGAACAAGAACGCTCCGCAGCTGTGGCTAACGAAAGTTCCACCGTTGAAGAGTTTCCGTGTCTAAGTTTGTTTACCTTCACATGGCTGGTTTCTTCCTTAACTACAAGCTATGCGTTTGCTTTGAAAGGAACCAGACGCAATCCGTCACTTCCATCTGCCATGCTGCCGCTGATTTTGTCCACGTCTCGGCATGGTTTCGAACTGTTGAACCGCTTCGAAACTCTTGCGGTCAAATGTTTTGAGAATTTCGTCGTCCTTTCAAGGCCGCCAGTGTGGTGCAAACCGCGGCTCGTATGTAGCAGTTCTAAAGTTCCGAAAAGTTACGTTGTTGCGTGTCACCGACCTCTAGCAAAGGCGGAGCCAGGGAAAGGTTTAAGAAGGAGGGGGAGTGGTTACGGCCCAGACGTCTCCTGCCACGCTCCTGTTCCCAGATACACCCCCTAGATGGCGCTAGCTGCCTCGGTCGCGGTAGGAGCGGTGTTCGCACAGTGAATCAGGAAAGCCTGGCTATAGCGTGGATAGGGCCTGAAACAACTGTGCCAGCGGTGGATGGTGTAGGGGATACCAAACTTCCTTTCCCATTTCTCCATAAATAACACAGTTGCGGAGCCATACAAAAAAAAAACACCATAGAAAATCACAAAGGAAACACAAACTACCGATTCGTTGTTTGCGCAAATTTCACACTCATTTTTCTTTTCTTCTCTATTCTCTTCCCTGATCTCTCATCCTTCTATTCCCCTAGCCTTATCTCTCAGTGTATAGGTAGCTGGCCAACCTGAAGTCTTTCAGGTCAACTTCCTGCCTGCCGTCTAAACGTTTCCTTCTTTCTACACTCGGTGAGACTGCAGTCTTTCATAGCCACTAGCATGTCATATCCTCTAACTGACATGTCGTTCTAAGCCCTGCCAATAATAACAGATGTTCGTGGCGTCTTCCGGACGCAACGCGTATGCGCTGCACCGATCTTCAGCGCACGTGTGATCAGTCTCTTTCGTGTATTGTTTTCGCGGTGACCGTTTTCCGTCGTCCTCAGTGCATTGTTTTCCGATTCAAGTGTCTCAACTGGCAGAAAGAGAGAAAAAAAAGAAAAGAAATAAAGAAAGGAGGAAACAGAGGAAAGAGAGGAAAGAGAGAGCGCTCTAGACTGCATTCGACGATACAGATCGGCCGTCTCGACCGTCCTCGCCCCTGTTTTGATGAAGCGTAGACGACGCGCAGACTCGCCTGGAAGAAACGCCGCGAAAAAATAAACAAACGAAAATGGTCCTTTTCTTGTGACGTCACCGGCCCCCTCCTACCGATGGGCGAGATGTGGCGCCCTGTTGCCACCCCGTTCGTTCTCGCCAAGAGCGAGAGAAGCAGAGAACTTAAGCTTCGTGTCTTGGAAGTTCGCGTGGTTCGTTCTCTTTGTGAGTCAGGCTGCGAAACCGTCACGTCGGCGGTTTTATTCTGTGTGTTTTGTTTTTGTATAGTGTTTGTTTTGTCTATATATTTCATTGTCTCTCTTTTTATTGAGGTGTTTCTCTTTCCTTACGTCTTTTTTTTGCTTTTCTTGGTTAGGAAACGTATCTTAATGTATTGTGTCCCTACGCTGCCGAAATGAGGAAGAGAAAGAAAAACTTCTCGACTAGGGCCGTTTCTTTAGCAAGCGGGTGACTCCAAAGATAAGCGCGCGTGACGTCAGAGTATACGTCGCCCTCTTTGCGTAAACGCTTACCTTCAAGGGAACACGGCTTTATAGCGGACGTTCCTGTTTACATTATTGATGTCGAAGTGGTCGTTGGAACTTTTCCCGTTTTCATTATCGGCGTTACGTGGCCGCTATGTGGTTGTGTAGGTGAGCCGCTGTCTTGTATGGAAGATTTCGATTTCCACATTTGAATCATGGCTAGGAGTGGCATTTACAAAATATTACGCATTTGTCATAGGAATGGCCGACAACGCTCTCTGCGATGCCTGTCATTGCGAAGAGACGCTACACCACATCCTGTGCGACTGTCCATTGTATAACATCTAGAGGCAGTCACTGGTGTCCGTTCTTGCGCGCATCGACAACAGCCAAATGTCTGTGGACACTATCCTTTCAAGTGCCCGAGAGAAGACATTGCAATAGAAGGCGACAAAAGCTCTGTTGAAATTCCTACGCGACACGGACTTGAACAAGTGGCTGAAACAGCAATGTCACACACCGCGAAAGACAAGACTGGACTATGACTGAGTGTGCGCGCGTGTGCTGCCGAATGTGCTGTGTTTACTTCTCTTCCCTCTCTGCTCTCTATCTTTCGTCTCCCCCATCCCCCTCCCATGCGCAGGATAGCAAACCAGCTGCCTATATATAGGCTGGTTAACCTCTCTACCGTTCTTTTCCTCCTATTTTCCTTCCTCCTTCCACATTCGAATCATTTTGTGTTTCAACGCGCGTTAGAAGAGGCGTGGTCGGTTATGATTGTCGCAGTAGGCGTGTACTCTCTTGATTTATTCACGCTGACTCATGCAAGTGTGATAACCGCAACTGCGTAAAAACTCTTGACCACGTCTTGTGCCACTGTTCCGACTTCGAACAAGGTTCGCCGGACTCTCCAGTGTGCCTTGGGGGAGAGGGATTACTGTGCCTTTTTCTCCGTAAAAAAATCTTGGGTGCATGGTCTCCAAGCGAATCAGCCCGGAAAGCCACACGAGCCTTTCTACGATTCTTGAAGGCAACGTCACTGAGCGACCGCTTGTGAAACCTTGCACTGTGTGCAATGTTGATCTCTTTCTCTCGTTTACTCCCTTATTCCCTTCTGCTTGCATGTCGGGTTGCAAAATGAACCTAATAAATGGTGCAGAAGACTGAGGCGCAAAAAACATAACGTGAAGCAGGAAGAGCAGGAGAGAAGACAGAACTAGCCCAAAAACAAGTCGTTTTGGAACCTAATATAGGTAACTTCCCTACCTTTTCTATATTCATTCTTTTTCTCTCTGACCCTGCGAGCTCATTAGGCGCATATTCACTGAAATATAAGTCCACGAACATTTCCTTTTCACAGCAAGAAATAGAGAGAGAGAAGAAATACGAGGTGGTTAAGCGAAGGGAATCTCCGGTTTGTTACCCGTTACTAAGGAAAGGGAAAGCGCTCTGCAAAGAATGCAAAAGGAGACGGTACCTTAGAAGAACTTCTTTTTTGGGGGAATCGGTGCATGTCCTAGTGTAGGATAATGTGTGCCAAAATCGTACGAATGAAAAACAAAGTGGAGAGCTAAAAATAAAAAAAAAACAAGTAGACAGCTAAAAACCGCGAACTATAAACTAATTTATTCGTTCCTGAAGGAACCTCATATAAGCTTTTTTGAACTTCACAGGGAGTTAAGGAGAAAATGCGAACAAATTTATGCACACCTCACGTCGAGCAAACTGCGCTGGAAATTACCCTCGGTTTTATATAGATTTGCCTAAGTGTCGCTTACGCAGTCGTCGCCCATCTGTTTGATGTACTGATCCTGCCCCGCAACTCTTCCTGCCCCTAACGTGGTTTTAACACTGGCTCCAAGATCGGAGGTTGCCTCAGTGATTGGACTGTTCGTGACCAAGCTATGACGTCATGTCCGACGTCATAGGGACGTCACGAACAGTCCAATCACTGAGGCAACCTCCGATCCACCAATTTTGGCTATCTGTGACGTCATCGTTAAGTCATGACGTGAGGATGTTGCTGCGTGACTTGTTACCTAAGCATGACGATAGTTAGAGCGCGAGAACAAAACGACGACACAGAGACAAGAAGGACACGAAACGCTATAACTATCGTCATGGACACGAAACGCTATAACTATCGTCATGCCATACCATCTAGCCCAAGCTGCTACACTTCTAAGTTACCTAAGCCGCGAGGCACCTTACGCCGAGTGTGAGTATAAGGTGAAACTTTGCGTGCGGTGTGGCATCGAAGGCCTGACCGTTGCAGCGCGTCGCGTGTAGACTCAGCGCGGTGCTCCAGAAGGGACAATAGGACAAAAACAGGGACGGGAAAGAAATGACAAACTAGTTGCGAGTAGTGCTGTAGTTTCTCATTTCTTTCCCGTCCATCTTTTTGTCGCGCTATTAATCGTCTAAGACCGGTGCGGTGCCCTTTTCCTGTGGCGGGAGAGGGCGAGCGGGTACGCGAAGCTGCGTGCCCTCTCTCTCTCTGTCTCCACAGAAAGGGGTCACGGCGCCTAAGGCCCGACCACATGCCACCCGTTGCAACGCTTCAGCGCGTGGCCTTGTGACGCGGCGATGTTCCCTCTCCTTAAATATAGAGAGGGCACGTTGCTGGGCAAGGCTGTGCGCCCACTCTCTCCCTAAGGCCTGGCCACTCGTGCCCGGCGCGGCGCGTCCATGCGTGGCATTTGGACGCGGCGCCGCAGACCCGCCCTTCGAGTGGAGAGGGTGCGTGGCTACGGGAAGTTGCGCGTTCTTTCCCTCCAAAAAGGGAGCGCGCGGAGCCGCGTCAAAGAGCAACGCGCCGACGCGCTGCGGCGGGCACGTGTGGTCAGGCCTTGAGTATATACCAACCGCGCGCAGACTCGCCCCGACGCGTATATACGCGCGGGGCGGCTTTCGCCTCCTGAAAACCGAAGTGTCACTTTAAACGGCGTGTCTCAGAAACGTAGATTTCTTCTCATGCATTGACGGGCTGTTGTCGGTGAACCGTGATGTTGATGAAAGAGAAGCAGCGTACAAGATACTCGATGGCGCGCACATAAAATGCCGCAAACACAAGCACCGGTGTGTTAGCGTCACAAAATCCCCTAGTTAGATTATTTTTTTTTAAGTTTTACTTTGTCGTGGAGTGCTTGTTGCTCGACATGAATTACAGGGTTCGATGATCTCCTTGAAGGAGTAACGGAGAGTTGGCATGTGACTTGAGTGCGTGCTTGTGTGTGTGTTTGTGTTAGGAAGAAGCAGACGGGGGTGGTCTGTGTTTACTTGTTCTTAAGACACGACTGAAGGAGAAAGTCTCTGGCTTTTTATTTTTTTTCTTATCTCGGCACCTGTTTTTTGTCGCGCCAACTAACACCTCGTCGGCAGGGCAGGCGCGTTGGCCCGAATTGTGCGTCTACTCTTAGGCCTCGCCAAGCGATAACGGACCTGCGCAAGCAGTGATAAGGCTTATGGTGCTGTATATCTCCACTCGCCTGACCGCGACACGTGAGCGCTAGGTCGTAGGCAACCGTCCTTGTATGCCGCGCGCAATTCGATGCGAAACTTCCGTCAACAGTATACTGTTGTTGGTGTGAGTGCTGTTGATGAGTGTGCGCTTGTGTTGTTGCGTCATCACTGTCCGCCGTCAGCCGTGGTGAAGCCGTGGTTGTGCATGGTGCTTGGCTGCTGACCACCGAAGGTCGCGAGTTCGATCTCTGCCGCGGAAAGCACATCCCGATAGAGGCTAATTAACAGAGGCGTGTATATACTGTGCAATGTCAGTGCACGTAAAAAAAAAACGACACCTCATGGCTTAAATTTCAGGAGTCCTACACTACGGCATCTGTCGTAATCGTATCGGAGTTTGGATACGTAATCTCCTGATATTATTATTATTATTATTATTATTATTATTATTATTATTATTATTATTATTATTATTATTATTATTGTTGTATGGGGTGAAGTTTTTAGCGGGTAGCCTTATCCGGCGATGTCGGCGTCCATACTCGTATAACACCACCTGCTACACAGTTGTGAAAAAAAAAGAACACCTGTATCGTTCATCTGTTGGTCGTTCGTACTTGGCGACTCAAGCATTATAGACCTCGGGAACTAGCTTAGCCCACTCGTCATCATTCACTTCGCGTAGTTGCGTGCAAATCATCATCATCATCATCATCATCATCAACATCATCATCATCATCATCATCATCATTATCACCGTCCTTACCACCACCATCACCGTTTGGACTATATGTGGCTTACCGGGTGGTGGCTGAGTTTTTGTTAGTGTTTGGGTGTTTACGTAAAGGACCGCTTCGCGTTGCGTCGTAACCGGCCCTATAGCAATAATTGTTGGGGCCAAAACCACCATACGATTATGAGAGACGCTGTAGTGGAGGGCTTCAGAAATTTTGACCACTTGGAGGTTCATTTACGGCCCCGCCGTGGTGGTGTAGTCGCTAAGGCACTCGGCTGCTGACCCGCTGCAGGTCGCGGGATTGCCTCAACCTGCTTCACACATGTTAAAGGGGGATCTGACACTAAAACTATGGCCTCGCGTTTTTCTGCTGCAATGCGTCGCTGGGGGACTGTTAGTCACGACACGAAACATCATCGTTTGCTGCAGCACGCGACAGATAATTATTTACAGACCCCTCATTATCAATCCGTTTCGGTTTGAGAGAGTGCACCAAAAACTGGGTGCAACTGTCGCCACCTAGCGTGTGCAGCTCTTGACCCACGTCAGCACACAGAACTGTGACGCACTTCCGTGCGGTCCGCATCGAGAATTACCTTCGAATAGGAAACGGAACCGGAATGTCGCCAAACACAAAGCTTTCTAAGCGTGCGCCACGGCCACGCATTCGCAACCAGCCGCCAAGAAATATAGACTTCGGGAACTAACGCGGTAAAAGAAAAAAAAAATGACAGTGGCTTAACTCAGCTATGCCAGGATATACGTAGCGTTAGCAAATGTTCAGCTTATTATTCTTAGCTTTCCAGAGTGTCTAGGATTAGCTTGATTATCATGCTTACAGCTGTTCCAATGACACACACACACACACACGGTATACGTATTATGTGGCAGATGTATATTTATTTTGCCGGGCAACTACTTCGGGATCCGATGAGTTAAGCTTCTCCGCTCCACTGCACCGTTGAGAAGCATTTGCACTCTCCATCTCCATGGCTATACCACAGTGGCAAACGCCAGCCAGAGGCGCTATCAAGCGGCTCCAGCGCAGTGTCAGACGGCGACTGCACAGGGAAGGCGCGCGCGTCGGCGTCCATATGTCTACCAAGGCTATGACGGCACTCCTCTGGAAAGCGCACACCGGCGGCGGCGAGTCGCGCGCGGCCGCGGCCGAGTGCGAGGGAGGTGCCGGCTCCGTTATGTGGCACCACATATGTCTACCAAGGCTATGACGGCACTCCTCTGGAAAGCGCACACCGGCGGCGGCGATTCGCGCGCGGCCGCGGCCGAGTGCGAGGGAGGTGCCGGCTCCGTTATGTGGCACCACATATGTCTACCAAGGCTATGACGGCACTCCTCTGGAAAGCGCACACCGGCGGCGGCGAGTCGCGCGCGGCCGCGGCCGAGTGCGAGGGAGGTGCGGGCTCCGGTGCGTGACACCACTGATCGCCTGCGCAGCGCATCGAATTGCGCGCACACCGGCGGCGAGCCGCGCGCGGCGGCGGCGGAGTATCATTGCGCATGCGCAGACCAGTGCCACGCGAAATTGGCTCAGCCAGGCCAGTGTAGCTAACGCTACAAAAATGGTGGCTATGACGTCATCATAATTTGTTTTGTTGACCGCAGCGCGGTGACGTGAGGGAAGTTAGGTGGTCACCTTGGGCTCACCTCCGAGGGTGTCTATAGCGCTGTGCAGTTGGTCGCTCACGCAAGCTTCAAAATTAATTTGAAATACCTTCCAAGCTATGTTCGCTGTTGATATCTTGCAGATGATACACGAATGCTCACGAGAATCACCCTCCGCAGGCTATCTCGGCCTCGAAATTTTGTGTCGGTACCCCTTTAAGTTACACGCGCAGGAATCGCCTCATCCTGATTCGCACGAACAGCGAGCATTAGCCACCTCGCCGCAGCCGATCACGATGGAGCCGTTGTGTGGCGGGTTGGCAAGTCCGCCCGTTCGCAGGAAGAGAGCCGCGATGGTAATTAAGGCGGGTCTCCGGTTGACAGCTTCGACCGCGCTTTCAACAACGTAGCTTTAGTTGCACACCGCCTCTCCCTCGATGAGACACCGCGGCGTTTCGCAAGATTTATCTACATACTTGGAGAAGTTGGAGAAAAAAGCGATTACTGAGACATCGAAAAAAAAACACACAAACAAATGTATCGTACGGCGAAAAGTGTGATAACGAGCTAGAACACACACACACACATTGTTTCATTTTCTTATCCGCACTGTGGACGGTGGACACTCGGGGACATTTCCTGGGCCTCTAAATGAGGCCGCAACCAAAACAAGATTACAATCTCAATCGAAAACAATCGTTCAAGGCGTCCGCTGGCCCTCGCAAGGCCGTTCATCACATCACATCACTTTAATACCTTAAAGACCCCCATGTAGGGGGTATTACATAAGGGGTGGGTTACAGGTAAATGTACACAGGTTTTCAGATGGAAATGTGCGCGGTGACCTTCTCTTTAAATGTTGATGGACACGTGATGGCTGGAACGTCACAGGGAAGGCCATTCCAGTCCACTGCTACACGGGGGGAAAAAGAGGCAGAAAAAGTAGTAGTGCGAGCATGTGGATGGGCAATTTGAAACGCGTGGGCAGTGCGGTGAGATATGCGCGTCGGTGGGACGATGTAGGGTGCTTGATTAAAAGGGCTGTGAAAGAACTTGTGTAGCAAACAAAGGCTGGTAATGCGGCGGCGCACTGAAAGATTCGAAAGACCAGTTTCACGTTTAAGGGATGATATGCTTATGTTATATGAATATGAAGAATGTATAAACCTAGTGGCGAAGGTGGGTTCGACGAAGTTTCCGTCAGGAGCAGACGACCGGCGTACAGTAGCTGCGGCGCGACGGCTGCAGCGCGGTTGAAAGCGGAATCCTTAAATTGACGTCATACGCGAGAGGGCGCCACTCCAAGACCTCGACGCCACGACAAGCCGTGAGTGAGTGGAAGGGCATCGTGTCCTAATGAACAACAGGTCGTGCCCGCGGACGAGCTCAGTTCGTGCGAGAAGCACAGCTGCTGCTCCGGCTGCACGGTGTGTGCGAAAACAGACAGACAGACAAATAACTTTATTCGGGTCCTGAGGAACTGCGTTGTAACGGCCCCGTTTAGGGGGAATCCGTAGCAGTCGCGGGCCGCTCCCACGTAGGGACCGGAAGACCGTGGCCCTCCGCCCTCTCGCAGGCCCTCTGGACAGCCCGAAGTTGAACCAAGAGGTCGCCGCTGTTAAGGGCTTCCTCCCAGTCCTCTTCTTTGTTGAACTCTGCGTCAGGTAACGCAGGACATTGCCAGAGCATATGAGGTAATGAGCAATACGCCTCTCCGCAGTCCGGACAATGCGGCTCGATGGTGGGCGAAAAATGACTGAACCTGCTTCGCGAAGGGAAAGACCCCGTTTGGAGCATCCTGTGGGCCGATGTGCGAAGGGGCTTTGGCTGATATAAAAGTCGTAGCTTCAGAGACTCGGGAAGTGTGCGCCGGGATCCGAGGCTACGTTACTGGTAACCTCCCGTACGATAATAAGGCAACGTGTGTTATAACGCTAGTAGCGAAGCGAAGACAGTGTTGTAGAGCACTGTTGCGATGGGCTCGAATAAAAGAAACACTTTGGGCCTTTGTAGGCCAAAGGTTTGAATGCTTGTGTGGTTTGGAATAAAATTTATTCATTCGCGTGCAATTTAACTATGGAGTTAAAGGTAGCAGCAGCTCATTGGCGGTCCTGTAATACCCAGGTGTCACACCTAGAAGGAATTGAGTCGACTGCCGCGAGGGAACGCTAGAAACGGGGGTGGCGGAGCCACCGTTGATGCACCGGCACCTATTTCCGTGACGTCAGAGATTTTTGACGGCGTCTTACAGTTGTGGTTTCTAGCAAGTAGAAATCAGGTACATTGTCTTCTAAGGGATCCAGAAGCTCAACAAGCTGAGTTTCAGGAAAAATGCGAAAAAAAAAAGAAAATCCCGCGCATATCTACGAAGTGAATGCAGATGATGGGGCGTAGCAGTGTGCATCGAATCATCGTTCCTTGGCTTTAATTTTGTTCTGGTTAATAGCCTTTTATATTGTCTTCGTTTACCTTTTGTTCTGTCATATGCTTTGATTGATGGGTGGTTAAATGTCGATGTTCTTACGGCGTTTTGGCCTTTTATTTTGCTTTTTTTCTAGGTAACAGCCTTTCGATGACCTTTTTTGTTGTTCTCAAGTTTTTCGGTTTGTTCACATGCAACTTGCTCTGCATCAGCTGTTGAAGCCGGTTGGCGGTGAACGGACGTTGTGATACAGTAGTTGTGCGGTCATACGAGGCCTCGCCCCCCTCCCCCACAAAAAAAAAAACAAAAAACAAAAAAAAAACCAGTCGCCGGCGATTTCGATACTGCCATTCAGGCCCAATTATTTGGATTTAGCTGTGACGTTAAATTAAGAAACCCCATGTGGCCGAAATTTCCAGAGACTTCCACTACGGCATCTCTCACAATCATATCGTGGTTTTGGGACGGTGAATTCCAGATGTGATTTACGATATTGGCCAACGCGAATTTGGTGCGCAGCCCTGTGTCGGGCGAAGGCCAACTTTATTTTGAAGTTTTGGCTTTTCGCAACGTGTCAACGACGCCATAAAAAAAAACAAATAATTTTCGTGAAGTAGGACAGCACCCAGTACGCCATTGTTCGTCTTTCTGCAGGTAAGCTATAGGCAATCGCTACAGATATGTAAGGTATTACGTGCACTGTGTTGACGCTGCGTGTGGCTGATTAATTCGAAGAGTTATGGCTGAGCATTTTGCAGTGGGTGGGGAGCATTGAACCGCATGTCTGTAGCTAAATTAGCATTTCGCGATGGCTGGTTGCTACGTTACTCTTCTGTCAGACTATATTACCATCGAATTGATTTTATTCGAGAGCAAAAAAAATTACACTTCGGAAAGAGGGGACTAAAGACTTTCACGCCTTACTAGGTCCTCCCGCCAGAAACAACAGTTTGCACATAAGCAATGACAACGAAAACGAAACAATCTGAAAAACTTACGTAGAGGAAGTAGTATTTCATGTGCAACTTTGAATACATATCGCAAAATAGAATAAGATTTTACGACTAAATATATAATCAAACGTATCATTGTTGGCACCGAAAACGTAACATAACGACAACGACGACAACAGCAACAACTACAACAACAACAACCACAACAACAATAACGACAAAACTATGAAGGGAGTATAGTCGAAATATTTAACGCTTGATTATTTATCCTGATTTGTGATTTCTTATTATTTCTTCTATACCTTTGTCGTTGTTCAAGAGTGTAGTAGTCTGGTAGTGCAACGTTTACATATTACATTGGCAATTCCTCGCTTAACAAGCTTGCAGTGTGCTGAACTAAAGGGTAACAGGGCCTTCTGTATGATGAATGTATGAAGGCATCATTGTCAAGGTCTTGTCATCACCAGGTTCAGAGCAGTTTTGGCAGCCAAATTAACAGACTTAAGAAAGCGGGCTATCCCGATCACCTGCTCTCGTGCATAGCAGAATCACTTCTGAACGCATTGAAGCAGGGCAAGAATGCACGGCATGGACTTCAGGACCAGTCAAAGCTGAAAGTGTCTGCCATTCCCTATGTGCACAATGTTTCGCACTGCTTAAAAGGAGTCGAGGAAACGGGATAAAGGTTGTCTTCATGGCAAAAAAAAAAAAAAAAAAACAAGCTGAGCTCTCTTTGTAAAAAAGTTAACTACGAAGGAACTTTAAGCGGGTACAGCACGAAGCACGCAGGGGTGTTTGTAGAATGTATTACAGGCGTTGTGTATCTGAATTATTTATCATGTGGTCGATGCTACATCGGTCAGACGGGGCGCTGCCTGAACGATCGCCTTAGGGAGCACGCAAAATCTGATTCGCGGATCATTGGGCAGTCACTTGACAAGTCACTGTGTGAATTGTGGGTGCACCCCGAAGTTTGATGAATGCCAAGTAAATGGCAAGATATAAGAACAAGAGGGCACGTGAAATATATGAAGCCTTTTTTGATTCGCAAAGCAGGGACTGAGTGTGTTAAGTGCCCCGTCCGTCAATCTGTCGGATATTGATTGATTGATATGTGGGGTTTAACGTCCCAAAACCACTATATGATTATGAGAGACGCCGTAGTGGAGGGCTCCGGAAATTTAGACCACCTGGGGTTCTTCAACGTGCACCAAAATTTGAGCACACGGGCCTACAACATTTCCGCCTCCATCGGAAATGCAGCCGCCGCAGTCGGGATTCGAACCCGCGCCCTGCGGGTCAGCAGCCGAGTACCTTAGCCACTAGACCACCGCGGCGGGGCAATCTGTCGGATAATGAATACAAGTATCTTTTCAGTTAGGTTGCCATTTCAAAGTTGGAATAAGGTGGTCTTTGTCCTTTCATCTGTGTGTGATCTCCTGACCCTCTTGACTGTATATATATTTCCGCCATCGGTGCAATAAAGTTGGTTGTTAGTGTGCGCTCTGTCCTATATCTCTCTGCTCTATCTTTCTTCTGAAAATGTTTCCTACGCACTAAGAAAGTATATTTCTTTCAAAAATGCAATACCAACCAGCCCAAGTAGCCACTCTTTTGCGCAGATTTCGGCTCGAAATTCAAAAATGAAACTTTGGTTTTCATTTTTTCCGGTACTAATAAAATCTGTGATGGTGAAATTTGCAGCATTAGAGTACTCCCGGAGAACGCTTTGTCAGTCTAAACCGGCTCATTATTCGACATTAGCGATCCTTTAATGATGTTTAGCGCGTGCCGATGTTTGACTTGCCATGTTGCAGTAACGCGTATCACCTTGCCTCGGTCGGTGCCCTGTTACTGTTAATATTCACGAGGCCCCGCTTCGGCCCTACCAAAACTTCGAATTGTGTGAACGTGTACTACTTTGTGGCGTCTTGAGTACATTCACTGACCATATCTTTGTCATTTTTTTCTCCTTTTTTTTTTCAGGTGAGTGGCTTTTCAAGAGCTGAGCATCACGTACTACGCGCCCTGTGCTCCAACGGAAGCTGTGACGTCGGGGTTGTCGAGGTGAAACATAGGTCTTATCCTTATCTAGTGCTCGTTCTGTGGCTGGCGATACCGAACCCACGCACGCTCTTGACGGCTAGGCTTGATTACGGCGATTAAAGTACTTTTACTTCTAATTTTGGGAGGGAAGCATTTCGAGACCCCACAATGTCCCCCCTTCCGTTAGCCGGCGTCTAGAGTCTACAGTCATAACGCAGGGGAACGCTCGGTAACTTACGATGTGCGAGACACGCACAAATAAAGGTTTAACAATTGACTAATGTCAATCATAATGGCGACTGAGCAATATAAAACACCTTTAGTGACTTCCAGGCTGGTTGGACTGATTAGTAGACTGACTAATAGACCGGCGTACTGTGACCCGACCAGTGGATCGGTTGACTAAATACGTTAGCGTTTTCGAACGTTCCGCTTATCGCGCACAAGAAACTGACTGTGGTGAGTAATTCGATAATCTCGAGTATAACGTTTATATATATATATATATATATATATATATTATATATATATATATATATATATATATATATATATATATATATATATATACACGAAAATAAAATCGCGAAGTACATTGCTATAAACGCTGCAAATACATATAGTGGTGTTTGTCGATAACGGGGAAATACAAAATACACGAAGCGTTCGACTAATGGCTCTCGCGTGTATATGAAAGTGAAGCCGCCGCAGAGAAACGGCTTCGGGGCCTCTTCCGGCTTGGAAGTCACGTAATGCGGAGTTGGTAACATCGTCTTGTGTATGGTCGTTTACCTTATATCCTACGGACTTCGTCGCCTTCGCTCATCGAGCGTTATCTATAGTTTCGTGCACTGTTGCTGAACAAATATAGCGATGTAGTTCTGTCGCTACAAGATGAGTATATTTGGAGTGACGGGAACGAAAGAAGGTGCACCGCATCGACGGCGCGTTTTAGCGTGCATTGATTAAACTGGACATTACATTGCTGAGTAACTCAGGGGACGAATTGCAACTCATGATTACGGAGTTAGACAAGGAGAGCAGAAAGGTGGGTCTTAAAGTTAATCTGCAGAAAAAGAAAGTAATGTACAACAACCTCGGAAAGGAGCAGCGCTTCGAGATAGGTAATAGTGCACTTGAAGTTGTAAAAAAAACTATGTCTACTTAGGGCAGGTAATAACCGCAGAGCCTAACCACGAGATTGAAGTAACTAGAAGAATAAGAATGGGGTGGAGCACATTCGGCAAGCACTCTCAAATTATGACAGGTAGATTGCCACTATCCCTCAAGAGGAAGGTATATAACAGCTGTATCTTGCCGGTACTTAGCTACGGAGCAGAAACCTGGAGACTTACAAAGAGGGTTCAGCTTAAATTGAGGACGACGCAGCGAGCAATGGAAAGAAAAATGTTAGGTGTAACCTTAAGAGACAAGAAGAGAGCAGAGTGGATTAGGGGACAAACGGGGTTAAGGATATCATAGTTGAAATAAAGAAGAGGAAATGGACATGGGCCGGGCATGTAGCGCGTTGACAGGATAACCGCTGGTCATTAAGGGTAACTAACTGGATTCCCAGAAAAGGGAAGCGGGTTAGGGGGAGACAGAAGGTTAGGTGGGCAGATGAGATCAAGAAGTTTGCGGGTATAAATTGGCAGCGGCAAGCACAGGACCGGTTTAACTGGCGGAACATGGGAGAGGCCTTTGTCCTGCAGTGGACGTAGTCAGGCTAATGATGATGATGATGATGATGATGATTAAACTGAGATCGAGAGTCGAGGTTCGCTACATTGAGGTCGGTGCGCTCGCTCTCGAAATCGAGCCAATCAGAGCGGGCTGAAGCGAATACTCACTGAATACTAGCACCGCGGATGCAAAGATGCCGCTAACGTCGGCATTAAGTTCCTTCGACAAGCCAAACTATAGCTTCAGTAGCGAACGTCATAGTTAACGTGACATGAACTATACGACGTTGGCTAAAGGGACACTTGGGAAATGGGGGCGTCATTTAGAGGACCCTCAGGCAACACCTGAAAACACACGAAAAGAACGCGTTATTTTTTCCTTGTGTGTTTTTCGTCTTCTCGGCACAATCCGTGACGTCATCAGTCTGTACACATGACTTCATGAGGAAGTAGAGAGAGAGAAGGAATGTAGGAAAGGTAGGGAGGTTAACTAGACTATGCGTCCAGTTTGCTACCCTACACATGGGGAGGGGGAGGGGGGGTAAAAGAGAGATAGAAGGATAGACACATGTCACATCGCACATACAATGCCGAGTTTCACAGGCGGTCCCTCAATGAAGTTGCTGACAAGTATCTCAGGAGGGCTCGTGTGGCTTTCTGTGCTGATGTGCTGCGCGACCAGGCTCCTAAGATCTTTGCTTCATTAAGTGGCCGTCATCGAGTCTATTCAAGGCACACTGGAGAGTCCGGCGATCTTCATCAAATTGGGCATAGTGGCACAAGAGATGTTCAATAGTCTATATACAGTTGCAGTTTTCACACATGGATGAATCCGCCATGCCAATGCGGTGAGGAAGTAAGCTCTCGATTGGTTTATGTGTGAGGGCTGTCACTTTTGATTTGTTATCTATACCCTGCTTTGTGACGTGATCGCACGTCTCGCGTTACTCTCGTGCGTGATCGACTGATTCCACATCGTGTTGCGTGTTTCCGACTGCGCAAACGCAGATAAAAGCGGGCTGCCGGAAAGCGCGAAATCCCGATAAGCTCAGCGCTGACGTCCACGTGTTATATGAACGAATCAGTGGCCAGCAAGAGATGGCGTTTGTGGGACGAGTAGTAAAGGCGAGAATGAGACGTCCGTCTCGGATTTCAACTTTTTATTTTTTTATTTATTTAATAATACTGTCAACCCTCGCTTGAGGGTCATAACATAACTTGGAATTCTTCAGGGGCCCGGTGCACTAAAAAGACCCAATGGCTTGCTTTGGATTGACCAATCGCACTCTAAGAACACTAATATCATAGGTTCATCGCTAGCGGAGAAAAATCAAGTTTGATTTTTAAATTGCGGCGCACGGAAATCTACGCACGTGGAGTAACAAATTGGAAAGGGTAGTTTTCGTATATTCTGCGACATTGCCCAGGTGAAATTTTCTGGAACTTCGCAAGCTATAGTATTTTCTGCGACATTGCCCAGGTGAAACTTTCTGAAACTTCGCAAGCTATAGGTCTATGGCACATGCAGAAGACAATGTACTTCATTTTTATCGAGTACAGTCTACGTAGAACCCGGCGGACGCCTTCAGAATTTACTATACGTCACGGTTTTTGGTGTGGGAATCACAAATTCTCCTCCCGTGTTTTCTTTTCGCGCGTTTTTTCTCTCGCTTACTTAGCGTATATAGCGTCGCGGTTAAAGTGGTGTTTTCGGGATTGTGAAATTGTATACTTTACTAATACGCGAAAAATTGCTTTTTTTTTGCTCTTTAGCTTATGCCTTGAAGTGCGCTAGCTGTGGTCACATTAGGCACGTGCAATGCTGCACGGAATTCGTGAGACGCGCGAGAACGCGTACAGCGGAGGGAAGCGTTCTACGCACGTGAAGGGAGGGAGATTTCACGAGTAGCGCTATTACATAAAAAAAAAAATCACAGCATATCCACGGAGTGAATGATGATTGGCGAGGCGAAGCGTTCGTCAGTCCGTCCGTGCTTCCGTCCGTCCATTCGTTCATGCTTCCGTTTTGGTCTTGCGTCGTGCATCCGTCTGTGTGTCCGTTCATCCGTGTGATCGTCGATGCGTCTGTCCGTCCGTTCGTTCGTCTGTCTGTCCGTTCGTTCGTCTGTCTGTCCGTCTGTGCGCGTGTCTGTTCGTGCGGCCATCCCTCTGTCTGTCCGTCCGGCCGTGCGTCTGCCCCCTCTGTCTGCCTGTCCGTGCATTCGTCAGTCCATCCGTCAATCTGTATGTCCATCCGTCCGTCTGTCTATCTAGTGAACGCTACAAGTACAGCCATCTCACATCTTTTCATCATGTTTTTATTGTATACAAGTGCCGCCATCCAGCGGACATTCTGAGAACCGCTCTTTCGCGTATGTGCCACCGGTGGTTACGCACTACAACGAGGGACGCACAAGTCAAGCCATAAAGAGCTTCGCCCCTGAAATGGCTGCGATAAACGTAACCTGGTTTCGGCCAGCGGTCTTTCAGTGTTAATGCGTCTCTCGACCGCGCGATCGCTGTAATTTGAGGCAGTGCCGGCTGCAGTTTCAGTTTCAGTTTCAGTTTTATTGAGCATTTTCTCCACAGAGTTGCGAAAAAGAAAACGCAAGAGCAAAAAGCTGCTATGTTAGCAGCTTGACGAGGCTCCTACCCCTTTTCACTTGGCATTACAAAATCCGCAGAGCACAAACATGAAAAAAATAATTTGAGCCACGCTGTTGTCAAGAACCCGTGCAAAGAAGAAGGGAAGCGAGAAATGAAATAATATTGAGGGGTACAACCGGTACAACTGTAACAGAAATTGTCAGAACTATTCTATTTACGACAAACGAAAGGTCAAATACATCACAAGTAGGTATACAGAAGGAGAACCCGTAGTTACCCGCTCAAATGGGACCACTTATGAATTAAAACATAGAGAATAATACTAGAAATTAATAATATATTAAACATATCTAATATATAAATTTAATAGTTGTTTTATGTTATTTGTTACATTTAATATTAGTTTATTATGTTATAAACTTAATAATAAATTACAATTATAATTTGGTACCGTATCGTGTGCATATATTCTGCATTTTGGCAGCGTTGAAACATTGTTTTTTTAGTATGTGCCCAAGTGTTATAATATTGTAATAGAAATAAAATAATATATTAACATGGAGAATATTATTGGAAGTAAGGAAGAAATTAAAACGGGGGCTATTTTTAAAAAGAGATATATACTTTAGATCGTGCACCATAATTCCCTATGTAATCTGCAATCTTTGTATTTGAGACGTCGTCCCCCGCTATACCGACCGCCAGAGAGAGGGAAAGCCGCTCAACCCCTTCTGTCGATTCCCTCTTGTCTATGTGTCTCAACCACTCCGTACCATTTTATTAAAGCACTCAATTCTTGGACGATCCCCCCACAGAGGGTGTGAGCCAATGTCAATAGGCGACAAAGAACAAGTACAGGATATTGACAGAACTTGTGATCGCCACGTCAGAGCACTTCGCGGTATGTTCTAGTGGTCCTGGCCTTAGTTGTCCGGGTTCACTGCCGAGTCAGCGGCGCGAGTCGAATAATAACTGCCTTGAACCGCTGAGAACACATTAAAATATACCCCTAAGAACGCACAAGAAAAGCGGACGGACGGTAGATAAAGACAGCCGCTAGTGTCATCAAGGTTTATTTCATTCTTATTGAGTTTCTGTGTGCGTTTCGAATTGAAGTTGTGTGTCATGGACATCAGTTGGCCGAAAAAACAGGAGCTCATTCAGACTCACTCAAGAAATGTATTTTGTGATAAGGGCTCACTCGAACTGACCAAAATTTTCTCCAACCGCACTCACTCGAACTCAAGCTCACCAAAATATTGCTAAACCTGACTCACTCTTACTCACGGCTCAATTTGGTACGTGTCACGAGTCCACGACACGTACCAGCTAGAACAACAACAACAGCTTCTTTTGGAGCCAGCATCCTCGACTGTGCCTCATTGGCCACGTCTCGAGCCGATGCTACTAAAAACGATTAATAAAAAATAAAAAAAGCTTATTAATCGGACTGGACCGCAACCACTGTGCTGAGATTTATTTAGGCCGACGTGTACGTTATGGTCAAAGTAAGCCGATGTTAGCCAAGCCGATGTTAGCCAAGTCGTTGTGAAGCCTGCATTAAACCATTATTTGATCGAAGTGCTACCGGTATTGCGCGACAAATGCGGCGGCCGTGTAACTTAAAAGTGATTGCAGTTCCCTCCGGGGCTGTAGATCCACCTAAGAAAACAGTGTCATAAAAGACATGGCCAGCTCTAACTGAAAAAAGACAGGACGGCTGCTCTATCGGAAGCGCTATCTGGGTCACTCTACATCGTTCCTCCATATCGTCATATTTCGTTATTGTGGCATTGTGAACCAATCGGATAGTCCATAGTGCGGCCCTCTGTGTCAATCAGGTTTCAACCAATAGCGGAACCTAACAAAATGACCGACTGATTGTAGAATGTACAGAATAGCACCGCGAGGCAATAAGATAGTGATATAGGCAATCATCATCACCATCATCATCAACAACATCATCATCAAGTACATCATCATCATCATTGTCGTCGTCTTCGTCGTCATCATCTTCATCATCATCATCATAATGACCCCCAATCACCAGTTTGAATTTCGTGATGAGTCACTGCCAACGTAAGCTTACACTGCGAGCGAAAGTGGCTAGAAGAGCCGCCGGAGCACATTTATGGCTCAAGGAGCGACTCTGCGGACATTCACTTGACTTGCCAGTTTCCGTTGGTGTGACTTAATCCTCGTTCTCCCCTTCTGCCAGTTTCTTTCGTCTTCAACGATTCCGACCCTGTACTCGCATATCTCTGTATACCGGAGCAAGCCGGCCCCATCCGGTCTCTACATTGTCTCGGCCCCCTTTCCCTCGGTCTGCATTCGCTTATTTCCTTTCACCCTGTTATCTATAGCGCAATAAGAAACCCGAGAGTACGCAACGTAGGGACGCAAGCCGAGAAGCGGCATCGTGCGACTGTGTGGCGCCTTCTTCCTAGGGCAGCAAAAGCAAGAGCAGTCGTAGTCGACTCTCCCCTCCTCCTCCGTCCATCTTTTCCTCTTGCTTGACTGACTGATAGATAGACGCGGATAGACGCCTTCATTTGGTCGGTTCTGTCGACACCGGACGTGCATTTTTTCCTCGCTTCGTCTTCGCTTTCTCCTGCCCGTCCCTGGCTGCCAAGAAAAGCATCCGGCTTCGCATTGCACCAGTGACGGGGTACGGTCTCACCTGCGGAAGGACGCGTGGGAAAGCAAAGAAAGCCTTTCTGACGGTGTAATTGGATGCGTTGTGCACCGCCGACGCCTTTCTCCGTTGACGTTCGTTCTTTCGGGATGTGTTATTATGAATGCAGCAAAAGGGGGAAAAAAAAGAAAGAAAATACGGCTCCTAGCAGATCGAGGGTGGTGTGCTTATTGGCAAAGGGTTCCTTTGCTGTCGTTAGACATACGGTCCTTCGTGTGTGCACTGTCTATCATTAACTCTTACGTGTTGAGCTTATGCGAATGAACCAAGGCTGGAGAAAGAATATGCGTGGAGCGGTGGCGGTGATAGTTGTTTCTGCGTTGATTCTCGGCGTAAAGAGGTTCCAGTTAAACCGCAGACAGTCGCAGACACGACACGGCCTCGTCGTCGTTGGCGTAGGGCTTTTATCGCTTCGGGGCCTTGTCGCAGCCGTCGTTGCCTGTGTGAGTGATTTTAAATGAAAAGAAGAAAAAAAATGAGCCCCGTAACTGTCTCTCAGGGGGAGGACGCCACAACAGTAGCTCACGAGGGGTGTGGGTAAAGGAGGGATTAAAAGGATAGAATTAAAAGGTAAAGAGAAAGAGAGGGAGGAGAGAGCGAGGCGCAGGGACAGCGAACGACAGGAAACGACGGAAGTAAGGAGGAGATAGGAAAGATGGACACTGTCGCAGGAGTCCGAGGACGGGGCACCACTCTTGAGAGAGCTATTGTCGGCGTCAGGAGATGGCGTAGGGTGAGCCCAGTCGGCCAGAGCTGCGCTGTCGTCGGAGATCGCGGCGGCACAACCGGTCGGCATGAAATCCAGCGAGCGAGTCCCGTGGCCTTTGCCGTTTCCTATGGTATTCTTTCGTTGCATGAACATATAGACCGCTTTCCGCAGCTAGTTTGTTTATGCAAAACTAGATGGCGCCACCGCACCGAAACGCCACGGCCTTCTCCTCGGTGGAGTGGCCGCGATGTGGCGTGTCGCCGACGTCGCTCTGCAGTCTACGGCGAGAAACGGTGGCGGTAGTATTCCTTGAAGAATTAAAAAAGGTACCTGATTTCTGTCAGGCATAAGGCGACACGGCGCAGTGCCTAAAAGGAAAGAAACAGTCTTCATGCAAAAGGAAGCACGTGGCTCTGAGACGGGTGTGCGCGCCCGTCTCAGAGGTGATAAGGTGAGGAACGCAAGGCGACGGGTAGGTGCCACTACCATCGCGTCTTAGCAAAGCGTTGGAAACACTCACCTTTTCGTATAAGCGTTGCATGGTCAGCGCAGCGTGACAAGCGCTATGGTCGTTAATATTACTTATGTATGCGTTTTCTAGTAAAAGATGCACATGCAGAATATATATACGTGTTGTTATGGTGCCCCAGACTAGCGCAATAATTGCTTATTAATTGACAATTGCACAAGTATGAACGTTAAACCTTGAGCAACATTGGTGGGCGCTGCGGATGGGGTCGGCCGTTTCAAGTACACGGTGCCGTTAAGAGTGGACAAACAGATAAATGTGCAGACAGACAGACAGACAGACAGACAGACAGACAGACAGACAGACAGACAGACAGACAGACAGACCAAAAGTTATGCGTCGAAGGTCCCCAAGAAGGACTATCGCGTTAAAAAAAAAGAAGAAATGGGTGGCACAGACTATGCGCTGCTCCCGTTTTGCTGGCCTTCAATCCGGGTAGAGTGTACTGTAACCCGGGAGTGGCGACGACGAATCGGCCGGCCATCGGCGGCGGTAAAGAAGTGGAAGGAGAAGGCCATTATATCACGTGTTCAAACGCGGCAGCTCCCGTTCGCCGTTGCGGAAAACCGCCTGTACTCGGGGTCTTCAGCTTGCCGCCGTCGCTTCGCAGCCATTGTTAAGTTTGGCCTGGAAATTCATCTGGGCAGACGCCATGGTGCGTAAGCCGGTCCACTGGAGAGGCTCTCACTCCCTGCGGCACCCAGTCTGCCAGACGCTGTCGAAGATTCGAGTAATTACCCAGACCATGTGACAAGCGAAGGCGAGTTCCTGACTTTCAACTACGGACCCTTTTGTCGTCTCTTCGAGCAGAAGCGGTGACTGATGCCCTCGGCGACTCATCGGGCGACGGGGAAGCTGGCGTGACCGGTGCCAGAGCTGACGGGGGAGCGGCGCTCTTTTAATCCTCAATTAAGTAGCCGACCGGCCGACTGCCTATGCCCGCCAGGCATTGTCCCTGCTAGCCGGAGGATGAGACGTCGTGTCGCCACGACATCGTAAACAGTTCCAGGGAGGACAACAAAGAAAGCATCTTCCTGGAAGAGACCGCGGCGGCCACCGCAAATCACCCCGCTAATTGAGCGAACCGATCGGCGGACCTTTTGAGGTATGCTGTCAGGACCGTGGGACCTCTCAACTAGCGGCACACACACGATGAGGAAGAGCCCTGCTGGCGCCACCTTGCAGTGCAGTGTTCACGACTCAATATTGGACGTTCACGTGGACCGTGCATGCTCGTCCCCCTCACCTGTTGTGTGTGTGTGTGATTGGTGTTCCACTCGGAAAGGAGGAGCCCGACAGGGCTTAAATCGACGCCGCAGAGTGCTGGACGTCGCTCTGAACTATGTAACGTTCAACCACCACGCTCGTGGTTTATGAAACCAATAACCCTTCTTTTCTGTAAATATGTGTAAATAGTGCCATAAACCTGTTTTGTTTTCGTATCCTCCAGCGACCTTCCTTTCGAACCTTAACAACTGGTGGCAGCGGTGGGATGCCATCAGCAACTTGTTCCTTCGAACCATTACAACTGGTGGCAGCGGTGGGATGCCATCAGCAACTTCCTCCTTCCGACCCATAACACCATTTGTAGTTGGTCTAACGGTTACCGTCTTTATTTTTAGTTGAGCAGTGGGAGTTTACACAATATATGTGGCATAATCGTAAACTGGTATGTACCCGTTTCTGATTGCGATTGTTTTTTTTTTTTGGGTATATGGACAAGGAGCTATTTGCTGAACAACTTCGTTGTTAAAAGATAACATTTTGAGCTCGAGTTTTATTGCCTCGTCGCACATTGTGGGCAAACATTGAACGCACCGGCCTCATGCATCGAGTCCTCATATAGTGCAAGCAGAGTTCGTGAAGGGCACGACACCGTTTTTAAGTACCCTTATTGCGCGTGCTGCAGGTCCGTTGTCTTTCTTCTTTGTGGCCTGCGTGCACTCTTTCTATCACAGGAGACACTGCAGAGCAAGAGAGCCGTATGCTCACAACAGGTGAAGAGAAAAACCGAGGTTGTTGCAGGCTGTGCGGCCTTCTTCAAACGCACACAGACGACGCTAGTCAGACGTTCTTGGGTATGCGATGCAGCATTCTATTGATAGGAGTTCGAAGCGATGTCCTTTTAAACCACTTGACGCGGAACATTCACTTGTCGTCTACGAAGACAATGCCACTTGGCGTCCTTTTCTTCTTTTTTTTTTCTCGTGAGGTGGCAGGATCTTATCTGGGATGATTGGTGACGGAATTTCAAGTACCGTGTTTACTTGCATGCTCTAAGCATTAGCTAAACGTTGGCTGGCATCAGCTAACGTCTGCTTTAAGACATTGACTATAGTCGCTTGTATAACTTAAGTAAAACTTACAGGATACACAATGCATTCGCCCAAGAGAATAGAGTGTCCTGAGATTAACTAGAGGGTATTGAGCGCTGCGATTCCTCAGCCGTGCACCATGGCAATGATGGGTAGTACGCGTATTCACCTTGTCTTCGTGCTTGCGCGCTTGGAACGTACTTGTGGCTTTGTTTATTGCTGTGTTATGGTAATGGTTTAAAATAAAAGAATGGATCATTGTGAACTCCGTGATTCGTCTTGAATCGGGGAGCCTGATAAGTTCAAAGAGGGGAAGCTTAACTGCTAAACTTTTGCTGTACTTCGTCTTGCGACAAAGCGGGATTCATGCCACATGAAGCCAAACTGATTCGAACGAACGAAGGTTAGACAAATCCGTGTAGTGCTCATCATCACCATGATGATGAAGCGCCGTGTGTTGCAGCTTCCATAGACATTAGCGCCAGAGTTTCCTCTAGTGTACCTTTAGGAAACTCTATGACTAAAAAAGACTGGAAGGCGAAAACCATCCCATTCTTTGTCGTCTCATTTGTCCCCGGCGCTTCCCACAATGCTTTCTGCACTTAATGTATATTTTTACATTGCCTCTGTGACTGGAGAGATGGCAAGCTCTCTGTAGGTCATCTCGTTTTGCACTGCCTCCGTGATCGAAGAACCTTGCTCGAGCGGCGATGTCTTACGTCATGACGTAATCGTGGGACGTCATGATCTCTTCGCAAACTTTGGTCACTTGTGAAGTCATGATAACGCCACATGGTGACCTCATCATGGGATGATATTTGCATCTCTCGAGTAGACGCCGATGCTGGCGACGGTCAAATTTTTGCGTTTGGTGAGACACGTAAAAGTATCACATTAATATTTGTGTGATTTGCCAACATTAAAGAAAGAGTCGCACTTTCGCCGCAAGGGAGAAGCAATCAAAAGGGACAGTAAGAAATTAGAAAGTCACACGAAAAAACAACAACAAATATCTCAGAGCGTCGGGTTTCGAATTGTCGAAACTTGCAACGCGTTGCTCAAACACAAAAGGCGTGACAACTAGGACATTGCTTAGTTCACTCTGGTCCCGTTTATAGCGGCGCGTTCTTCTTCAACGCCCTTCTTCGTGCATTGGTGGCACTGCTTGTCATTGCACGTTGAAAAGCATCAGGTAGTCCAAAACTACCGGAGCCATCTACTACGACGTCCATCATAATCGTATACCCTAATCCAGTCTCGTAAAACCCCAGATATTAATTAGAATTAGCGTATTAGCGTCCCCAAACCGTAGAATATGAGGCACGCCGTATTGTATAGGGTTTCGGAAATATCGACCGTCTGGTGTTCTTTACCGTCCACTGATATCGCACAGTATCGGGGGCATGGGGCATTTCATCTTCGCCCAGAATGCGACCGCCGCGTCCGGATTCGAACCCGGGACCTTGGGATCAGAAGCCGAGAACCGTGACTGCAGCGCCACCGCGGCGTGCCCTCTGCTATTGTCATTTTTGGGAATGCGGTGAGACGATGGCTAAAACTCGCACGCAGGTGGGACTATCGGTCGCCTCGAGTCGCTTTTGGGTCGCCAGCCGCTGGAGGTCGCACCGCCGGTGCGGTAGTCACTACGGCTAGGTGGCGTTAGCCGCCGCCCGATCTAAAGGGTACAGCCACATCCATCCATCCATCCATCCAGTCGGAGATTTGAACGAGCCTCTACAGAGAGCATTTCTGACCATCCTTTGTCGAATCGCGACGTTTTAAGAACTGCATTGACCCTGTTGTATGCGCGCTTTTCCATCGGATGGAAGCGGAGCGGGCGGAATTCAAGTGCACCGCGGTGATGAGGGAAAAAGAGAGAGAGAGAGAGCCGGGAGAAGGGTAGACGTTTCTATTTCGGTTCCACCGCGACCTTCGCTGAGGAACGCCTCGCGTTCGCGAGCCGATCGAAGCCGGAGAAAGTCAATCATATATATCCCGTTTGCGAGCGTCGTCGACCGAACATCTACCGGTCGTGCAACGCCACGGACGACTCGACGGTTTATATACCGCACTCGGGCGGGGAGGGTTTCGTTGTTCACTTGCAGGTAAAATAAATGTATTAGAACAAGGGGGAACTCTACCTCTACCATGGACTCCTCTTTCTCTCTTGTCAGTTGTCTAATGACCTGTATGCGTGCGTCGGCAGGAAACAAGATCTCCATTAACGTAAGGGCGAAAGAAAGGGATGCTGTGTGTGTGTGTGTGTGTGCGTGCGTACGTGTTTGTGTGTGTGTGTGTGTGTGTGTGTGTGTGTGTGCACGTACGTATACGTACGTTATATGCAAAAATGCCAGTGCAAACGAGTGTTTATCTCGGTAACCGCCTCGACTCGGGTTTTGCCCCGGTCTGTTAAGAGTTGGGCTTACACGGAAAGCTCATTAGTGGGGAAAGTGAGATCGAATGTCTAGTATGACCATCCGTTTTTCCGTGTGCCCGTGGCGAGGGAACAGCCGTGCATGTGTCCGGGTTAATCGATAAGCAGTCGAGCGGGTGTGCCGTATTAGTGTCTCAATAACGCAGTTTTTTTTATCTTTCTACTTTCTGTATAGTTTCGCACGTTACGTATGAGCTGCATTAGTGCCGACACGGTACTCATTTGGCAGTGCAATGTCAAAGGAGTGCTGATGAAATTTTGAGCGAGAAATAATCCTTGTACCACAGGATGTTGCTATGGGGGGGGGGGAGTGATTATAAATGAAAAGAAGAGAAAAGTGAGTCCCGTAATTGTCTCTCAGGGGGAGGACACCTCAACAGTAGCTCACGAGGGATGGAGGTAGAGATGAAAATAAAAGGGTAGGAATTAAAGATAGAGAGATAGAGACGAAGGAGAGAGCGAGGCGCAGGGACAGGGAGTGACGGATGTAAGGAGAAGACAGGACAATTGGACACGGTTGCAGGAGTCCGAGGACGGGGCACCTGTGGCGAGAGCTCTTGTCGGCAACAGGAGACGGCGCAGGGCTAATCCAGTCGGCCAGAGCTACGCTGTCATCGTCGTCGGGGAGCGGTGGCAGGAGGTGGCGTAGGACCAACCCAGTCGGCCAGAGCTGCGCTGTCGTCGCAGGTCGCGAGGGCACAACCGGTCGGCACGGAATCCAGCGAGCGAGTTCAGGATGTTGCTATGGAGCCAGCGTTTCCTTTGGTGACACCGCGTGTTTCAAGAAATTTTTCGACGGAGTGCATCGCGATTTCAAAATGACACGAAACGCGCCCGTTAGCGTTCGTCCACCGTGGAGTGTCCCTTCGGTTACCCTTGTTAAGCGCGCTGGAGAAGCTGATCCCGGAGGCTGCGTAGAAAGATTGCTTCGTATACCAGCAGAGGGCGCTGCTCGCCAGCTCTAACCCGGAGGTACAGCTATATACCGCTTCTCGGTTACGCCAGTCAGTCGGCAGTAGCCACTGGAGCCCTGGACTTGAGGATCCACGCATCGAGCTCATGACCCTTTGTTCCAAACCCTAGAATACGGCTCTTCTTCGGCGCAGAACGAGCTGCAATGCTTGATCAGCTTCGCGATTGTTCACGATCATTCCGTTAACCTGACGCGCTAGACGCGAATAGTTGAGCCTATCGGAGAGCTTACGCGAGCACAAGCGATAAAGCTCGGATGTTCCACAGGTACTCGGCTGCTGACCCGCAGGGCGCGGGTTCGAATCCCGGCTGCGGCGGCTGCATTTCCGATGGAGGCGGAAATGTTGTAGGCCCGTGTGCTCAGATTTGGGTGCACGGTAAAGAACCCCAGGTGGTCTAAATTTCCGGAGCCCTCCACTACGGCGTCTCTCATAATCATATAGTGGTTTTGGGACGTTAAACCCCACATATCAATCAATCAATCGGATGTTCCACGCCGCGTGTGTAAGTGCCGACGGACATTTACCGCAGAACAGATCACTCAAAGGCACAACGCCTGTTCACCCCGCTATCAGTCTACACTGCGAATCGTTTGCACGTCGTCGTTTCGGTTTACGGGCACAGGTTCCGTCCAAATAAAAAGATTAGTCTCGAACACCTTGACTGCTGCCGTCGTCTGTGTCACGAGCACGTGACAATATGACTAAAGGCGGCTTTGTAATGTTGGTTGCACATTTTGGAGCAGCGCTGCTTTTCAAATAAAACAAAGTAAAAGTAATGTGTTTTTTTGTTATCCCGATGCTCTGTTAGAGAGACCTGTTATAAATGTTTAAATATAATTAAAATACGTTGACAACTACCTGCGTAACCACGCAAGAACTTGAAATATTGGTATTCGTTGATATATGCCTGCTATTTTTTTTTTCCGTATAAATCCAAGCTAGCTTGACGCGAAGGATTCTGGTGCTTTTCATGCGTCGATCGCTTTGCGTATCTTGTCGGTAGAGTGAAATTCAAATTGAATTTCGGAATTCAAATACTCTCAATTATAAATTCTGATTCGTTTTAAATGAGGCGTTTGTTCTACGCAGCGAGAAATTACGGAGAACACCGCATTGTCTCAGTACGACATTTTGTGAGGGATCTTTTTTTGGCTTACGTACTGCACGCGTCCAATTCAACACGTCATTTGTTTGCTCTGCACTTGTTTTTGCTGCTTCATAGACAGCTATGAGTCAGCGCCTATAGCGTTCGTCGTTAAATTTAGAACTCGTGTTGGGTTCGTTGAGGCATTGTCATTTCTTTTTTTTTGTTGCTCCTTCGTGTCTCAGCATGAAAACATCGAACGGAAGGTGAAAACGTTTCTTGTAAGAAAAAGCAACCGTTTCTGCTATTTTTAACGTATTTCTCGCTTTATTACTTGTTACCTTACTTATTGTTTAAAGGTCCGGGTTTCAATACCACTGCCGTGTACGTGGGCCCTCAGACAATCTTGAGTGTGCGTTTTGCAACCGTGTCTCGCCTGAGATACCGCTATAGCTTAAGCTGCAAACAGTTGCAAAGAAAGACTTAATTGATTGACCGATTGATTTCTTGGGAATGTGCGGACATGCGAATAGGCGTACCTGTCGTACCAACATCTTTCTTTTTTATTTCTTTCCTTCTTTCTTTCTCTCTTTCTTTGTTTCTTTTTTTCTGTTTCTTTATTTCAATCGTTCGCCGTGGTGGTGTATATGGCTGAGTCGAATGTCGCAGGTTTGGTTCCGGCCACGGCGGTCACATTTCGGAGGGGACGAAATAGTAGAAGCCCTTCACTGCAGGCCTCCCTCATATTCATCTAGGTTTTGGGACGTAAAGCGTATATTATTATTATTATTATTATTATTATTATTATTATTATTATTATTATTATTATTATTATTATTATTATTATTATTAGAGAATGTTCACAATGAAGAATAGAGAATCGCCGTGAAGAATAACGAAATCTGTAGTTGATAAGCTATATGGGCTACAGACACGAAAGGCAACCGGAAGGATACGCTGCTAGTGGTACTGCCAGATATATCCAATTCTTTCTCCCCCTTCCTCATTCTTGTTAATTTGTTTTATATAATCTGGTTTATCGCCTACTTCTGCAATCTTTCACGTTTTTTCAAAGGAACAATATTATTGTTCCCATCTAATTTCTCTTTATTGTTTTTTGCGTTGTAAAAAATTACCTATTATGAGGTACAGTGTGGCCAATCCCCCATGTGGGTATGAGCCAAGATCTCCTAGGAGACAAGACAAGACAAGACAAGACACGAAAGAAATGAACAGAGCAATAGAGTGGTCGCGGGAGGCCGTTCCGTTCCGATCGAAGACGAACCGATTGCGTCTCGCTTCGCGGCATGCACAGCGGGCGCCCCCCCCCCCCCCCCTTTTTTTTTTTTCTCTTCTTTTCTTCTGGTTTCCTCCTCGGCGCACGTCGACCGTGAGTGGCCTTCACCGTCGAGGCGGGCCGAGTTGTGTACTATAGTGCGTGCTCTGCAGGCAAGGCCGTAGCGGAGGACGAGGCAAGACCCCGTCGGTCGATATCCGGAGCGATGATGCGCCGCCCCAGTCCGCGCGACGATGTTGTAGCAGCCATTGTCCCAGCCTGGATGGTGCCGGGGTTACCGGATCTGCGCGGACTTAACGGGTGTGGGGTGCAACCACGGCCGCGTCCATTCTGACCGGCTTACGCGCGGCGGTGGTCAACTTGTTAGTGCTGCCCCGAAGGTTGCGGGATCGGTTACTGGCCGCATTTCCGATGGAGGCGGAAATGCTGTAGGCCCGTCTGCTCAGATTTGGGTGCACGTTTAAAGAACCCCAGGTGGTCAAATTGCCGGAGCCCTCCACTATACGGCGTCTCTCGTAATCATATGGTGGTTTTGGGACGTTAAACCCCACATATCAATCAATCAATCAATCAATCAATCAATCAATCAATCAATCAATCAATCAATCAATCAATCGGTTACTGACCGCGGCGGACGCATTTTAAATGCAGGAGAAATTATTGAGGCCCGTGTGCTCATATTTGGGTGCACGTTAAAGAACCCCAGGTGGTCGAAATTTCCGGAGCCCTCCACTACGGCGTCTCTCATAATCACATGGTGGTTTTGGGGCCACATATTAATCAATCAATCAATAAATCAATCAATCAATTGGTTACTGACCGCGGCGGACGCATTTTAAATGCAGGAGGAAATTATTGAGGCCCGTGTGCTCATATTTGGGTGCACGTTAAAGAACCCCAGGTGGTCGAAGTTTCCGGAGCCCTCCACTACGGCGTCTCTCGTAATCATATGGTCGTTTTGGGGCGTTAAACCCCACATATTAATCAATCAATCAATAAATCAATTGGGTACTGGCCGCGGCGGACGCATTTTTAGTGCAGGAGGGAATGATTGAAGCCCGTGTGCTTAGAATATTACTTTGACTTATCGTATTTGCATACAGAGATACGCAGGGACACAGAGATAGAGGGAGAGAGCAAGCTGGCAACTGCCACCTGGAGGGGCACAACGCCTGCTTACTCTTTCGAGAGGAGGAAAGTGATAGAGTAAAGGAAGACGGGAGGAGAGAATGAGGAAAGAAGGGAGGGAAGTAAATAAAAAAAAAATCTGGCGAATACTTAGACAAGCAACAGCATGCACAGATGGTCGAAATAAGCGGCGGCGTAAGTCGCAATTATACCTTTGTTTCGCGACGTAAGAACATAACCATAGTATTATTAATTTGGAAGGAGCGTAGTACATAGTAAAAAACAAAAAAAAAAAAAACTCCGTAGAGTGTTACACATAGCCAGGAAACTGGACGAACTTCCTGGTGAACGCTCGGAGAGTAGTCGAGATTTCAAGGTGAATAGCGCGTTGAACTCGTTGCCATTCTGCACAGATTTAGAACACTTCACCTTAGTACGCGCGTATATCGTTCTAAAAATGGGAAAACCCTGGGAATCATAATTATTTTTCGCGGGTTATTGTAAAAATTTCGCATTCGTGTCCTCTGGGCACGCAATGAGCCGGTGACTCCGAGTATGATAATCGTATCGAACATTCTCGTATGGCACATATACGTCTCGTATCCGATAATCTCGTGAACGAATCTCGTACGATCGTACGACAATATTGGACACATGACGTACGTGTCACGTGACGATTTTCGGTGGGGAAGTGCCCAATTAATTGAGAAATCACATTGTCACGTGCGGTTCTGTGATCTATAGCTTCATCCGTCGAGCGACAGCTGTTGCGCATACACAGGATAGCTCTATACGGAGATTAGCTTAAGGACACTAAAGTGCAATAGTTAAGTTATCCTGACAAAGTATTCTGTGAGAACTCCAGTATCGCTAATCCGACAACCATAGGATCATCGCTATAGATGAGAACGTGGTAATCTGTGGTGGTTAATTAAGTTCGACGTCTGCCCGAAGGTCGCTGGTCTCGAACGCGGTGGTCACAATTCGATGGAGGCGAAAATGCGAGATGCCCGCGTACTTCTACTTCACTGTGCGTCAGACAACCCTAGGTGGTCGAAATTAATCCGAAGCCAGCCTCGACCCCCCCTTTCCCCTGGTACGGTACGCCTTATTAGTATATCGGGCTTCCGTCTCGTAAAAGAAAATCGCTCCCCAAAAATTCCGTATAGATAATTTACCAGCGATGTTAAACTGTGCGACCTCTGTGTTTATACCACTCTGTTAATCGCGACCGGCTTTTTGTGATTAGTTACGTATTCAGAAGTTTTCAATGGCGTTTTGCGAATATAGACATTTTGTTTTGTTCCTAACTATGAATATTTTATGTACGAATATAACAAGTATTGAACAAAACAGTGGTTTTCATCAGTGCAGTGATATGCAGCTTCGTTTCTTATCGGCGGCATGTTTTTAAGCCAGATTAGTTTCCGCTTACATTGATATTCTTATTACCGCCCTTCAGTTGAAAAGCTACAAATTATAACTCAGTACTTTCCTTTGCCTCATTGTCTGTCGGTTTCATAAGGTCGCGCAAAACGCATTCATCCGACATACAACTATGTCCTCCTGGTATGATACATACATACATACATACATACATACGTACATACGTACATACGTACATACGTACATACATACATACATACATACATACATACATACATACATACATACATACATACATACATACATACATACATACATACATACACGCATACTACATACATACATACATACATACATACATACATACATACATACATACATACATACATACATACATACATACATACATACATACATACATACATACGAATAACTCGTGTCGTTTTTGGCCGAATGTTTATGTGACACTGCTGAAGTCGGTTCATCGCTTTTTCTTTTTGTAGCAGAGGGTACGTTCGCCTACAGAACCGGGTAAATACGGTACGCCATCGCATCAGCTCCGCTATTTGGGGCGAACGTTTCTCGGCTGTCGCATGTGATATTAGCCGTCAGTTGGTGGGGGAATATCAATGGGATGCGTCGTCTCGGATGGGATATGTGGGCATCTCGTTTTTTTTTTTTTTATCTGGTTTAGTGGGTCTGGAAAATGAGGCGTTTTCACTGCCATACCGGGCTTTTATTGCGTTTTGGAACGACGCCCTCATACTATATAGGAGGAGGTTATTGACCAAAAAGCGCGCCGTTTGACGAAGCGAGCTGTCGTCATGCGTGCTTGCGGGCGCGGTATTGGTTCGCGGCTCTGTTGCCGCTTGGATTCGGTAGAACCGGTGCACCAGTGCACATGTGTTAGTCGGGTTTTGTCAGCTTTTGAGCATAACGTCGCGGGTTCGATTCTTCAACCCTGGCTTGGCGCTCCGATTTGGGAAAGAATGCTTGTATAAACACTGACATACCCTTCAGCGTGAGGTGGGGGGGGGGGGGGGGGCATTCTTTACTCTTTCTGGTGAGTGCTGAATTGCCGCCTATATGACTCTCTATAGGGAGACACGTTTACTCCCTTAGGAGATGATCACGGTACACTCTAAAAAATATCGAGTAAAAAGGGTGTCTTTTTTGTCTCACAACAATAATCGTCATCAGGCTTGCGTGCGCTTCCTTTCTTGAAAACTCGGTGCTGGCCACTTTCCTATCGAGAATGCAATGTAACCCTGATAACGGGCATGTCTATCGTGACCGGAATGTACCGGGCGCGGGGCGATAGCGCGAGGATGGAACGCAATATAGATGACGATTATTGTTGTGGGGCAAAAAGACACCCTTTTTACTCGCTCTTTTTTTAGAGTGTTGTAGTGGGACCAAAAAGAGAGTTAATGTCACAATCTAAGAGAGTCATTTGCGTGGCATTTAAGTATGCGCACCGAAAAAGAGTAACAGATACTATTTTCTTTTTATCGCTTAGGGTGCACTGCAAGCATTTTTTTTTTTTATTTCCTGGAGTGTGCGCTGTACTTTTGTTCACTGGCTGTGCGTGAAGTGCTTGCCCGCTACTATAGGGGTGATGTCGCCGAGTTCGCAAAACGCACGTCGAACACGTTTGATCGACTATATCCCACTTCCACGTGATGTTATCTATAATTCAAACAATTCGAATCCACATCGATTATGACAACAAACGTTATTCTAACTGCGACACGGGCCGCCCATCTATCTGTGTGCTATCTCTTCGAATCGTCGGCCTCGGCGCGGTCCATCGGCAGCATGGGCCTCCGCTGCTCGTTCAGCCACAGCATCCTCCTCAGCCTGCGCACGAGCGGGTGCCTGACGCCGCCGCAGGAGCCGGCGAAGTCGTCGGCCTCCAGGTCGAACACGACCACGCCCAGGAAGCCGGAGCCGGGCCCCTCCAGGAGTAAAGGTCGCGCCGACTCCGGACCGAACCCGGAGTACCAGTCGTACTCGGACTGCACCTGCACGCCGAGGCGTTATATGGTTCACGCCACAAACCTTAAAGGACCATGCCACCCGATTTTCACTCGTGTAACTTATGTCACGTGTCTACTCTTGTACGGATTCTATAACGGTGCGAATTTACAGAGTCGCGTTGATTGATTGGTTGTTTGTTGATTGATTGATTGATTGACTGATTTTGTTCTACCGCGCGGACACCTTCCATACTTCTGGCGTACGGATGCTATACGATATAAATTGACAGAATTCTGTTATTGATTGATTGGTGGTTGATTGATTGATTTGGTTCGAAAAGGCAGAACCTTCCACACTTTTGGTGAACGATGGCTATAACGGTATAGATTGACAGAGTTCCGTTATTGATTGATTGATTGATTGGTTGATTGATTGACTGATTCGGTTAGAAAGTGGAGAACCTTCCATACTTCGGGTGAACGAGGGCTATAACGGTATAATTTGACAGTACCGCGATTGGTTGATCGATTCATTGGTTGGATAATTGATTGATTGATTCTGTTTGAAAGTGCAGAACCTTCCATACTTCTGGTGAACGAGAACTATAACGGTATAAATGGGCAAAACCTTGATTGATTGATTGATTGATTGATTGATTGATTGATTGATTGATTGATTGATTGTACCACGAGGCACCCGCTGCGGCTGCCGTAGAAGGACCGAGTCGCGTAGCGCCGCACACCCGCCGCCGCCGACGGGGAACGGGGTCCTCCTCTTCTTCCTGCTCGTTCCACTTGGCCGCGGCCGTCGCGGTGATCCGACCCCCGGCGAGGTTCCGGTTCTCCCGGCGACCTCTCCTCGTCCTGCCGCCGCCAGGTGCCGTTGGCGATGCGACACATGGCGCGATACGTGGACTCGCCGACCTGCGGCAGCGCGGGAAATTCGAATTGATGCGTATCGTGGGCGAACCAAGAAATCGGCTATAGGGGATGGAAGGTCCGGCTCTCTCTCGTATACCGGCTACGTGGACCTTCAGTAAAGCCGGTTACCGACCGAAGCGAATATAGCTTACCTATTCATTCTGAAAAAGACAGGGCGTACATTGCGAAGACGGACACAAGAGGGACATCAGGACATCTCGTCGCCATGTTTGCACGCCATGTCCTTTTGAGAATGAATACGCGCCAACTATCTCAGCTTTCTGTTACTCATAGCTTACCTATTTTCTTTCTGTACGCCTCAAGCCACTTACCTGATGGAAACGTCCCTCGATTGTTGTTCGTGCTGGCTTTATCATTTTTATGTGCATCGTTTTCATGTTTATTATTTGCTTTTTTATGCTGTTGCCACACTGGCTCTTTCAGCTTGGGGGAACTGCTGTGTCCATTTATCATACGCACCCTTTTCATCTGTACGTTATCATTATCATAATGCGTTCGGTTATGCAACCTCATCGTTGTCGTGCATGAGCATCATCACCGTTGGTTCGCCGTAGCTGTCGGCTGCCGGGTTCTCGGACCAAATAAGCGTCTTTCCAGCCAAGACCTCGCAATACTCTTGGTTTCGTCGAATAAATTTTATAAATTTTCAGTTGGCCGTCACGCAGTGCTCATACACGCGTTTTTTTACTTCGTTTTTTTTACACGCGTTTTTTTACACGCGTTTTTTTACACGCGTTTTTTTACACGCGTTTTTTTACTTGCGCGGTTAATTACTTCTTTGAGAAATGTACCAACTCGTTCACTTCTTTTTCAATGCCAAGGAGATGACAGATTGTTGGATAGAGCGACGGAATGGGAGCTGATAGATGAGAAACGGGGCCAAAACATGCATACGGTATGGTGGGGTGATGAAACTAACAAGCTAGCAGACGCAAATGGAATGACCTTAAGCTTGATTGGATCGATAGTAAATCACTGGCATAGCGTCGTCCGGCTGCGTCCATTAAAAAGGGCGACGAGGCGTCGTTAACGCTACAGTGTTCATCGCGTCACATTTCGTGCATTGAATGTGATGCCGCACAAAAAGGTGACACGCTTGTCAGAGCGTGACGAAGAAGGAGTCACTGCATATTTATCATGTGATAATGAATTTACACGTAGTGTACACATGTATTCAATGTAACAATACTTTACTTAGAACTCATTAATGGACGCCTCAAATAAAGTTTCTCTCATTTTTTTTCTGGACATGAATTCCATAAGAAGAGTTAAAATGATAACGGTTTTCTGACATTTTTTTCTCAAGGTGTAACCGATTGTTTGATTTACGGGGTTGGCATTCTTATCGCCCTCAAAGCTATCCTGAGCCATCTCAACACATGAGAGAGAGAGAAAGAGAGCAAGGTAGAGGGTGGACATGCAGCTTAACGAAGAAGAACTCTGGTTAGCTACCCTGTAATGGGGAAGGGGGAAAGGGGGTACGAAAGAATTAAAGATAAAGAGAGAACATATAAAGGCATTTCAAAGCCGCCATATAATAGCACTGGCTGAAAACATTGTGTGGCGCTATAGTCATCAGTTGTCGTTAAGTCTGGTTTGCCAAAAAACAAAAAAGAACACGCGGCAACGCCTTCATGAAGATATACGACTAAACTGCTTTGGTAACCTAGCACGCACGCGTTATTCAATAGGTTGATAGTTATCGCTGAGTTATCGATAGTTATCGCTCAATTGATAGTGCCGTGTGCACGTGTTTCTGTTCTGTGTCCATGTTGTTCGCGCAGCCTTTAATGATGTCAGCACGTGGTGTGTCGCGTTACTTAGCCTCCAGGGCGGGGGTTCGAATCTTGTCCACAGTGGCCGCATTGCGACGGAATTGAAATGCGCGTTAACAAACACCGGATGGTCGAAAGTTCCGGAGCCCTCCATTACGGCGTCCCTGATTATTTATTGATTTTATTTATCTATTGATACTGCACTCTCAAGCAGAGACTATAGCAGGTGTGAAACATTCATACATGTTCATAAAAAAAGGCACAATAATATTATTCAGAGAAAATACATGAAGTGAAAAATACAATGTATACAGGTGAAATATCGTTGTTGGGGGGCGTAAAACCTAAGCCGCTATTATTACAAACATACGCGACTCTTCAATTCGAACTTAAGGCTATGATACATCCATCGATCGTTTTTTTTTATTTCTGCGAATATTTTTTTCTTGCAGTTGCGAAGAACGCAATTAAACGAAAGCAGAATGAAGTTGGGCCCAATTCTTGCGCAGACGCATCGAATTTCCAATTTATAGGGAGGGAGCGCGACCTTCTTTTTAAAATGTCAGTTCACGCGTCCCGTGGCATTTCTACAGCCTTTATTTCGCTAAACCAAAAAAGGAAAAAAAAAAAAAGGACGAGGCTGTCAATGCAAATGAGGCGCTTTGCTTCGTCGCCGAACTTAACGCGCGCGCCTTTTGGTTCGCTTCAGTGCGCGAATTAATTTTAATCTCGGCGTCAACTAGTTCAAGCGAAAAGAAAATCAATGAAGAAGAACCGAAGATAGCTCTAATAAAATCCTCCTTGGCATAAACTTGGCGATGAACAAATGGACATTTTATTTTATTTTTTGTCCTTCAGTGCGTAAGTGTGAAGTGTGTCGAAGAGCTGCGTTTTAAATTAAACGAATAACAGCCGAGTAACACGTGAACAAATGTGTGAATTTATGAATACTTTCGTTTGACAATATAATACGAAAACTTTTATAGTAGGATTGAAAACTTTTCAGGCTGTACGAGAACATTATATAAAATCGTCGCAATCTCTTGTAATTCATATATGTTTGCAAGTTAGCTAGAGCCTTAAACGTGCTCTTTTATATAGTATATATACTCCTAATGAAAGGAAAAAAAAAAGACTACAGGGAGAGTTGAATAAACAAGTTCCCAGTGGAAGTCCTTCCACAAGAAGTCGAATGCTGTACCGGGGAATCGCGAAAACCAGTCAGCATATTGGAGGCTATAGTTATTGGCATTTGCCGAATCTGAGAAACAGTTTTTACGACATTATCGCAAAAACAAAAGCCTTCTCTAAGCGAGAAGTGGAATAAAAAAAAAAACTTGTAGCAATCAGATTGTAGGGCGTATGGAATATTGCACGAAACTGTAATTTGTTGAACGGTAATCCTGGAAAAGCGAAAACATTGAAACAGTCCGTAGTTTGTTCGAAACTGATTTGATATGCGTGGCTTAACGTCCCCATCCACCATATGATTGATTATAAGAGACGCCGTCGTAAAAGGCTCCGGAAATTTGGACTACCTGGGGTTTTTTAACGCGCACCCGAATCTGAGCACGCGGGCCTACAGCATTTTCGCCTCCATCGAAAATGCAGCAGCAGCAGCCGGGATTCGACCCGCAACCTGCGGGTCAGCAGCCTAGTACCTTAGCCACTAGACCACCGCGGTGGGGCGTTGGTTCGAAGCCTCCCGTATTTAATCGCATTATACCAGCGCTTTGTAATGTGAAATGCTGTTAGCTATACCTGCTCCTATAAAACTGTAATTAAATAATCTGCATGTACAACTGTTTACCTCTCCCCTACCGCACAATGTGTTACGCCTACTATGACGTTCTACGGTTCCACCCTTATAAATTCAGTCAAGAAATTCGAGCACGCTCTTTCTCCTTCACGGCTCATTAAAATCGGCCAATTCCTTCTTCCATCGCCGAGGGAGAACCGTAGTTAATCCTTGAGTGCGTTTGGTTCGCGAGGAAATCCTTCTCGTTCAAAAGCGGAGGCATGTGATCATCCACTTTGTGAAGCGGTTTCCAGACTGGCTGCGTCCTCCGAACCCAGCCTGTCCACCTTGTATAGACATTGCTGCTGTTTTTTCGCGCAATGCACAAACGGAACTGTTTTTCGCTGCTGGCGCAGAGCAATGAAAAATGGATGGCCCCGTTTTGTGCGTGTAACGTGGTCGAGTGACGTCATTGCTCCGCCATGTTGACGATTGTCGAGCGAAAGAAAAAAGAAAAACAAATAGCAGCGCGGGCGTTTCCGCAATGTGGGGGCCCGAGTGTTTGTACAAGTTATCTCGTTGCGCTTTGTACGATTTCTCGTGGGCAGACTGCTGAAATCGCGATCTATGGTGTATGTTTTTTAGTGATATATCGTTTAAGAGCTCGTTTTGCAGAATTTCTGGTGTCGGCCGTGGCGTCATTGGTTGTGAGCGAAAAATGAGTGCTGGCAGTGAGCGAAAAGTTGAAGTACACGCGATATATGAGCCGCGGAAACCGTTTGCACATTGGGAGGAGGAAATAACTTTATTAAAGAAAAAAAAGCGGTAAGATGTGGAAGAATTGTCTCCTTCCCCTAGGTGGCAGCCATGAGTCCTTGAGCTCTGGCGGCATCCTCGGCTTGTTGAAGGACATTGGCTTTTTTTTTTTTTTGCGGCTCTCACTTGAGGTATTCACTAAGAATCAAAATCGGCATAGGGATTGGGAAGGTGATAGTGCGTACGTATGTGCATGTGCATACGCGCGCGCGTGTGTGTTTGTGTGGGGGGATTATGTGTGTGTGATTCAGTTGTAATTGCCGAGATATTACGTCCCTAAACCATGACGTGACGTGACTGTGAGAGACACCGTAGTTGAGGGCTGCGGAAATTTCGACCACCTGGTGTTATTCGACGTGCACCTGCCCCCAAACGCATGGGTCTCTTAACATTTGTTTTGCTTGCTGTCAATAATAACAATAACAACAAGTGTTCGGGTTTAACGTATCCGAAAGCACGACATGATTGTGAGTGACGTCGCAGTTCATGGGCTCCGAGAATTTCGGCCACCTGGTGTTCTTTGACGCGTACCTAATTTGAGTACACTGGCCTCACGCATTTTCGGTTCCATCGTGAATGCGACCGCCCGCATTGTGTATTCGATCCGGCGACCTGCTTCGTTTTGCCGATAGTACTTCGACATGCAGCCGCTGCTGCCGCGATTCGATGCCGCGATCATGTCAGTTGAGCAGCCGATCACTATAACCACTGGGCTATCGCGGTGGATTTGTGACTCTTCTATGAAGACGGTTAGCCCCGCCGCGGTGGTCTAGTGGCTAAGGTACTCGGCTGCTGACCCGCAGGGCGCGGGTTCGAATCCCGGCTGCGGCGGCTGCATTTCCGATGGAGGCGGAAATGTTGTAGGCCCGTGTGCTCAGATTTGGGTGCACGTTAAAGAACCCCAGGTGGTCAAAATTTCCGGAGCCCTCCACTACGGCGTCTCTCATAATCATATCGTGGTTTTGGGACGTTAAACCCCACAAATCAATCATGAAGACGGTTAGGTCCGCGGCGACGGAGCATTAGTTATGTCTATAGGTGCTCGGCTGCTGACGCGAAGCTCGCTGGGTCGATCAAGACCGACGCGGCGGTCGTATTTTGACCGAGGCTGATGCACTGTGCGATTTAAAGAACATCGGACGGTCGACATTTCTGGAGCCTTCCGCTACGGCGTGTCACATAATCGTATCGTAGTCTTGGGACGTTAAACCCCGGGAATTATTATGAAGATGGTTATTAGGGGAGTACAACGGAAGTTGCCCTATGAATAACTCGTGGTCTCCGAGAATGAGTTTTGTCTCGGAGTCCGTTAATCGCGAGGGTTCGAACTATACCGCAGTGTTGTTTGGGCTTCTTCCACGTCCCTCGCCTTAGCGCGTCGTCGTCGTTGGTTGTGTCTTTGCGCTTTCACCGATATACTACAGGCTTACACCCATCGCGAACGCTTACCCCCCGTATTCTAGAACGTCCCTTCACTCAACGCTTCACCTTCACTCGAGAGAGCCGATGGGAGCGCCGTCTCTAGGCACGGTAAGTCACTGCATATCAGCGATCATCTGCTCCGATTTTTGAGTAGCGCAGGGTCATTTTGAGCCGAGCTGTGGCGCAGTGCTCAACTCTGTCAAGTGAAGGGTGAAAGTCGAGTCGAGGAGCGTTTGTGAATACGTGGGTTAGACTCGCTTGGGAACTAGACGACGCAGTCGGCGTCGTTCTCGACTCGGAAGAGGCGGTGTGAGAGCGAAGGTTGTTCCGACCTTGGAGTGACGCCAGATCGTCTTGCGACGTCGCCGGCGTTCCCAGCAGTGTTCCGCGTCGGCCGGGCTCGAGCTAATGTATATACTTGCTTCGTAGTTCGGTGCAGTAGTGTCGATAGCTTGGGTCGCAAAACCAGACGTGTATTGGAGCGGTAAGCCCTTTAGCCACACTAAGTATTGCACCTATAGCGTAGTCAATTGATCGACTGGGTAACCGGTCAAACGTTTCACTTGAGATTATAAAACCATATGACGCACTATTGCGTATAACCTGACCTATATTACAGTAGAATTTAGCGCGAAAAACTGGGATGATGGAGGGATCTGTCAGATGAGTTTTATTGAAGAAATGTTGACATGCATATACTGCAAACAGTCACATGGACAAAATACACAAGGTAACAAAGATAAGATTTTGCGGCTGGCGCTCAAGAAATCTGTTTCAGTTGGATGCAGCGCGATAGAGGGCCTTGCTACGCACGTCGTGCCAGATATGCTACTAAATCTATTCTCGTTTGTTCCCGTTTGCATTATGACCACGAGACTATTCGCACTATTTATGTGTTAATGTTTTTTCAATGAAACTCAGTTGGTAGGCCCGCCGCGGTGGTCTAGTGTCTAATGTACTCGACTGCTGACCCACAGGTCTCGGGATCGAATCCCGGCTGCGCCGGCTGCATTTTCGATGGAGGCGAAAACGCTGTAGGCCCGCGTCCTCAGATTTGGGTGCTCGTTAAGAAGCCCAGGTGGTCGAAATTTCCGGAGCCCTCCACAACGGTGTCTCTCATAATCATATGGTGGTTTCGGGACGTTAAACCGTATACATGTCAGTCGTATCAATTAAATGAGTCATTTGATAGTTTGCGCTGGGTTCGTGTAGTTTTCTTCGTTCCTGTTTTTTTTTTGCGCTAGGTTCTGCTATAAATGCTGGACCTACTCACCCAACAATCAAATCTTTGAACCTAACCTATTGGTTCACAATCGTGTTTACATTATGGCGCATTATTTCACTCAATCTAAGCTACCGATGCAGCATTCGTGGGCTGTTGCACCTATCCTAATCTAATGACATTATATTGAGCAATGGTAGGCTAGATGCTATTGCGTCTAGCCTAACGTAATGCGACATTAAAGCGCCTGACCAGAACAAAAGTTTCCCTGCCTAGCGCTTCTCCGTGTTCATAGGGAAATATAGAAACAGTATCGACCGTTTAACGCTTCCGCAAGTGAAAATGCTTTACACCGTTATCTGCCTTGCATGGGGACCTCAATGGAGTTGAAGCGCGTCTGTTGTGTTTTCGCGTATTATGCACTCGCCTTGTACGCCGGTGTGAGCTCGTTGTAGCGCTTCCGGCTTCGCAGTCGGTAGTGGTCCGCCTTGAAGGACACCGTGACCAGGGTGTTCATCTTCATGTTCACGGTCAGCTTGCCGTAGCGCCTGCACCAATAGATAGATAGATAGATAGATAGATAGATAGATAGATAGATAGATAGATAGATAAATAGATAGCTAGATAGATAGACAGACAGACAGACAGACAGACAGACAGACAGGTAGATAGATAGATAGATAGATAGATAGATAGATAGATAGATAGATAGATAGATAGATAGATAGATAGATAGTGGAACCAGCAACGCTCCCGAAGGTTGTGGGTTCGATATCCACCGGGGGTGAGTTAGTTTTTACCTCCTCATCAAACATAAAAGCAAGCGTCGGCGTGGGCGTCAACAGAGGCGGTGCGAAAAAAAAAAGCATCTTTATGGGAGTCGTCACAGCGTTACAAATCGCCAAAATGTGTGACGTCATCCTGACGTCTAATGATGAGGTGATCACATGACATCGTCGCTTCATCAAATGTGGGCCAATTTCGGAGGCCCTGGGAAAAAAAAATCGCAGCATATCTATGGAGTGAATGATGATGAGTGAGGTGAAGCTTCCGTCGGTGCGTCCGTGCTACCGTCCGTCCGTTCGTTCTTGTTTCCGTGCGTCCGTCCAAACGTCCGTTCGTCCGTCCATCTAGTGAACACTCCAAGTACCGTCATCTCGCATCTTTTTATCATATATTCAGCATAGAGTATTACCGCCATCCAGCGGGCATTCCAATGACTAATTGAGAGGTGCCAATTACTACTACTACTACTACTACTACTACTACTACTACTACTACTACTACTACTACTACTACTACTACTACAACATGCATCGGGTACGCACGATCGACGCCTTACGGAGCCTCGCCCCTATAAACCTTGAGGTGCAGAACGCTTCCCATGCCTCACATCCCGGTGCTTTTCGAACGCAACCGGTAGAGGGAAAGAAGAAAAGGCAAAGATGACATTGGTGAAATGGAATAGGGAGCGTGTGCGTTATTGTTGTCCTTGATACATTTTTTCCCCGTTATCGTAGAGGTACTATAATTTAACTAAAAGCCAGAAATAACGCCGCCTACGCTCTGGAATTCACTTTCATTGTCTTTTGGTTGCACAAGGAAGCTGAGGTAACTCGCTCCTCTCCGGAACTATTTTATCTTATCGCGAACGGAAATCCTCCAGGCTATCAGTCTATCCGTTTGCGTACGCTCGGTAACATCCTGTGGCACCAGTAGAAAAACAACGTAGCCTGTATATGTGAGCGCTGACGACATAATGCCCTGCATTATGAAGGCCGATGGGGTCAGTTGAATACGAATGAATCGAATGAATTACGAATGAATACGAATGAATCGTCATACGAATGAATACGAATGAATCGAATGAATCGAAATAAATACGAATGAATCGATAACGTGCGCGCTATAGGTCGCAGGTTCGCTTCCTGGGGACGCCAAGGGGCGAAATGAACAACGACCCTAACAATTGTTATCGTTATATTAAATAATTTATAATAAAAGACTTGTGTGGTGGGTATGTGCAATCTTAATCTACAAGAATACACTTCTCTTTTAACGAACTGATTAGATTATTTTATTTTTTGAATTTTTTTATTTAGGAATACTGCAGGCCTTGAAAATGCCCAGGCAGGAGGGAAAAAATACAAACAGTAAAAAGTGTGCAGGTATCAAAGATAATGTACTGACAACAAAATGAATCTACCAACAAAAAAACAATCACTGAGAAATGTGAAACAATGAAATAGAATATACAAAATGAAAGGATAATGAATACATCACTACTACTACTAATACGTATTCACTATTCAAGCGCTCTCGATTTGTTGAGCTGCGCTTGACTCCACGTGAAATGCGCAGTCATGTCTGACAGAGCGACGTCGCACTGCCGATGCGAATTTCGGAGGCCACGCAAAAATAAGCGCGCGTTGCAGATTGCCTCCGCCAGGTGCCGCAAAGCTCCCGGTGCTTCACAAGAATACCGTTCTCTCTTTCCTTGAAATCATTTAATTAAGCTTTATTGATTATTCTGAAAGTAAATCGGCCCTCATCTTAAACAACCTTATGATTCAGTACCATATCTGTTTTATATAGCATTTAACTGGAACAGTTACTTCCTGTTTATAAACAAATTCACACGTTCTATATTTTTATAGGGGTTTCGTTTTATTCAAACAAACTCGAGAACCGGTAGGCAGCTGGCGGATTCTGACATGTCACTTGAAGAACACAGTCCCGCTACTTGCTTGCACCAAATGAAACCTTTTTGCTTTGCTTTAGAGGCACGCTAGACCTTCGGTGCAATTAGCGTCTCAAGTCTCGCCGCAAGGAGTATAAATACTCGACATCATCTCACCCTGGAATTCGATTCTAAACTAAACAAAACAATAAAAATGTTTTCGCCAGTCAGGAAGACTTATCGGGTAATCCCCTGCCGCTTTCCGCTGCAGTTTACTGCAACCAACCGTAATTGAAGCGTCACAGAAGCCTGCCGAAGCAGTGCGTAATTATAGTCGTCGACAAGCTTCACACGACAGCAAACCCCGTCGTAGAGCGTGTCGGTGTTTAAACTGAATGATGCATCCCGCGACAAAAGGATACAGATACCAAGTTGTTCCGTGCACGCGTCACTTGCTTACAACTTTCGCGACCGACCTGTGGCGCGCGATGGGCTGCGCTGCACGCAACTACGTATTTACGGAGGCTCACGAACGCGGTCAGCGGAGCGTGGCGTGTGGTTGTGCGAATCGCTCACGCGTTGAAGTGTGGCGTCGATGTCGCCGGGAACACAAGTGGACGCGCACTGGTGCGTGCAGAGACGCGCCGGTGTCGAGCATTTCGGAGCTGTGCATATAAATCATAGCCATTTGGGTGGCGACGCAGGGATGGAACCATAGATGGCGCTTCCGGCGTTGCACGCTGGAAGCGCCATCTACATATAGACGCGTCTATATCTAGACGCGTGTTTCATATAGACGCGTCGGTGTCGAGCATTTCGTAGTTGTGCATATAAATCATAGCCATTCGGGTGGCGACGCAGGGATGGAACCATAGATGGCGTTTCCGGCATTGCCACGCCGGAAGCGCCATCTATATATAGACGTGCCTATATATATACGCGTGTTTCATATAGACGCGTCGGTGTCGAGCATTTCGGAGTTGTGCATATAAATCTTAGCCATTGGGATGGCGCCGCAGGGATGGAACCATAGATGGCGCTTCCGGAGTTGCCACGTGCGCTTGCACAACGACACACTATATATGAAACACGTACGCATATACACATTAGCGCACACTACAGATACGCGCACGTGAATGGAATGGAATGCAAAACTTTATTACAAATAGTTTTTTTCCGGTGAAGGTGGAGCCCTCAGTCCAGGGCCCCTGTGGCCTTTGCCATCTTGCAAGCTCTGTCGATCAGCTCGAGCTGTTCTTCAGGCTTAGAGCAGGACAGCGCAGCCTCCCACTGCTCCGGTGTTGGTGTACAGTTTCTTGGCACTACCTGTGTGTGTTGGCAGGCCCATGTCACGTGGTAAAGTGTGGGGTGTTCTCGGCATAGCGGGCATTTGTTGGTGTATATTCCCGGATAGATTTTACTCAGAAGACTGAGATTGGGGTAGGTATTAGTCTGCAGCTGTCTCCAGGCAACCGACTGCTCTCTGTTGAGGTCTTTGTGGGGAGGGGGGTATATCCTCCTCAGGGCTCTCTGGTGTTCTAAAATTGCTTCATAGCGTCTAGTAACTGTGGCTGGTTCCTCGTCGTTGTGCACCCCCCGGTCGGCGTATTCTCGGGCAATGGCGTCGGCACGCTGGTTCCCTGTCACAGTTTCATGGCCTGGTGTCCACGTAATGGAGCAGCTCGAGAAGTTAATTTTTCTTCCCTTGAGTATGCGGATGGCAGCACTGTATATGCGTCCACTGCTGTACCGTCGACACGCTTCTTGCGAGTCAGTAACTATTTCTGTAGTAGACTCTTCGCTCTGGTGTGTGATGGCGAGCGCGATCGCTACTTCCTCAGCCTCGAGGATGTTGTTGCTTTTGATCGAAGCGCTGTTGACTTCCCTAAGTTGGTGATAAACAACGCTTATAACTGTCCCGGAGTGTTCTCTGTATGTGGTCGCGTCAACGTACAATACGTCGGTTCTCGCCTTGAAATATTTTTTCTTGTGCTTCTGATCTGGCTTTTCTTCGAGCCTTATGGATTCCTGGATGCATGTTTCGAGGTATTGGGCTGACTTCAATGATCTGGCGGATGTCCTTTGGTATGCTCGCCGTGTTATTGATTTCTCCGCAAGCATCCCTCATGCCCAATGTCTGCAACGTATGCCTGCCCGTAGCAGTCAACCGTAATCTCGTTTTCTGCGCAACAAGATGCGCCTCGATGTGTTCTTGCACTGTGTTGTTTATCTCGAGTTTAAGGAATTTCTCTGTCGAGGTGCTGGCAGGTAGACCAAGGGCGTACTTGTAGGCTTTTCTGAGGATTGCCTCTAATTGTTCTTTTTCCTGTGAAAGTGGTGTTTGGTAGGGGACACTGTATACAATCCTACTGACCACGAGGGCTTGCGCACGTGAAACATCCGTGCACATTGAAAGAAGCTGCGCTAGCGTGGCAGAAACACAAAACAGCAGCGTGCGAGAAGCACCGACGTGTACCAGGTGCATTTAAACACGAGTGAGACAACGGCGAGCAATGGCACTTTGGTAGTGCAGGATAAATATGTGAGTATACGCGCTTAAATTGCGTGTTATTCCTTGAAAGACGCGCACACAAATAGAAGCCTGCACATAAATGCAATTATGTATACGTAACGCACAGTATAACGACCGAGGTGTGTAATGCAGCGCCAACATGTGCAGCACAAGCACAGTGCAAAAGCCAACATGTATACACGAGTGAGACAGCTGGGGTTGGAAAAAATGTGCTATCGTACTTTAACATCATCATCATCATCATCATCATCATCATCATCATCATCATCATCATCGACAACAACAACAAAAACAACAAGAGAAGAGCAGCAGGAACAAGAGCAAGAAACAAAACAAAAACAATAACAAAAATGCCTCCGTCATTTCGTTCGTCTGCCTGTCATTATCATGTAATTATATTAATTAATTAATTTATTATATTAATTTATCATGTACAAGTACCGTCATCCAGCGGACATTTTAAGGACTAAAAGAGAGGCGGCTACTACTACGACGACGACAGGGGACATACGACCCACAGCGTAAGGAGCTTTGCGTCTAAAAAACATCATACGGAACCATTAAAGCAGCTGTTCAGGAGAAGATAGACACTTGAAGAAGTGAAAAAATGGCAGCATATCCACGGGCGGAATGATGGTGAGTGGGGCGAAGCATCCGTCCGTCCATTCGTTCTTGCTTCCGTCCGTCCATGCGTCCGTCTGCGTGACCGTCCGTGCGTGCGTCCGTCCATGCGTCCATCCGTCCGTGCTGCCATACGTGCGTCCGTCCATGCAGCTCTCTGTCTGTCCGTTCGTCCATCTAGTCAACACTCCAAGTACCACCATCTGGCATCTTTTCATCATATATTCGGCATATAGAAGCACCGCCATCGCCCGCCGCGGTGGTCTAGTGGCTAAGGTACTCGGCTACTGACCCGCAGGTCGCGGGTTCGAATCCCGGCTGTGGCGGCTGCATTTTCGACGGAGGCGGAAATGTTGTAGGCCCGTGTGCTCAGTCAGATTTGGGTGCACGTTAAAGAACCCCAGGTGGTCGAAATTTCCGGAGCCCTCCACTACGGCGTCTCTCATAATCATATGGTGGTTTTGGGACGTTAAACCCCACATATCAATCAATCAAGAAGCACCGCCATCCAGTGGACATTCCAAAGACTAAACGAGAGGTGGCACACGCACACTTTTTTACGGCTTGCGTTTCGTGTCTACTTCCCACCTTTAACCACCTCGAGTTCATAGTATATACTAGTTCACTGTATTTATGGCACTGCGGCCCAACGCTCGCTAAACCTTTCTAAAACCAAGGAGTTTACGCCCAGCGAGTATAACGTAGGAACCTTTCTTGTCAGATAGGGCTCCATGTACATGCCAACGGCTGGTAATTGGGAATAAGAGAGAGGATAATTCGGCTTTTAGTTAACGCGCACGCTGCGAATTTTTTATCGTTCAACACCGCACAGGAGAAATCTCCCACCAGCATCACCTTGCAGGTCAAAGCGTAAGACTGGTTACGCACTACGACGAGGTACGAACGGGTGCCGCTTTAAGGAGTTTCGCCCCTAAAACACTTGAACAAGGTGTGCCGCTGGAGCCAGAGCATTAGTGGTCTTGTCCTCCATCAGGCTGCAACCGTCCATACCGCACGCGTTCGTATTTGTCTGCTTCGTATGAAGCAGACACACACGCGCGCTAATGTGTGCACCCCGTGTTCAGCATTGCCTCATCGCATCACACAGAACAGAAACCGAGTTTGGGAATTCGATCGTGGAAACAGGGAACATTTTCTACAGCTGGGTACTTCGAAATTAACATTTTAGCGCTGATGAACGCCCGAAAAGTAGGAACAGAGAGAATACGACAGAGGCGCACTTCTGTCGTTTATCATTTGTGTGGGTGCACATTTTAGTAAACAACTTTCCAAACCTTCCCCGTTGATGATTATGATATGTGGGCTTTAACGTCCCCAAAACCGCCTTGCTACCATGAGCGACGGCGTAGTGGATGGCTCCGGAAATTTCGACCACTTGTGGTTGTTAAACGTGCACCTAAATTTGAGCACACGGGCCTATACAGCATTCTCGCCTCCGTCGAAAATTCAGCCGGCGCAGCCGGGGTATGATCCCGCGACCTGAAACCTTCCCCGTGTGCACGTATCCAATTATTCGGTAGCTTCGCCGCACAGCGGCCGGTGCCCATTGCGCGACAATCTTCTTGCAAGTTACAGTACCGCAAATCGGCATGGTGAGTGCGGTATAACAAAGCGTACTCTATCCGTGTGTGCGGAATTTCTAACACGAGGCTACGCGCTGCGGACTTGTCTTACGCCGGGTCCATGCATGCGTAGCGGTCCACACTTAATGGGCCATTTTGCGTCGTTACGTAAGCGCCTGCGAGCAATCTACTTTATGGCAACGCGGCCTTGCGAAATTGTGTGTGGTACGCCGCAAGCCAGCGTTACGAGAAAGAAAGAAAAAATTACGCGAGCAATTATTGCTCTTACGCGAAAGTGGCTCTCTTCAAGCGGCGACTGCGTCCCTTAGTTGCTTTGTGGAACGAATGGATGCACTCGCTCGCTGCAAGCTTCAAGACACCCACTTTTGCGTAAGATCAAGGAACGAAGGGACGCACTCGCTCGCTGCAAGCTTCAAGACACCCACTTTTGCGTAAGATCAAGGAACGAAGGGACGCACTCGCTCGCTGCAAGCTTCAAGACACCCACTTTTGCGTAAGATCAAGGAACGAAGGGACGCACTCGCTCGCTGCAAGCTTCAAGACACCCACTTTTGCGTAAGATCAAGGAACGAAGGGACGCACTCGCTCGCTGCAAGCTTCAAGACACCCACTTTTGCGTAAGATCAAGGAACGAAGCGACGCACTTGCTCGCTGCAAGCTTCAAGACACCCACTTTTGCGTAAGATCAAGGAACGAAGGGACGCACTCGCTCGCTGCAAGCTTCAAGAAACCCACTTTCGCGTAAGAGCAATAATTGCTCGCGTAGTTTTTCGAACATCCAAGCAGAGTGCAGTCGGTTGGTTGCCTGGAGACAGACGCAGACTAGTACGCACCCCAGTCTCAGTCTTCTGAGCAAAAATCTATTGACCAATATATACCAACAAATGCCCGCTATGTGGAGAATCCCCCGCAACACTTTATCACGTCACATGAGCCTGCCGACACTGGCGGGTAGTGCCAAGAAAAACTGCACGCCAACACCGGAACAGTGGGAGGCTGCGATGTCCTGCTCGTAGCCTGAAGAATAGATCAAGCTCATCGACAGAGCTCGCTAGATGGCAAAGACCACTGGTGCCCTGGACTGAGGGCTCCACCTTCAGCGGAAAAATTTATCTGAAATAATGTTTTGGCATTCCATTTCATTCCTTCGTTTCTTGCGTTTGTTGTAGTGAGCGAGGACGTCCCTTCGTTCCTTGTGTTTCTCGTACACACATACACATGTCTCAGGCATTGGACAGATGCGCACGTGTGGTTCAGCAGCCGAGTATGCCTTAGCTACTATAGACCACCGTGGCGGGGCAGTTACTAATAGGTATTCTCGGTTCTATACGCCAGGGACATATTGGAATTCCACGTGGTAAAATTCCAGTGTCGCACTACAAATCGCTTGGTTTCCAAGAGTGTCTACTATTTCACAACGTGGCCCCATGTGTTTCTAATGGATGGTGTTTAATTGTACTCGGAAACCACAACGTATATTAGGCTTGTAGTGTAAAACCTCAATTTTATAAAAACAAATGGCAGCATATCCACGGGGTGAATGATGGAGAGTGGGGCGAAGCATCCGTCCGTCCATTCGTTCTTGCTTCCGTCCGTCCATGCGCCCGTCTGTGTGACCGTCCGTGCGTCCATCCACCCGTCCGTGCGTGCGTCTGTTCGTGCACGTCCATCCGTGCGTCCGCCCCTGCGTCCGTCCATGCGTCCATGCGTCCATCCAGCCATGCGAGCGTCCGTCCACGCATCTGTCTGTGTGTCCGTTCGTCCATCTAGTCAACACTCCAAGTACCACCATCTCGCATCTTTTCATCATATATTCCGTATGTAGAAGCACCGTCATCAAGCGGACATTCCAAGGAATAAACTAGAGGTGGCACGCGCACACTTTCTTACGGCTTGCGCTTCTTGTTTACTTCCCACCTTTAACCACCTCGAGTTCATGGTATATACTAGTTCACTGTACTCATGGCACTGCGGGCCAACGTTCGCTGAACCTTTCTAAAACCAAGGAAGTTATGCCCAGTGAGTATAACGTAGCAACCCTTTCTTGTCAGATAGGGCTCAATGTACATGCTAATGGCTGCCAATAGAGAATGAGAGACAGGAGAATTCGGCTTTTAGTTAACGCGCACGCTGTGAATTTTTTGTTGTTCAACAACGCACAGGAGAAATCTCCCACCGGCACCATCTTGCAGGTCAAAGCGTAAGACATGTTACGGACTACTACGAGGGACGAACGGGTCCTGCTGTAAGGAGCTTCGCCCCTAAAAGTTAGAGGTGTTCTATACTGGAAAATATGGCTTTCCCGTTAGTGTCTCTTCATTCAAATAAGCTCCCTTGATCTAAGAGAGAGAAGAAGAGAGAGAGAGAGATGGCCTGAATAAGGATTCCAATACTTTATTGAGGTTGCTTTCAATACAGTTTGTATAAATTCACAACACTGATCAGACACATTGCCATAGGTAACTGAAGAAAGCATATAAGCAGAATAACAGCTTGTCTAAAATGTCACGACATTAAAGAGAGAGAGAGAGAATAAAATGAGGGAAAGGCAGGGAGGTTAACCAGAAATTGGAGCATCCGGTTTGCTACCCTGCACTAAGGGAAGGGGAATGAGAATAAAGTTGGAAAAGAAAGCGAAGAGCGAAATAGACGCGTGAACGAGAAAAAGTAACAAAAAGTGAGCTGGGGTGCTATGGCCTATTCAATAGGCCACTACCGCGCAAAAAATTCAATAAGGCCTTCACTGATTTTCTGTGCGAAGACAGACTATGTCGATTATGACGACATCAAAGAAAACTCTAATAAAGGAAAGGAAGCCATAGTACATAAAAAAGTGCTGTGGTATGTAACATGGCGTAGTGCATTAAACGCACGCATGATATAGCGCATGCACAAATGTAATAACTACAACACTGTTTTCACTATGTACATCATTACATGAGCAAAACGTGTACAGGGCATGAACAGCGCTCCTTGTTTATTGCGGGTGGAGCCCCTTGTCCAGGGCCCCACTGGCTAGTGCGACTAGCCGGGCCTAGTCAAGGGTCGCCAAACGGGCTTCGCCAAGTACAGCCCGCAGAATCTCGCCTGCCACCACCAATTTACGAGCCTGTCCTTAATTAGCGGCTAGACGGGGTCCTAAAAGAGCTTTCCTTCTTTTACTACTGTAGCCTTCTAGTCTACGAAGACCGCAAGCGTCGCGCCCTCATCTACAGCGTTACGCGTGCGGAACATAAAAGGCTTTCTCTCACGAGCGTTGCACAGGCAAGATTGCGTACACTCCAAGATAGGACGAGAAAGAACCGTTGAGAGAGGCTTGAGGCGTTATCTTATCAAAGACCCCGCGTTCTGGTCTCAAGAAGCCGAGTTCCTTGTTTGGCCGATGCTCTTCCGCTAGGGCCACCCAAGAGTCCTCACAAGTCACCGCTCTCTTCGGGGACTGATCGACAGACGAGAGAGCCTCTTTCGGTAGCTCTTTATTTTTCGCCCCTGTCTGTCAACCGTCGCGTGAAAAAAAAATAAATAACGCGTATAAATAGACACCGCTTAGAGCTCTTCTCGAAACATTACAGAGCTTTTTCCGCATGAATCGCAGAAACTTTGGCGCTGGCATTTACTTCAGCTTTTACGCTCATGCAAAAAAAAAAAAACTTCAATTAGCAGCGCGTAGTGTACTTTGATGAAACATCGAAGCTGTCATTTTACCAGATCAACCACAGCAATAAATAAGGCCAAGCTAGTTAGTAATACATCATTTTGCAACTAGCTAATACAACTAGCTCGGCTCCTTGACGTGAAATGAAGTGGGTCGCATGAAGTGGGGTTGAGTATAGTGGAATGAAGCGGGATTGAATGAAGTGGGAATTAAGCGGGTGAACGAAGTGGAATGAGTGGCGGGAGTCTTGAGTAGTGGCACCTACCCGTTTCGGAATCTACGACGGCCCCATGACGGGAAAGCCTCGACTAAGCTGTCGCACTAAGAACCGTTAAAACGAAAAATCTCAACTAAGAACAGTTAAAACGAAACAAGATTGCTCTGATTTTGCCGCGTATATGACTCTCTTTTAAAGAGACGCGTGAACTTTCATCGGAGACCACTGCACTTTCTTTGGAGAGTAAATAATAAGACCCAAAAGGTAGTTGAAGATTCTCCTTAAAGGGAGTCATATGCGAGGCAATCCGTATATCTGCTGGTCTCACCGAAAGGAGTCACCATACTCTTTTTTTTTCTTGGAATGCAGTGATAAGAACAGTCAGTTGAGCAGGTTGAGGTTAGATGAAGCTGCATGTTGACTCCTCGTTGGTAACGCTGTTGTTAACGGGGATAGCAAATTGTCTCTATTACATAGTGTGTTGAAGTCAGTGGCTTGAAGTCAGCGCCGTTCTCGTGTGACTTCCTTCTTCTGTCCTCATTTCGCGCTATTGAACGAGTCAACACGTCTGCTATCTATAGTCTCAGTGCACTCGGGCTTCCTTACTCGTAATCGCGAGAAACTGAAGTCGCATCACTCGAATGGTTCGTCTCAAGGGGCCAATGGTTCCCATGCAAGCGGAACTGCCATAATTGCGGCTGCATCTTTCTGTTTCCCTTCGCTAAGCGTGCGCATGCACTGATCCATGTTATTCATTGAGGTTCGAGGAAGCGATGATGGTCGTCGCAAGGATGCTTTTGATGAACAACAACAACAACAACAACAACAACAACAACAACAACAACAACAACAACAACAACAACAACAACAACAACAACAACAACAACAACAACTATACGCGCAAGAGTCAGCGTTATAAAAACACACTGCCAGCGATGAAGATGGACATTAGTGGGATATCACTGGTCTTACGCTAGCACTGTGGGCAGAATCTTCAACTAGAGGTTCTCACAATATCCAGACATCACCCTTAGATCCACCCTTCGATTAAAAGGCTTCAGGGCGCACCTTAATCCACCACAGCCTTGGCGAAATAGTTGAGCATCCGCCGCTGACTGTGTGGGAGGCGGAGAATTGCTGCCGCCAGTTACCTGCTGGCTAAATAGGTACAAGTGCGCTTCCGGCCTGGTGGTCGGCAGAACGAAGTTCATAGTCGCTTGGCAGGGCACCCATCCCGTGGGAAATTGGTGGCATGGAACCGCCAGTCGTAAAAGTTAGAGTAATCCTCTTCTCATATTTAAATATATCTTCTGGGTGCTGGTATTTTGGGCAGCGTTAATCGAGTGACACTCCATGAAGCTTCGCTTTTTTTGGACGCAGCGTGTTGGAAGCTTGCACAGGAGGCTAATCTAAATAATCAATTAGTTAATTATTTAATATTTGTCCACTATTGCCGTTCGCCGGACATGATGCATAAGAAGGGCGCGTCCTTGGACGCATGGTTTTTTCGGATATAAGGGGAGCGCTGAAACATAATCTTGTTGCAATAATTTCGTTACGGGACATGGTTCTTCAACCAGCATCGGAACGGCGGGCAGCGCATGGATTTGACTTGGCTACGTTCTTTCGGCTGCGTGTGGCTTCGTGGGACCTGCAGCTGCTTTGCCGCCAGACGAACTTTGAGCAAATGTTCAGCACTCGCACTTCACCGCCTCGAACGCTTTAGCCTCGCGGATTTGAATCAGCTCACGAAGTGCACAAGGAACCATGGATTTATTCGGAAAAAAATCCAAAACACAGCCGGCGCCAGAGTTCCCTCTAGTAAGTATTGTGGGAAAGCCTATGTGCCGTGAGAGTTTGCGTGTCCTGGTCTTATACGTCACAGCAACAACCACGAGATGGTCGTATCGCTGTGACGTAAGGCTGTGACGTTAGTATTTAACGTCCCAAAACTAGCATATGGTTATGAGAGCTGCGGTACTGGAGGGTTCCGGAAATTTCGACCGCTTGGGGTTCTTTGTACAAGGGCCTCAAGTATTTTGGCTCACAACGAAAATGCGGCCACCGAGGGTGGGATTCGAACGCACGACCTTCGTGTCAGCAGTGGAGCATCATGACCATTGGACGACTGCGGCGGGGCTGTCAGAAGAAGAAGGCTTTTGCTTACGAGTCGTCTTATACCCCTGTCACACGAGCACCCGCGAAGACCGTTTAACTCCCTCGTCCTTACGACAACGAAGATGCGGTCCGTGTCACACGGCCACCCTTACCCAAACGAAGGTAAACGGAGCGTTTCGCAAAGGACGTTCAACGATCTCCCTTCGCAGCGAAACGAGGTACTCTCGTCCCCAGCAGTGTAGAGGTCAGAGAAAAATTTCGAGCAAAGTGGCCGCAGTGAAAGAATAATACATTTTGGCAATTTTAAACGTTCTTTTGTTGTAGTACTCATTCACAACGCGTGTTTGTTTACATATATTTACGCCCGCCAGAGTTCACTTACTCTCAACACCGATGCTCTACACTCCGTGCCTCGCACGTGGTGCCTCGCGAGTCGGGCCGGCCGGCGCCATTGAAAAATATTTCGTCCATGCGTGTGGTTGTGGTCGTCGCTGTGTCACTCATGGCTGAAGAACACAAAATGTGCGCTCACGAGGCAAGGGAGCACAAGAACTTTCGTACACAAACATGAACACAGGCAACAAAACAACTAAAAGCACAATGTGGCCAGCGTCACTAGCAGCATCGCTACATTTAGCGAATTTGTTTTTATTTGAAGATATTTTTATTGTTTGTTAGCCTCTTACCTCCTTAATAGTGTTTTTTTGTAAAAACCCCAGAACGAGGATTCACAAAAAAATCAATAGAGATGAAATTGTCATACTTTTCCGAAAATCAAACAGCGCCAGCTGAGCCCCCTCGCGCCAACTGTTACAACCTTTTCATTGCCGTGTGCACTGCCACAACTCCTTCTCCGTCGAACCATCTAGGGGAGATTTACGTTGACGGTGTTCAACGGAGTTTAGTGGTGGCCGTGTGACAGGGGTGCCCCGCCGCGGTGGTCTAGTGGCTAAGGTACTCGGCTGCTAACCCGCAGGTCGCAGGTTCAAATCCCGGCTGCGGCGGCTGCATTTCCGATGGAGGCGGAAATGTTGTAGGCCCGTGTGCTCAGATTTGGGTGCACGTTAAAGAACCCCAGGTGGTCCAAATTTCCGGAGCCCTCCACTACAGCGTCTCTCATAATCATATGGTGGTTTTGGGACGTTAAACCCCACATATCAATCAATCAATCATGTGACAGGGGTATTAGGTCGATGCGTAAGGAGTCCTCTGGGTTTCTTTTTTTTCCTTTCAAATGTGATCACGTACCCTGTGAGCAGTCTCTCCTGCGTCATCAACGTCGGGTCAGCGCTGGAGTACGGCGCGGGACACGTCGCGGCGGCGGCCGTACCACTGATGCCGCCGTGCGGCCAAAGCCTTGATCCCGGAGGTGAAGGGTCGTCCTCATCCCGCTGTTCTCCGTCCTCCTCCAGGGCCGTGAGCGGCGGCGACGCGGCTTCGCCGGAAGTCTGGTTCCGGGCGTGCTCGTCGCCGTTCAACTTCCGGTCACGTGGCACCAGGTCGTGGGTGGGCAGTACGAGTGGCGTGTAGCCCGTCGCCACGAGTCGGGCAACCGAGTAGGGGCTGGCCCGATGACGCTTCTGGTCCGCACTTCCGGTAGCGGCGTTCGACGTCAACGCGTCCGGTAGCACCAGGGTCGCCTGAAGCTTGTACTCGCCTAAGCGCTCGTGGAAGGCGCGGAAGTGGAGGAGGTAGAGTGGATCCGCGCGCGGGAACTGCGGGTCCGACCTGGACACACGTACGTGTAGGCAACGTTTTTTCTTTGCGAGTGAAGTTACGTATATGCATATGAAAAATTGTGGTGGCTACAGTAATCCTTGACATTGGTAGCAATAGTTTCTTGACATCAGGAATTTTCAGGCTGCCTTGAATGGTATATGACTAGAACATTATTGGCTTGTCATGGACGTTGCAATACCACACGTCGTAATACAGAAGCAACCGAATCCAATAGACAGTTAAGCCATCGAGGGCTTAGGAAACAATGTTGTCGTTAATTTTAGTGTAGCCATTATCACCTATACTTTAAATTGAATCAACTAGATTAAAAAAAACCACCCCATCTATCCCTGGCGCCTGAACGCAGAACTTTCGAACAGCCACATCTACTAATTCATTTCGCTTTTGCTGACCTAATTGTGTGTTAGATTCGTTCTGTTGTCTCTAACGAAGAAACAGGTCCCTAAAAAAAAGTTCCCTCTTGCTTACAACGCTAAGCACTTCGAGGTATAAATAAGCGCAGCTGAGTATGTTTTTTTAGAGAGAGAAAAAAATGAAGGAAAGAGAGGGGGGTTAACTCGAGGGAGCATCCGGTTTAAGAAGGGAAAGGTGATATAAAAGAATGAAGAGAATCAGAGTTTTTGGCAGCGGGTGACAAAACAGACGAAGTGAAGTGATGATGACTATAGTTCCGTCCGCGCGCTACGCACCAACATTTTCTGTGAACAGTCGTAATTCGTCGTTCAATCTGAGGGCAAAAAAAAAAAAAAGATTGCCATACCTGTAATTGAAGACGAACCCGTCCAGGCGCATACGACGTAGCCATCTCGCGCTGAGGTTTATCGTATGATCGAGGGCCGTGTAATTTAGGGTACGGCCCTCGTTCCAGGAGGTACCCCGGCGTTTGCCGAGTCGACGTCGTTCTGGCGTCTGGCGTTACGCTGCCTTCCGCGCCCGTTGGAGGCGTCCCTGTCGTCAGGGGTTGCCTCGTCTGGGGACACGTCGGCCATCTTGCGCGTGAAGTTGTACGTCGTCCGATCGTGACCGCCCAGCATGGCGTACAGCTTGAGCGTGGGCGGAGCTCCTCGCAACTTGCGTAGGCGCGAGAAGTGGTAGATGCCCTGCGGCCCGCCGTCCCCTTCGTGTTGGTACTCTTCGACGCTGTGCCGGTCTGGAACAAACATACGGTGCGTCTGCGCATGCAGGGACACGGTGTGATGACGCAGTTCGGGTTGGTGCGCAATGATGACGAAACAATGCATTCGTAATTTGTCTTCTGTTGACTTGAATGTTAAGGGTGTATATGAATCCCGGCCGCATTTTCGATGCAGGCAGAATGATAGAGACCCGTGTGCTTTGATAGGCGCACGTGAAAAGTGTACGTTTCGACCATGTGGTCGAAATTTCCGGAGCCCTCCATTACGGTGTATCTCATAATCATACCGTCTTTGTGGGACGTAAAGACGGTTTGTCAATATTTCGACCGGAGTCCGGTATTCGTCGAGAAGGACTTTTACGAAACGTCGAAAAACAATCATGCAACGTTTCGATCGGGGGCCGTTATTTCTGAAAGAAAAAACACTGCACACTCTACCCCACTCCCCGCGAACGCCTGTGATTTGACCGCTGCGGCCAGCGACCTTCTACCGTGCACTTGTAACGCACTCACCGTACCACCTGCCCCCTGGCGGACCTCGAGGCCTGGCAGTAGACGACGGCTGGTACGTCCGCACGCCGTGCCTCCACAAGTCCAGGCAGCAGTATACGACGGCCGTGCAGAGGGACACCGGCACGTCGTCCAACCGGTACTCGTCATCGTCCATGGCGGTCCCCACGTGGGCGTCTCCTACCGGTTGGTAGACGCACCACAGCTGCGAGCCGCCCAGCGGAGGCACTGGCTCGCCGGTGGGGGCGCCACCTGGACTGCCTCGCTCCGTGGCGCCATCTGTCTCGGTTACGCTGCTATCTTTAGGAAGGCGTTGGTCTGTGCCGCGTCTTCTGACGTCATATTCGACCTGCGCGTCGTGCGGGTGTTCGTCGCCGGCGCCGTTGGAGTCGCGAGACCTGCGAGTTTTTGAGGTGTCTCAAAAAGGAAATAATGACTTACTTGCCTCCTACAGTTGCAAAACTGGATCGAAACATTGTATCGACTGGTCGTAGACTTGACGTGGAGCACTTTGTTTGCTTAGTGACTTCCTTTCAAGCTTTGTAGACGTGTCTTGTGTGTGGTGTGAAGGAGTGATCCTGCGTTGCAAGGTTTCATTGATTGTCATATTTAATTTCTATAACGAAGAATTACTCCAGAGCAACATCCATTCAGTAACTAAGTGTGTGAGTCGTTCACCACTTATTCGGGAACTGGACATTTTTGTTGAAGAGAAGATTTAACAGTAATTTGTTAATTCAGTTATTGTGCAGCAAGTTGCAGCCTATGCAGTATATGCTATTAGCCGTTTTCTCTTTCTTTCTTTAGCTCACAGGATTGCTACGAGCTCTCTTACTGGCTGAAATCGCCTATATACACAGACAACATTTGAATACACGGCCGGATTCCAATGTGTCCGAACGAGCATCGCTAACTACTGAAACCGGACTGACTCGGCTTACCTAGTCCGTAGGGTGGACTTCTTTTCGAAGAACCTTCTTCCCTGGGCTAGGAGATTTTGCGGACCGATGGGAGGTGGCCAGTATGGACGTTCATTCGCGTCCGCGTTCTTGTCGACGCCTGCGGAAGTTGGAGGCGCACCGTAGACGTTGCTGGAGGTGCTTCCGGAACGCGACGTCTCTAGGCGCTCCAAGTTCTGCCGCTTTGTGGACGACGTAGAAGTACGCGCCGTGGTTGATGTTGTGTTCGTTTTTAACTGCCGTTTAAGTGGAGAGAATCGAAGACCGGCATATTTTGTTATACCGTTCACACGGTTGTTCGCACTGGTCCGACTTTCGAGCAGTGTTTCATGCAGTGTTTGATATCTCCTACGTTGCTTTTAAACTTGTTAACTGCGCTCGTTGCTCGACGATTTTCAAGTTGGGTTCTAAGTTTATCTATTCCAGAGCGCTGGGACGAATTGAATGCTGGCGGGGGCCGCTTAAGCCTTGAGAATCTTCTACGTGGACAGATAATTGATTGATATGTGGGGTTTAACGTCCCAAAACCACCATATGAATATGAGAGACGCCGTAGTGAAGGGCTCCGGAAATGTCGACCACCTGGGGTTCTTTAACGTGCACCCAAATCTGAGCACACGGGCCTACAACATTTCCGCCTCCATCGGAAATGCAGCTGCCGCAGCCGGGATTCGAACCCGCGACCTGCGGGTCAGCAGCCGAGTACCTTAGTCACTAGACCACCGCGGCGGGGCTACGTAGACAGATAGGCAGCTGTCGAGGATCACTTGCATATGGCAATAATCCCCGCGTTGTGATATACACCATGTAACAGACCTATCTACGAATTACTGACAATGAAGCACACTTTTTAAAATTTTTTACTGGGAGCCCTTCTGCCTCGGGGTGATACCGGGAATCGCTCAGATCACTGTTTCGACAATAAACGTTTATTTTTCATCTCTCTCTTACAGTGAGTAAGTTCTCGCTCCCAGCTGTGGTTTTTGCCGATTTCCGGTTGGAATGGTACATCCTCACGGCGCGTGATACGAGACTCACCTTTACGCCCAGCAGTCGCTGCCAATCGAGTATGATGCGGCCGATCCCGGACGAGTCGTTCCGCTGCCACGCCTCTGCGTGCCTGGGCGTCGTCGCGGATTGCATGAGCATGCTGTCCGCGAAGTAGTTGAAGCGAACGGGCCTTGGCGACGGGTAGAATCTGTTCGACGTCTGCAAACCAACGTGCGCATTGACCAAGCTTTGCTGCGAGGCTATTCGTGGCTTGCACTGACGTCACCGAAACATGCACGTCGGAGCACCAACACGGTCGGACGCGAACTTTGGGATGTCATGGTGCCTGAAACGATTGTTTTTTTTTTCACATTCCGTTTTTTGATTAGACCACTACTGGTGCAAATCATTGGCACCAAAGTTTAATCGAAACACCCTTTATTAACGGAGCTACGAGTACTAAAAAAATTGCCCGCAGCTTCCCTCGGGGGAACACTGAGGAGGATGCGGAGCATATAATTGGTTAACGGGGTGTTAAAGTGCGACTTACTTGGGTCGATGGCTAAATTGGTTAACGTGGTTGTGAAATGGGGTGTTAAATTGCGACTTACTTGGGTCGATGGCTAAATTGGTTAACGTGGTTGTAGGAGGGGGTGTTAAATGATGTGAACACGTACACACGTATGCGAAAGGGCGGCGCTGGTCGAAGGGACGTCGATCATTGTGTTTGTGGATTCGTTGGAATTCATTTCACCGCTACCTTGGACGTCGACGCGCCGTACAAACCAACCGACGAGCGGCAACTGAGCGAGCGAGCGCCGACCTTGAGTATATATACAGCTCGACGGCGCATGCACTGTCAGCTGTTGAATGTTCTCGAAGCGCGACGCCACATGCGCGTGCACTGGAGAATCAGGAGAATTGTAGATGTCGAACGCGGTGTGTAGAGGAGGAAGGGTGCACAGATGGTGGAGGAGTGAAGCGCGCGCGGTGTGTAGAGGAGGAAGGGATGCACAGATGGTGGAAGAGTGGGCGACGGCGCGACGGCGCATGCGCGCGCGTCAGCTGTCGAATGTTCGAGAAGCGGTGCGGACGGCGCGGACGGCGCACTACAAGGCGCGAGTATAAGATGCTTCCGCATCTAAAAAAGTACCCTCCTCCTCCGCTCCGCCTTTAACCCTCAACTGCCCTCAACTCTTCCTTCGAGCGCTCGGGGCCAAGCTCCGCCTTCACGGCGCCTGTGTCACGATGTGGCGTGAGGGCGCATGCGCGTGAATCCCGCCGCCGATCCGATGCCGACAGTCTGTGCTGCGCGTTCCACGGCCAATCAGATCAGCTGGAAACAATGACGTCAGTGGGGCAGAGCGTGTCGCTTGGTGTATGGGCGGCTGAAAACGCGTTTGGCTGAGTCGCAGCGGTCTGGAGCGATTTGCAGCTTTAAAACGCTGTAATAAATTACACAGTTTACGCAGAGAGCTGAAATCGGTCTCTAAATTACCCTTGGTACTTGGTATACCGGCCCAATGTGCTCGTGAAAAATCGTCAAAACTGTTTCAGGGTCCCTGAATGCTCGTTCCTTCGTTACTAATGCGTACAGGTCCAATAGCATTCCGGTGACGTCACACTGAGGCACACTAATCGAAGCTTGATTACACTGCCTTGACGTCATTTAAGCCGCCATGCACTGGAGCCATTTCGCGCGTTTATGACGTCACGCGCAAGCTATCAATTGGCATGGGTGCCACGAACGGCTCTCGTGCCTTGGTGTCCCAAAAATTTAGAATCGACGTTCAAGGACCGCCGCACCCAACTTTAATTACTGGATGAAAAACTTGATTAAGAACGTGATTAAATTTTTGCTTCTTGTAGGCTTCTCTGCAAACGTCGCACCGTTTTCTTTATTCGCTTCTTTTGTGATGATTATTGGCGTGTCAGCAAGCTTGCATGCGGCAAGTCGTTTTTTAACCGGCCTTTTAAGTGTGAATACACTTTATGAGCGACCCCAAACCATCCACCGCCGTCGGCGGCGTCCGCAGTCTTCTCTCTATCTTTAAAAGAAAGAGGACTTGGCGGGCCGCAGCGCGACGCTCTACCGAATAAGCCACGGACGCGACGCTGATATCGGTGTCGCTCCTCCGCTCTACTCGCTCGCTGCAGCTGCGCGCGCACCCCTCTCTCTCGCGCGCCCGCCTTCTCTCTCAGTCTCCCGTCGAGAGCGGGTCGTGAGGGGGAGTAAAGTTAAAATCCGTTGGCATTCGCCAGTGAGTTAACGTAAACTCCCCCGGGTGATCAAATTGCGATTCCCAGGAACCATTACACCATGAAGGCACCATAGTGTGATTAATAAATATGATAGTGCGAATTAATAAATACCCCTCATAGCATGACCCCGTGCATTCGAACTTAACCATGTTCACCCTCGGGAGAAATGCTTGGCGAGTCTTTTCATAACCCAGTTCGCACGAGAGCAGCGTCAACGACCACGCCACGTACGCTGTACAGCTGCGAGGACTGCGCGGTGTCGTTCTGCGCCGACGAGTAGTGGTGCACGGCGACCGGCAGCACCACGGTGAGGAAGGCGAGGCCCAGCAGGGGCAGTCCGAAGGCGCGGCTGCAGCGCTCGTCGCACATGTCGTCCACGATCGGGTCGAGCGGTTCCGCCAGGCGGCGCCCGTCTCGGTCGCCGCCGCCATTGTTTGGACGGGCGTCGCTAGCGTCGCGCCGTCCCCGCTTGCCCCTGGTCCGCGGAGAGCACGTCTTCGAGCAGGACCATGTAGAAGTGCTCCTGCGACTGAAGCTGCGAAGTCGCTCGTTGTTAACCGGCGCAATGTGCCGTGTCGTAGGTTTAAATATTACTGAAACCGAAAAAAAAAACAAGAAAGGAAACATCACAGGGTTCATTTTTCATTCAGCCAAGACGAGTCGAATCCGAATGCCATCTGCTTTTTTTTCTTCTCCCTCAATGTATTGATCCTGCTCGCCACCATTCGAAATATTTCTGCATCTAACGTAGTTTCACACTGCCTCCGAGATTGGAGTTAATTCACGCGCTTTTGCATTGCCTCCGTGATCGGACCGCTTTTGACTAAGCTACAGCAGTGCCATGTGATGACGCCATCGTGTGACGTGATGCCACAGCGACAACAGGATGACGTCTCAGTGACGTCACAACTTATGGTGATCTGTGGCGTCATCTGGTGACGTCATCACGTGATGATTCTTTCGCATCAGTCACTCCTCACGGCGCCGACGTGGGACGCCAACATCAACGCCCAAATTTGCCGTGGAATCAGACATTTAAGGGTTTTGCGTTAATGAAACTGTGGATGGAACGGAACGCGAGCGTAAGTGGACAGCACGATCGATGCTGCGATCACCCGTCAATGTGGTCAAGTGGTGATGATGTCCGAATGCTCACCTATAAGGTACCAGGATCGAATCCGGCCACGGCGAATAATTTCACTCGAGATGCGTTATGCCATGGGTCCATGAACTTATATTCAAATCCTCGTTAAAAACACAGGAAGATCAAAATATCCGGTGCCCTCGATATACAGAGTCCCTTTTAATAATATCTTGTTTTTCGGGCGTAAAAGCTCATTTATTATTTATGGCGACTTCACCGTCTACTTCACTACAATATTACTAAATTGATTTACTCGAAACACGTCGAGATACTAGCCGCGAAACACAATGATATATTTGGCGCCTAACGGTCTGTAGCAGTACCGCATAGCAGCCTGACAGCACTGTTCTCTCCACCTTCGTTCGGGATACAGTAGCGTAAGATTTCAAAAGAACCGAGCGTGTAGAATTGCTAGAATGACGGCCGGTTGCTCAGCCATGCGTCACTTTTCAAGTTAGTCGTTGAAAAAAAAAAAAAAAAACTGACGCACAAGCCATCGCGTCGTGCGTCAGAGCCACCGAATCGGCAAAAGAAAGGAAGCAAAGAAAACATGCCTGTCGTGGAAATGCGATAACTTGGAGAGGCTTGGAGTGTCGTATTACGATACGGTTGGGCGCAAACAGCTTAAAGATGCTGAGTGACTATTTACGTCGACTTAGAAAGTGATAACAGTAATCATAATATCTGGGGTGTTACGTGCCAAAATGCACAATATGATTTTAAGGGACGACCTATATAGTGGAGACCTCCCGAATGTCGCCCATCTGGTGTTTTTTAAAGGCCAACTCCGGTGATTTTTTTTAGGTCAATGGATTTCAATGAAATTCGCTGGGTGCGTTCCTTTGCACATTTCCGTCATTTATGCCAAATTACAGGCTTGAGAGATGCACTGATTGTTTGCAAATGAATTTTTGAAGATTGCCCCGAAAAGCTCACCTCGCTCTCCAGAATTATTGGCAACACTGCCTCTGTGACGGGAGCATGGATACGCCCCGAAGACTCAACGACGCAACGAAGGGCCATCCAGCGGCTTGAGGAGGCCCTGGCAAAGCAGAGGAGAAAGGGAGCCGATGCCCCGGACAACGGGAGTGGAGGAGCCCGAGTATCCAACGCCTAGCCGGGGCACAACGTCCTCAAGGTCTAGGCCTTGGGACTATAGGACTCTATTGGCCACAGTCTTCAGATAGGGAATACCCGCGCCCTACGTGGCCGGTGACTTCCCGCACGCCGGATGCGTAAATAAATGTTGTCTCTCTCTCTCTCTCTCTCTCTCTCTGTGTGACGTCATGTTTAGCATGTCAACGGAAGTGACGCAGCCAATGGCATTGCTACTTTCGCCGCTACAGCGTTCATTGTGCTGGCCAAAAAGCGATGGTGATGGTTTTAGGCACGGGTATAGCACGAGAAAGCTTTCTTCCTTCCTCTGTGGTGTTTGGCCGGCGCTTAGCTGGTCTGCTTTTCACAGTTTTCATACTCCGCGCCGCCGAGACCAAGGTATGACGTCCTGTTCTTACCAAATTGTACGTCATACGCAGACAGGGAGCCTGGTTTGGTTTCGGTATTGCACCTTTTTTGCTTATTAAAATCTTTTCCGAATATCCTGAGCATTTCAGCTATTCGGCTCGTGACAAGAGTGCCTCAGGATCATAGAAGCACCATTATCTTGACATGGTCGAAAAATCGCCGGAGTTGGCCTTTAACGCGCACTTATATCGCACTTTGTACTCGGGCGTCAACCATTTTGCCTGCATAGAAATGCAACCGCAGCGATGGTGATCGCCCCTCGTGTCGCCAGCTGAGCATCGTAAACGCACAACGCTGTAAATCTCTTTAAACGGAGCTTACGATACGTGTCAAATATGGAGTCTTACAAAAAAGTAACAGGTGATTTGATTAGGGGTTCAGCAAGAGCAATAGTGGTGACAATGTAGTCTGACAATGGAACATGCAAAAGATTTGCGTTGAGCTATATTCTGTAGAAGACGTGTAGTGTAGCAAAAAAACAAAAAAAAACAGTTAACCTCGGTGCATCGACGTACAGTTCGGAAGTGCGGGTCCGTGTTATAACGTATGACCGTGTTATAACACAGCGCAGTCGTATCATGAGTTTATCATTATATCATAAATTCCGTAATAATTTGCTTCTCCAAACACCTTACATTCTATACCTCCTATGCATATTTCACTGCACACGGGCCATTTATCTGACGCTGCTGGTCCAAGTGCAACCACACTGTCGCTTGCTTGTCATAATTTTTCCGCCGCACAATCGAGGGGACTGGGACGGCCTTTCTCACTACACCGCTTCCATCGACACCGGACCCTCCTTCATCGAAGAAATGACAAGGTTTATTCGTGGCCAAATTCTGTAATTTTTGTTTACATAAGCACTCCTTATGTAACACCTCTCCGGGGTATTTAAGGCAAATAGATGAAATGAAATACCTTTGACAGAACATGTAACGTATATGTGTTACAAAACTTTGCGTAACAACACATCACTCTACCATAGAAGCACTATATCATGATATAGAACTAATGTACTGCTGCGTCGTATAAGATGCATGTCATGTAGTTATAACGGCATCGTTTATTTGACACCGTCAACAACAACAACAACAACAACAACAACAACAACAACAACAACAACAACAACAACAACAACAACAACAACAACAACAACAACAACAACAACAACAACAACACAAATAATAATAATAATAATAATAATAATAATAATAATAAGAATAATAATATGTAGAGTCATCATCATCATCGTCAGCCTGACTACGTCCACTGCAGGACAAAGGCCTCTCCCATGTTCCGCCAGTTGACCCGGTCCTGTGCTTGCTGCTGCTGCCAATTTATACCCGCAAACTTCTTAATCTCATCTGCCCACCTAACCTTCTGTCTCCCCCTAACCCGCTTGCCTTCTCTGGAAATCCATTTAGTTACCCTTAATGACCAGCGGTTATCCTGTCTACGCGCTACATGCCCGGCCCATGTCCATTTCTTCTTCTTGATTTCAGCTATGATATCCTTAACCCCCGTTTGTCCCCTAATCTACTCTGCTCTCTTCTTGTCTCTTAAGGTTACACCTACCATTTTTCTTTCCATTGCTTCCTACAAGCGCAGTGTTGCCCCCCAAAACCACGATATGATTAAGACTTATGAGAAACGCCGTAGCGGAGGACTTCGGAAATTTCGACGATCTGGTGTTCTATAGCGTTTACCGACATTGCGCAACACGTGGGTTGACACCACCAAGGCGATAATCGAAGACCTGTTCACACCTGTGTCGCGTCCGACCGCGACTTCGGCAGCTTCGGCTCCTCCGACGGATTGACGGTTGCGCGCGGCGACGGTTTCGCGCAAAGAGGGGAAACTTCCGGCGCTTCTTCCGTCGCGGCAAGCGGCCCGGAAGCGATTTCCGGGACTTCGCTTGCATCAATTTGGGCCACGGTCGTCTCGGCCATTGCCGTGGTCTCGGCGTCCTTGGCGCTCACCCTGCGGAGAGAATGAAAGGACAGCGGTCGAAGCAAAACTCGTGCGTTCCCGTACTTTATCGTTTAAATGGCCCCTAAACGACACCGACTTCAAAGGCGAGACAATAGCTTCTCTCTCGCCTTCGCTGCCCTTCCTACAAGCGCAGTGTCCTACTCATTACTTCGCCCCTTTACGCGATGTCTCAAGGGCCACTATAAAGTATCTTTAAATTGAGAACCAGACAAATCGACTCATTACTAACCGATGTTAACGTACGCCCATCGTATGCGAATAAACGCGGCATGCCAGGGAACTACTGGAATCTTATATTTGTTCAAAAGTCACGATTCCAGAGGAGGGTTGGGCGGAATAGCTTTGCGATACACGCTTCATAAGCCATTTAGGTCAAAACTTTGGATATAAGGGCATGTTATGACGCTGTCGTATATTGCCGAGCGTTGGGGGGGGGTTCTGACACCCCCTCCCCATTTGTTGTAAGGTGGACACACACGCACACGCACGCACACACACACACACACACACACACACACACACACACACACACACACACACACACACACACACACACACACACACGCACACGCACACGCACACACACACACACACACACGCACGCACGCACGCACGCGCACGCACACGCACGCACGCACACACACACGCACGCACGCACGCACGCACGCACACACACACACACACACACACACGCACACACGCACGCACACACGCACACACACACATCTTTTAAGGATACCCCCTTGAGATTTATCTTTCAGGTGCCATATACTTGAATCACATAACACTTATGTATAGCGCAATAAGCTTTTTTTTTGCTAATACTCTTTATTTGGTATAGGGTGTATAGGCAGGCGCTCGACACCCCTTGGCTGTGCAAGACTATAGAAGTCGCCAATGCTGCTCGATCGCTTTCGAGAAGATTATTAAAGCAAGGTAATTGCATGAGCTGGGAACCTATGTTTCTTATTACTCGTAATTGCACAGCAATATTTGAAGTTTTTATATGTAAACATAAAAACAAAAGGGCTGGCATGGCAAGATGTGTTTTCTCGTGATTTTTTTCTAAATGGACGCTGGTCCTTAAGGAATAGCGCGAAAACCGCTGCGAATCTGACTGACCCGGAACTAAGAACGAACCCCCCTCGACTAGGCTTACGATGTGTGCTTACGATGACATTTCGAGGTTACCAGTCGTCCATCGATCCAAAGCCGCGGGTATGATCTTCTCGTATAAATAGTAACGCCTGGAAAAACCTTATCGGGTGCTCACACGTATGGCTCTCCGGAAGCAAGTTTGCGGTGAGGCGGAAAACAGGAGTGTAGTACACGCGGGATACACGAGAACTGTCGTGAAGGGAACCCCCGCTACGTCACTGATACGAAAGTGTAGCAGTGGTTCCTTGTTCCTTTCCATTCAACGTTACGCACGCTTCGATCGATAACGGCAGTATAGAGGACAATGGAACGTTAAGCCGGTTGGCACGGATTCATGGTTAAAATAAAAGCAGGTCTGATGACGGGGACGCAGGAAAAAAAAAATCAAGACGCCGCAATCGTTCGGCTGCACCTGTCGCCTGGCTGCCCGTGGTGCGCGCACGAACGGGCCGATATGGCACATATACTTTGGCAATGCGAAAGAGATGAAGATAGGCCATGAGAAAGGATGACGTCAACTGAGGGACCCACCGAAATGGGGCACCTTGCTGAGCGATGGCAAGCCGCCCTTCTCAGCGAGGCCCTCGAAGACCAGCTGTGGGCAGTCCAGCGGGCCAGGGCCATCGCCGAGGACCTCAAAAGATGTTCCTCGAACGATGTGTCTCTGGCAGCCTAGCCCCGGGCACAGCAACAACCGTTGGGCAAATATAGTTTATTCAACTCAACTCAAGCACTCGTTCGTGTTGTTCGGATCTGTATGTCCTTTGCTCGTTCTGTTGTCATGAATGCACTATCGAGGCGCGATGACAGCGTTGGCTTTTCCATTGCTTTTCTAACGCAAAAGCAGTACTAGGGACACTATCGGTGGGGCGTCGCCGTCGCCGTCATGCTTTGTGTAAGTCCTAATATACGACATCGCTCCACGCATCGTCTGTTGCGAGGAGCGACGTTGTACTAACTAGCGCTCGCAGCAGCTTTACTTGCAGGACGTCCGGCCCGATTCCGAACATATTTAGGGTACAGCTTTCTCAAAAAAGTGAAATCCGACTCCCAACATCTACTGGAGGACGCAATAACTTCCCGAACGACACGATCTAACGAGAATGAACCGAAATAACTCGCAACGTGTACAGGGTTTTCAAGTGAGGGGCCTATTTCTAGCGGTGCATTGAACATGTCGGCTCGTGTGATGACGACCGAATGGAACGTGTTCCGCAATGAACTCTACATGGGCCGTCAGTACAAGGATTTCCCATTACCATAAATGTGTTATGGTAAGCTGGTCTAGTGGCTAAGGCACTCGGCAACTGACCCGCAGGTTGCGGGATCGAATCCCGGCTGCTTCGGCTGCATTTCGGCTGATGGAGGCGGAAATGTTGTAGGTCCGTGTGCTCAGATTTGTGTGCACGTTAAAGAACCCCAGGTGGTCGAAATTTCCGGAGCCCTCTACTACATCGTCTCTCATAATCATATATGGCGGTTTTGGGACGTACCAACCCAGATATCAAACAATAAATATTTCAGGACGTGTTCTGTCTGATGCTGTAGCTTTTCTTATGCGTATGGTCATGAGTACCGTAGTTCATAGAGATAAACCTTGACGTTCACTTCGAAAGTCTGAACCAATGTCAACACGGACAAACGGAATACTCGCTGGCCTTATACGTGTTTTCGCTTGGAACGTGCTTCACACTAACCACGTCACTGGACGCCGTAGCAGCCGGCTTGAAGCTCGCTGAAGCATGTCAGGAAGAAGAGCCTATTCTGATTTCCAGTCACGTCTGACCGTGACTGAGTTAGATATATTTTTTTGTATATATATTTCTGTGTTTTTTTTACTTTCGTTATTTTTTTCACACCTGGTCGCGAAGAACGGGAATTTTCGCGCTAGGATAGTGTCACGCGAGCTACGTTGCTATTGCGGCGAAAGCCGAATGGAAAGACGTGGCCGGACTTCAGCTGTGTCGAATCGTGCACCGGGTACGTGAGATTCCGGAAAGTGGACACTGCAACGGCTCGCGAGAGATTAGATTAAGCATCCCGCGGTTTCATGGCCTTTGTACAGGGACAGTAGGCGACTTCCTCGTTTCGAATATATTTCGCTTTTGAACGCTGCTATAGAGAGAGAGGTGACACTACATTCTTCAAATTTTTCTTACTTTTTTGGGAGTGGGAAAGCGCATTGCATATGGGATGTTTAAATTATGAAACAACTCTTTTATAGACAAGTGCTTGCTTTAATACATACATACATACATACATACATACATACATACATACATACATACATACATACATACATACATACTCACATACATACTCACATACATACATACATACATACATACATACATACATACATACATACACACGTACATACATACATACATACATACATACATACATACATACATACATACATACATACATACATACATACATACATACATACATACATACATACATACATAAATATGCGCATGCACAAACACACCAACGCGCATGTACGCACAAACACACACGCACAGCTGCGACATAACGATGTGACAAATATTGGTATGAAATAACAGTATAATATTGGAACTGTGACAACATTCTGATTGGGGCACACGTGCATGTAAAAACAATCAAGCACACAATAAGTTCTGATGAACACTCACACTGACTTCTAAACGCCGAGCGCTCGTGACCATTCTCATTTTTTCTCTGATTGGCTGTTTCGAGCCTTTGGATTCACTGCTATACAGGCATAGTTTAGCTTGGGGATTGTTAATTACCTATGGCGCTGGGATAAACAGGGAGCGCCGCGTATATTCGGGCTCGTGAACGCATACGCCGAATAATTGATGACTGCCCATGCAACGCAACGTTCCTATAAGGCGAAGTTGACTGGCGCTGGTCATTAATTGTTATTGCTTTCATGGCAGCTGCTCCGTGCTCGTTGCAAAACGTGATCACGCTACGCGCTACTGCTTGTTCAATAATTGACTTCTCTTCTTGTACGCGCGCACACTTTTTTTGTTGTTGAACGTGGAGCATTCTATAGAAGAGGCTAAAGTTTCTAAAGTCATTTATGTGTCGTCATTATGCGCATATCACTTAAAGTATCGTATCCCTCCATCGCCGTTAACTTTGACGTTAGTGTAGGGCCGTCAGGGAAGGAACGAATGCGAAACGTGTGGGGTATCGTTTTGTGCACATATAATGTTACGAGTAACTTATTTATTAAATTATATATTATGGACCGTGCTCGGTGAACAAGATGGCGACAGTTCATCAACAACCAGCAAGCGACGTCGTCTTCTTCTTTCATGCAGCAAGGCTGTGGTGGCTGCTATGTATCAATATATTCACACGAAGCAGAAAATCGACAAATCAACAGACAGACAGACAGACAGACAGACAGACAGACACGGACAGACAGACACGGACGGACGGACGGACGGACGGACGGACGGACGGACGGACGGACGGACGGACGGACGGACGGACGGACAGACAGACAGACAGACAGACAGACAGACAGACAGACAGACAGACAGACAGACAGACAGACAGACAGACAGACAGACAGACAGACAGACAGACAGGTAGGTAGGTAGGTAGGTAGGTAGGTAGGTAGGTAGGTAGGTAGGTAGGTAGGTAGGTAGGTAGGTAGGTAGGTAGGTAGGTAGGTGTATATATGTGTATCATGTGACGTACGAAGGTAGCGATGGCAGGTAGAAGCAGAGAAGGAAGAAGTGAGAATAGAATAAACATGGCGTATGAGCCAGGCCACGTCGCCCATTCATCATAGCGTCACACACACACACATTATATATATATATATATATATATATATATATATATATATATATATATATATATATATATATATATATATATATATATATAAATATACGGAACCCCGTCGCACCGTGTGCGCGAATTGAGCAAGTAACCGCAAACTTTCTTTTGCCTTCTCGTCACTTTCGTGTGTTGCGTAGCTAAGCGGTTATTTTTGTGTTCTTTTTTTTTACTATACGTTTCTGTTCGACGTATGCAGCAGTTTGCAGAAGGCAGTCGCTTCCCTTGACCGCTTTAACGTAAAAATACAGGCCCCCTCGCAACCACCGCACACACCGCTGTGCATGCGTGTCGTTGCTGTACCGGAACAGGGCTTACAAAAAGACAAGAAGGAAATTTTAAACGAATTCAACGTTTACTTTTCTTATACGCATATCCGCATGATCTCCGCGTACGCCCACACCCGACGGCACGTTGAAAAGAAACAGCTTGTATAATGTATCCACGCAGTCACGAACGCGTGCGTAGGCCAGATTTTCCTCTAGTGTCGGGTTACGTTTAGCGTCATCGTGGAAAGAACGAAGGTGCGCAACACGTACAGAAGATAAGAAACGGGGGCAACAGGAACGCCTGCTATCGAATGGAAAGGGGCACTGCGGCGAAAAAAAGATAAGAATAGACGGAATAGCTCATCTGGTAATGGGCACGTATGGGGCGCCACTTATCAACACGGCGCGCGCACGGCTTCTAGCTGAGAGATAGCTGTCCAGGCAGGTCGTTTCCTCGTCAAGTCCCAACTGCAAGTACGCGTCGAAACGCGTATGCACGCGATGTTTGGCACGCGTGCGGCTAAATAAATGAAGAGAAAAGCGAGTCCCGTAACTGGCTCTCAGGGGGAGGACACCTCAACAGTAGCTCACGAGGGTTTATTGATTGATATGTGCACGGTTTAACGCCCCAAAACCACCATATGATTATGAGAGACGCCGTAGTGGAGGGCTCCGGAAATTTCCACCACCCGTGGTGTTGTTTAACGTGCACTCAAATCTGAGCACACGGGCCTACAACATTTCCGCCTCCATCGGAAATGCAGCCGCCGCAGCTGGGATTCGATCCCGAGACCTGCGGGTCAGTACACTCTAAAAAGAGAGCGAGTAAAAAGGGTGTCTTTTTGTCCCACAACAATAATCGTCATCTATATTGTGTTCCACCCTTGCGCTATCGGCCCGCGCCCGGTTACATTCCGGTCACGATCGACATGCCCATATGGGTTACATTGCATTCTCGATAGGAAAGTGGCCAGCGCCGAGTTTTCAAGAAAGGAAGCGCACGCAAGCCTGATGACGATTATTGTTGTGGGACAAAAAGACACTCTGTTTACTCGATACTTTTTTAGAGTGTAGCCGAGTACCACCTTAGCCACTAGACCACCGCGGCGGGGCAGCTCACGAGGAATGGGGGTACAGAAAGGATTAAAAAGATAGGATTAAAAGGTAAAGAGATAGAGAGAGAGGAAGGGGAGAGTGAGGCGCAGGGTAAGCAAACGACGGAAGTAAGGAGAAGACAGGAAAGATTGACACGGTCGCAGGAGTCCGAGGACGGGGCATCACTCAGCGAGAGCTCTTGTCGGCGTCAGGAGATGGCGTAGGGCAAGTCCAGTAGGTCAGAGCTCCGCTGTCGTCGAAACACGGAGGTGTTAAGGCATTTCATTTCTTCGTCGAGTCCAAACACCACGTGGTTCTCGAAACGCGTCTGCGTGCGATCTTTCGCATCCGCGTCAGCCGAGGAGGCTGGGTCGCGTGATCACACAAAGTCGAGAGCTATAGTGCTGTCAGCTTTCTTGCGTCGCGCACCGCAAGGTATACTGCGGTCGTCGCCTGCGCGACTCGGTGTCTTCGCGCCACGCACTGGGTTGTTATAGCTCGTGGGTGTGGTTCGGGTTTTGGCCTGTTACTTTTGGCGTTGTGTATAACACCAAGGCATGGAATCATGGGTGTATCTCATGCAATGCGGAATTCAAGCGGCTTATACGCAGTTTGCAACACCTTCTGGCCAGTTAAGAAAGCCGTGCAAGCGCTACTGGGCTTCTTACGAACTACTGGCCTGTCGGAACGCCTCTGAGTGGACTGAATTTGTGTGTGCGTGTGTGTCGGTGTTTTTCTCTTATTTATTTTTTAACTCTCCCTTTCTCTTTCAACCACCTATTCCCCAACCCCAGTGTAGGGTAGCATACCGGATACTAGCATCTGGTTAACCTCCCTGCCCTCCTTTTTTCTCGTTTCTCTCTCTCTCTTGTGGCCAGTTAATCATGAACTCTTCAAGCGTACACGTACAGGGAGTGTCGCTTTTTTATTCTACTTTCCCGAGTGCTGGGGATAAGGTTTTACCGAAAAGGTAAAAGGGGTGATCTATCCGCTTTCTTTTGGAGGGTGGTGTCTTACCGAAAATGTAAAAAAGGGTGATTTATCCCTTTGTCTCTGGAGGGTGGTGTCTTATGGAAAAGGCAAAAGGTGTGATTTATCCCTTTGTCCTTGGAGGGTGGTGTTTTACGGACAATAAATAATGAAAATAGGTGGGTTTGTTTTTCGAATAGTCAAGGCTTTCAGCAAATGGGACACCCCCCCCCCCCCGCCCTCCGAAAAAAAGAAACAGTGAGGGAGGATAGGGTGTGTGGAACACACCATACCCTCCCTACCCTCCCTCCCTTATGTGTTCCACAGAAGCTTATGTGTTCCACACAAGTTTCTTAATAGGGCACTAGAGGGAAACTTGGCGCTAGTTTCTAGGAGAGCTACAACGCATGGCGTTTCAGTTAGCATGTCAATGGTGGTGATTTGCCTGATCTTCGCTCCGTCAGCTCCATGTGTCTTTTTCACATCTAAAATAAGTGTTTGTTAAAAAAAAGTTAAGCAGTCAAACTTTACCACCTCGAGCCTTTTATGGCCACAAATTAAAATCAGCTCACAAGGCTGTTATTTTAACCGAAAGAAAAAAGAAACTAAGCAAACCAACAAACAAATCCGAAAGTACGTTTAAAGCCTCAAACACGAAAACTGGACAGAACCATGTACTACCCGTCATTCACATGGTGACCGAACGATCGTAGCGCCGAATTTCCCCCTGGTAAATATTGAAGGAAGCTCCATGTTCAACGCCGCACTTCCTACTACATCGGAACCGTTGTCCCTATCCGGATCGGAGTGGTTATTGTCATAACGCGAGGACGACAGAGCGAGCTGTGGGCGCACGTTTATGCTGGCATGCAGAGGAATCAAAATATACAGTATACCACCCCTATTTACTGCTCAAGTCCGCTTACGTCAGTAACACCATCCACGTTTGGTTTGGACTCTGGTACGTGGCTACCGCGTCTGTAAGAAAAAAGGAGGTGACCTGCGGACCCGGCAACAGGTCAACATCCTAACGAAGATGACCCAGTTATTCAGCGCCGTTGACCCGCGCAGAGCATCGCTCTTTATCCCGAGTCCGCCCGATGAGCTGAGGCTCGGGTCATCCTCCAATAGGATGGTGGGAGACACCCGTGGTGCGCTGTGATTGGCCGTGACTCTAAACGGCTGCCAGAATCGACTCCGCAAAATAGAGTATACTTCCGTAAGCATCTTCTCTTTACGCGCCCTGTAAGGAGCATCTTTATAAGGGGGACCGTAGTTGATTCGACGTATCGTAATTAATAGACTGATGGGCCTTTTGATGCAACGATCATCACAACGTGGAAAGCTTCAAGTGCATCGAATCCCTGCTGTCAGTTCATTTATTATCGCGTGATTAAGGGCTGCTGTCGTAAAGAACAGAAATAATGTTTGCCGAGCGGAATTTCGACTGGGGGCTCGTAAAACATTTCGCCCTTTAGAGTCTAAGCAAAGTGTTCTAAATGGCGTGACGATGGTATAGGGTTAGTGGAGTTTTGTTTATCGGTGTTAGTTCATTAACGCCTTCGGCGGGGTAACTTTTGCCGCACGACAGTCGATCTGCTGCATGTGATCACGGGACAAACGGAATGATATGAGGATTGGCCGGCTGCGTTGTCACTTGCAACGGCCTAGTGGTATACACGTTGGTTTCACCAATTGCGAGCTTAAACTCATGAATAGGGCAGTTAGTACGTACTAATGTACTGCTTGTTTCATTTTGTTTTAACTAACAAGAAATTTAGTCCTTCGAACATTATCCCTTTTTAAGGACAAAGCAGAGTTATGTTAGTATAACCATATTTTGACGTAACAAACGCAGCGGAGCTTGCGAACTCTACCGATAACACGAGAAGCACTGGATTTTTTTCGCATATAATCCGCGCCAAGAAAACGAAAAAAAAAAGGCTAAAAAAAGGGGGCGTGGGATAACTACTGGGGTTATCTGCATGCTTTTATTTGTTTCTTTGTTTGTTTGTTGTATATTAATCTGACATTTATTTGTTATTTTGTAGAGTTAAAGCTAGGGGTGCCTGTTATATGCGGGGTCGGGTTAGAAAATACAGCGTCTAGCGTGGGAACTTGATGATATTCGCGTTAGATTAGAGATGGGAGTTAGAGGAAGTCCCTTGTACTCCCGTCGTATTCGAAATGCGTTATTGAAAACCAAACTGCGTGACTCGCCGACTGGTATAGGGAGTAACTGAATAGGACGCGCCATGCGTAAAACAGATAGCCGCGCTTTGCACCAGCACAAAGGACGCTTATTGAATGAAAGAAGGTGTCGTGTGTGGAGGAAACGAGGAGTGACTCAATGCAGCGGAGAATGTACGGGTAGAGTATTGCACAAATAGTTTTCCTTAGGCAGGTGTGTCGAATATCGACCGCACCGGCGTATATCGCAGACGTCTGTGATAGTGGGCGGCAACCTTACGTGCAAGTTTTGATGCGTGTAATTTACGTGTGAACATTGTGTGTATTAAAAAGCCTTCAGAACAATGTCTTGGGGTCCTTCGAATTGTTTAATTTCAAAGGTCACACCCTTGTATAAAGGTAGCGCACAGTAACGCTCGCTGTAGATGATATTAAGTTCGTGGGCGGTGCCATCTTGCCTCTATGCACCGATGACTTCTCAGTATTACACGTCGTGACGTGAAATGACCGAAGTATCACCGAGTTTAAAACCGTGCATTCCGGTGTCAAGCGTTGACTTTTGATTGAGATCAGACGTAATCTGGATCGAATTTCTCGATCGTGATGGGCGCTATATATTCTCCGAGCTGCAGAAAAGAGAGTCATTGTCCGCAAATTTGATCACAGTCGGGCTTAATCGTGATATACAGTCCGTTATGCGACCCTGTTATTAATGCTGCGATCGAAGCGTGAACCTTACTTCCACTAGTTGTCTGCCGTGGTAGTACGGTGGTGACTGTGCTCTAAAGCTAAGGCGAAGGTCCTGGGTTCGCTCCCTGCCGCGGCAAACGTACAAGGTTCGCTTAAGAATGATTGCAAATGGCTCTGGTTTGGAACTTTTAGTATGTATACGTTGTCAGGGAAACGGTTACGATGTTGTTTTTTTTTTAAGCTATTGCAGGCGTGGTCACTTGAAAGCTTTCGCAATAATGCAGGAGCCGACTCCTATAGAGCGAGCACAAACCATGTAGTCGTATCGTTATAGGTGGAGGCTACGTAGTCTACCAGCGCGGTCTTCTTTCAAGGTCAGACCGAGTCTGCAGCTGCAAACTAATTAGTAATGTCACTGCCTTGGCGCGCGTTCAACATCTATAGCGTGTGTGCGCTTGGGTTTCGTGAAGGCAACGGCTGGCACGCGCGCGCATGACAGCGTTGCGCCACACGATCTCATTTGCACACGCAAACATCACGCAAACATCCGCACGCTCTGATATACAAACGTGAATTCTTACAATTACACGCCCACACAGGCACCCAGATTCAACCACACGCATATTGATCACACAGATGCACATATATTTACACATACACGTTCTCACGCACACATTCTCGCCCGCTCGCTCGCTCACTCAATCAATCAATCAATTCAATTACGTAATCGATCAATCGATCAACCATTGAGCGCAACACAACAGTGTGTAGTTGTTCTAAGTGGGCCAGCAGTTGAGCATTGTGTCCCCAAAGCGGATCTCATGAAGCGAGGTGCGCAACTGACACACTCACTCAAGAGTTCTCACGACAAACGTGAAGGCCACGCCAAACCCAAGACCGATAGTTTTGGAAACTTAATGACCCTTTCTTGAATCTCTCTTTGACACGCTACACACCGAGGACGATCGCGGTCGTGTCTCGACCATTAGGAACAATCTAGCGCTTGCCTTTTTTTTATCTATGGACAACTGGGCACGAAGAAATTCAATGCCGACGAGCGACGATGCTTCTCGATGACCTACACTTACGTTTCACCACTTTCGGCTTGCGTCATCAGCCCCACGTGACATCGCTGTCTCGTCCTGGGGGGCGCGACGTCGTTCACGCCTATATGGCACCGCCTTCCGTCTTACAGGGAACCGACTTCCATCCAAGTTGCGTCCCCTTCTCCGCGCGTTGTCGGTCGGCTGCGCACTTCGAAACGACGTTTTAAAAGTGGTACGACATATTACTTCAGTGTAAGGCTCCCTGCGGCCATCTGGGGATTGCGCACAACGCAACTGAACTTTCCTACTCCCCCCCGCCCCCTCTACGTAAAGCTTTTGTCAGAATACGCGGATAAGTTAGATATCCTTCGGATTGTTCGTCCATCTCCAGCTATATTGCTTGCTTTCTTTCTTTCTTTCTTTCTTTCTTTCTTTCTTTCTTTCTTTCTTTCTTTCTTTCTTTCTTTCTTTCTTTCTTTCTTTCTTTCTTTCTTTCTTTCTTTCTTTTCGCAAAGTGACTTTTGATTTATTCGCCGTCTACGTAGGACCGACTCAATCGGGTTTATATTACATCAATCGTGAACTTACTTTATGTCATTCTTAACCGAATGTCATTCTTAACCGAATGTCATTCTTAACCGAATGACATTATTTTTTTTTCTTTGTAAATAATGTCATTCTTAACCGAATGACATTACTTTTTTGTAAGTAAGTTCACGATGAATCCTAACCAACTGGCCCAACTTATACCGTCTTACTACATTATATTACATCTATGTCATCTCTTTAGTCGGGACAGCGTTTTTTGCACCTTTCGTGCCAGGCATATTCGCGTGACGCCATCCGGACGCGTTGCCACCCGGCATAGCCGGTACGCTTCTCGACGATGCAGAGGTCGCGGCTTTTCATTTCTTTTTTTCTTTCTTAGGTGGCGTTAGGCGCGGGACATGTTAGCGCGCCGATCAATTCGGGTTATATAGAGCCAACTCGACGAGCGTCATATACCCGGTTGGGCAACGTGTATGGTAGAGGAAATCGGCGTCTTCACGTCTGCGGAAGGCTGCTTTACGCAGACGACGTGTAGCTTTTTTTTTTCTTTCACAAACGCCCCGTATCATCATTTTCTTGGGCACAGGCGATGTGTAGTTGCTTTCTTTCACCCTTTTGCACGGATGACATGTACTATCTATTTCTTAACCAAATGACACTATTTTTTTTTCTTTGTATCTTGTCCAGTTTCTTGTCATTTGCACTTTCTTGTCCAGTTTCTTGTCATTTGCACTTTCTTGTCCAGTTTCTTGTAAATAATGTCATTCTTAACCGAATGACATTATTTTTTTCTTTGTAAATAATGTCATTCTTAACCGAATGACATTACTTTTTTGTATATTGTCCAGTTTTTTGTCATTTTCAGTTTCTTGTCCAGTTTCTTGTCAATAATGTCATTCTTAACCGAATGACATTATTTTTTTCTTTGTAAATAATGTCATTCTTAACGAATGACATTACTTTTTTGTATATTGTCCAGTTTCTTGTCATTTTCAGTTTCTTGTCCAGTTTCTTGTCGATAATGTCATTCCTAACCGAATGACATTATTTTCTTCTCTGTATTATCTTGTCCAGTTTTTTCTAGTGCAGACGTCGCGTAATCTCTTTTTATTCTTCTTCGCACAAACGTCGCGTATATAGTCCCTGGACCGGAAATTGTTCCATCTCGCTCGCGCCTGCTCCGCAATTTGTAATATACACTTCCTTAAATTTCGACATGTACTATACGAACGGTGGAACGGTGGGCGTACTATAATTGTGAAACTCCAGGGTCGTGCTTTTAATGCTTGCGGACGTTGAAACGAGACACGAGGCGTTATCGGAGAGAGCGTCGTGCACACCATTATGTCTCCCGAGACCCGCTGCGTAGGGGAAAAGAATAAAAAAGAGACTTACATAACACGCGGAGATATTCGCGCCAAAGTAATTGCCCTATAGAGTGAATCACGCCCCACGAAGAATTTCGGAGACGTTGAAGGAGCTCGTTACAGCAGGAGCGCGTCGCAAAGTTGCTCTGGCGTTCATTCATATAGGCACGAGGTTTCGGGTTCGATGGACGACAGTGAGGCTTCATCCTTTTTTTTTTTTTTTTTGAGATGGAGTTGGAAGTGTGTAGCCGTTGCTGTAGGAAGCCAAGTTCGGGCTCTCTGTGCTAAATAAAAGAAGCATTAAAGTAGCATTGAAAACTGCGCAACTGCAAGATTGCAAGCGTTGTACCCCAGAAAACTTCCGGTCAGCTCATTTACCAGCTCCTAACGTCGAAACTGAAAGCACGTTTTCAGGTGCCTTTTATATGTATGAAATGTCTGTCTTTAGTTTTCAGATAAAAGGAATGTGCCTAATGTTCAAGCGAATCTTGTATAATTTTAATTTAGCTCAAAAGAACACCTATTCGAATGCATTTTGCCAAATAACGGAAAGAAAACGCTGAATATCAGCGGGCATCGGTTGGCAGTTCTTGCCAACCGATGCTATATTAAAGCACATCGGTGGACAAAACTGGATGTCATTCAGTTAAACTGTGAAGGGGTCAGGTTAGTTTTTAAAAAAATGGCCACAGGGTACCTTATGCATTTCACTTTAAACGACTTGAAGATGAAAGCCGTATTCTTTTTTTCCCTCCTTTTCAATCGCTGTACTGATCCTGCCCCAGCACCATCTGAAAACGTTTTGCACTTAGACGTGGTATTGCTCTGCCTCCAAGATCGGAGGCACCTTAGCTGGTTTTGTATGGCGTCCGTGATTGGCTCACCTTTCGCCTCGGACAGCCTTTGGACATCGGGCTACGCTCTTCAGTCGTGTGGGTGGAAGCCAAATGAGTTGTCTGGGCGGGGTTAACTGAAGTCCCGCCCAGAGGGCCGATCGTCTTCACGACAAAGAAGTGGTCCTGCTCTACCTCTCAGCGATATTCTCCGCGGGCAGGATCACCGGCCATCCGGCCGAGCACGTCAGTCAGTTGTGCGCGCCCAGTGGCGCAGGTTTGCGTTCATCCGCCCTTGAGGAGGAAACGCCGCGAACTTCTAAAGCTGTATCTGACTATCATCGATTCCCACCCACAGTACTTGAAATCGGCCAATTTTACTGTGAAAGCTGTTACGAGATCACTTTTCGGGTCACGCGCAGTTGTTGTTCGTTGCCGCCGGTGTCCGTAACCACATCGCATGAAATTAGAAATAAAAAACCTTGCCCCAACGACACAGTGGGGCTTGAACCCGGGTCCGCTGGGTGCCAGCCCAATATTCTACCACTGAGTTACGCCGGTGCTTGTAGCTTGTTGTCAAACTTGCCTTAGGCAGGCATGACCTAGCACCAATGACACAGTGGGGCTCGAACCAGGATCCGCTGGGTGCCAGCCCAGAATCCTACCACTGAGCTACACCGGTAACTTGTTCTAACTTGTAACTTGTTGTCAAATTTGCCTTAGGCAGGCTTGATGTCGGGAAAGCAATCGCGTTAATACGACTTATAAAGCGTTTTACAACAGCGAAAAAAACAGCCAGTCGTCGCACGATGCGAATAGCGTAACGAATGGGCAATCCGATGCTCCAAAACCATCATAAAATCCTGTTCTTGTTCCCCTATTAACTGTGGTGCATACCCACTTCAGCCATAATTCCTCATTGTCGTCAGCCACTGCATGGACAATTGGCACAAAATTCCTCGCAAGTGTTTAGTGGATACCATGCTTCTTAGAAGAATGACGAAAGATAGCATAGCGAATGCTGGCCTACTACCCAAGAGTTTATTATTTATATGCCCTAGTGGTTACCAACCAAGTCTGCTTGCAGTAGTTACCCAATGAGTGTTTTGAAAAGGCTCTGAAAGGTCTCTCTTCTAGTTTTCGCTGTAAATGTGCACTATGTACAAAGAACAAAGATTTCATGACAATGCAGTAGTAAGGACACATACACTTTGGCACACCTATGTACCAAGACAAGCATCACTACGTTGCAATTAAGACATCATTGCCCTAATATACATGACAATGCTGGCATACATCTACACAAGAACTCAATGTGATATCATGATACAATGAATGGTATAGCGATACAATAGATGCAATGAAACACAATTGGTTACACACGAAATCATGAATAACTATACTCAACGGGAGTTATGTAGCGCCACCTCGGTCGGAAAATGAGTTATATCCTTTCGTGTTCAACCTTGACGAAAGGGCGCGACCAGTGCCGCAGAAACTCGTGCTCACCGAGGAAGAAAAGCTCCTCAAAGAGGAACGCGAGAATCTCTCGTCTCATTCGGCCCAGTATCGGCCCCTAAGTACGCCGGCGGCAATTCGCAGCTACGGCCTCACATCGGTTTCTCCAAAGGCTGAACAGCCCCGCAACTATTAAGAGAGCGGAGAAGCGACTACGCGGAAATCGGCCGTTGGACATGAATGTTCGCACACCCTGTCTCCGAAAACGACCATTGACCGCTCGCCAAAAAAGGCGGGAGACCACACATTCAATCGTCGCATGTCGATTGGTCTCTACCATGACGCAGTTGGGGCAGGTGGAAGTGCGGACCACCTTCCATCGCTGCAACCGACCTCGCGTGGGGAGCAAGACCCAGTCCAGCCGCCAGACAAAGCGCCGGAGATGGCCTGGCAGCACTGCTGCAGTTATTGGTTTCTAAGGGCGGTTCATTATAGATTGACGATGCTGGGGCACCAAGGGCCGTAGCAGGGCGGCCATTGTGACCACCACTTTAGAATCGGCCACCTCTATCTCTGGGCACGTAGCTTCCAAACGTCGGTGAAATGCCAGAAGGGCTCGATACAAAGATGGTAATTCAGTTGATTGGGGACCTTGGTTTATTTGTCAAACCGGCGGGAAGACACGTAGTGATGGCCCCAGATGGTAGCGAGCCGCTGTCTGAGCGGGCGTACCATCATTGCTTAGTATTCGCAATACAGTGTGGAGGCACAAGGTTGAAGCCGTGACGCAAACGTCGGGGAAGGCAAAACCGCCTTGATTTCGTGGTTGAGCTAACGCCGGACGAGATAACCATTCTGTGCCACCAGATAAAAATAAAAGAACTGATACAGCTTTGCGCTTTCCTGTAGACGTGGAGCGGTGGCTTAAAGAATGGCAAATGTACCAAAATTTTTTGATGCACACCGTTTGAGATAAGTATCAGCGTTCCAAGAGGGGGAATTCGAAGTGCCTGACTGCTTTCATATCATTTTAAAGAGTTTGTACAACGGATGACCAGACGCCTGTCATATACACCACATGCAGTGAAAGTAACTCTCAGTACTTTATTGTTAGTAGACCACGGTAAAGGCATACGACCGCCGGTGGTAACAGCAGAACGAAACGCTGTTGAAGACAAATGCACGGACGACAGCTGTGAGATGCCACATTACAGAGCCTTAAAATTTGTGACAGCCGGACTTGTTGGCTTGGTTAACATATCTTGTCGAATTATCACTCGATTTAATTTTGTGATGAAATTTCCGCGGTATTGTGACAGTTGTATATGTCTTTTATCTGAGTGTTAATATTGATGAATGTGCAAGGGGAAACAAATACATAATTTGCCTTGAGTGCCTAAAGGTATGATGACCCTTAACTAAAGCACTACCGCTGTTAATCTATAGTACAGCTTCAGGCATAGAGTTTCCTAAGATTCAATAGAGGGAACTCTCGCGCTAGTGTCTATGGGAACTGCAACGCATGGCATTCAGCGAGCGTGGGAATGATATGTAGTGCACACATTTGTCTGATCTTCGTACTTCTAGCCCGATTTTGGCTCCGTGTGTGTTCGTGTGGCTTGGAGCTGTTTTTTCACGAAACAAAAAAAAAAAAGCAAATGTACAGTGATTACGCTTCACCAGCTTATTCTTTTAGACTTACCTTTCCAAATCGGGTCGCGAAGTTCAAAAGATTTGAATCTTTCTTTCAAAACAAAACTGAAACGCAGTAATAGACGAAGCCGCAAATACGATTCGCCACCCACAAGTACGAAGACTAGGCAAACGTGTGTGTTACAAGCTGCCACTCTAGCGTCGCCAGCGCGAAGCCGGCGACGGGAATGACAGCAGGTTAGTTCGTTCCGTACGCAAGCAGAGACAGTGAAGAGATCAGAGACGTGAGAAAACAAAACAAACTTTACTCTAGTGATATTGCAGCACACGGGATCTAGTACAACACTTCAATACAACTAACAAAATACATCAACACTCGATACAACAAAAAATACATATAAAGAAACAATAAATCAGCTTACGAGAGAGAACTATTACAAACTACACAAACTAACAACAATAGAACTACGGAGGAGAAAGTTCGAAGATATAAGCAGGTGAAGGCATACGTGTGATGACCGGCAGCGTTGCGTCCCCGACGATCGGATGCGAGAAGTCGAAGAGAGTTCTGGCACGACTGCGATGTCGGCGGTGATGCAACGCTGGTGGCTCCGGGAGGCTAGTGCTTGCAGGTGACTTCGGGCAGGTTGAGCTAACCCGAGGCGAAGTCCCGATGTCTACGTTGCAGACGTTAATATCGCGTCACAACTAGACGAACGGCTAAGTTTAGGTGGCCAGCCGATACAGAGCCACACTAAAAACTTCTAGAAGAGATGCTTGTTGATCTGTTTCTACACCATGTTGGTCAGCGACTAGTCTGCCTAGCAGGGCAAAATCCTGCGCTTAAATCCCCCTCGTGTCTCCTCGCTCTCTTCCTTGGGGACAAGAGACCTCCACATGGGTCCAATCACGCGCGTTTAATTGATGGAAACTCCGCCCCAAAAAATATATTGACCCCACCCCTTTTTAATTAGGAGAGGGCCCTCAACTAGCGAGAGTGACAACCTGTTGGGGTGTTGTCATACGACTAGGCCACCAGAGGTTTTCCCACGGTTTCCCCCGTGGGAACGGTCCGACTGTTTGGCTCTCAGCCGGTGCGTCCCGTAGTCTAATCCTTGTTCGGGGTACATCGCGGCCTTCCATGACCCTGCAGACGCCGCCGCAGTTACAAAAGGATCAAACGTCGGCGGCGACGTTCGACGAAGAGCACCCCATTCTGCACTTCTCGGCTCTCTTTCATGCGCCCGCCGTTCCCACGGTCAGTGGGGAAGTACGGCGCCCGTTAATTGCCGTGACGCGGGGTCGCCAAAAAATGGCCGTCCGTGACAGTGTGTAATAATTATCATTCCCATAGTCGCTGAACGATCGCAGCGACAGAGTCCCCTCTAGTTAATTTTAGGAAACTCAATGGCTATAGGTTACAGATGAGCGTGTAACGAAAAACCTTGTTTTGACATTTCGATGGCGTGTTCGAACACTAATAAAAATCTAGAAAACAATTTAACCGTGCAAATTTATGCACTTGTATTTCTTCACGTCTAGCAAGGCAGCATCTCATTTTCTGACTTTTGGACCATTGGCAGAACCACGGCCGCTGCTAAACGTTACAGGTACGTGTTTAAGGAAAACAATCACAGCATATCCACGGAGTGAATAATGATGAGTGGGGCGAAGCGTCCGTTAATCAGACCGTGCTTCTGTCCGTCTGGCCATCCGTCTGCTTGTCTGTCTGTCCGTCCGCGCGTCCGTCCGTCCATCTAGTGAACTCTCTAAGTACCGGCATTTGGCATATTTTCATCATATATTCATCATAAAAAATTACCGCCATCGCCATCCAGCGGACATTCCAAGGGCTAAACGAGAGTTGGCTATCTACTACTACAACTACTACTACTACTACTACTACTACTACTACTACTACTACTACTACTACTACTACTACTACTACTACTACCCACGGCTTAAGGAGTTTTGTTGCTATAATGATTTGAGCCTTTCGATGGTGCGTTCAAAAAATAATAAGCTACAAAGAACAAGGAAACTGGGCAAACTTGAGCACCTTTCTTAACAAAGCAGCAGCTAACTTTCCGACTTTCGCGTTATAGCCGATTCCGGAAGGACCAATCGTCACTTTGTTTCTCGCTCATGAAACGGCGATGACGGGGACGGGGAGAATTTTCGCCTGCTAGTATTTCGCCACGAAGAAACCCATCCTGTGCAGTACGAATATTATCGAGGTAGCAGTTATAGGGACACTTCAGGCGCACTTATTCGGTCGGCATCGTCCAGAGGTTCTGCGTAAAGTCGAAGGATCATCACACAGCCTCGCGCGTCAAATATGCTCCATGTGCGAGTGAAAGGCGGCGATAATAGTGGACAGTCGGGGCCATAGGGGAAGAAGGAGGGAGCATTAGGTCGCACGAGTGAAGCCCGCCTTGTCGGCCCAACATGTGATCAAAACTTCAGAGCTTGCGGTAGGTTTTAGTACGCTCAGTGCTCCTCCGTCTTTTAACAACTTTTGTTCCGTTCAAGCGCCGACTGGTCTGCGCCGAACCAGCGCGTTTCGATTAATAGGCACCGGGCGCCGAAGTGTCGGGAAGTCTCGTTGCTGACGTGATTATGCGGAAAAGTTCTCGTGTTGGGCCGACAATGCTGACTTCAAAACGGCACGGCTTGCCAAGGCTGCCCGCGTGACGTCACGTCCCTCCTTTCTCTTTCTTCCCCCGTGGTCGGGGCTCAGGCGGAGAGGAAACGCACCAGCCGTATCCTGTTGCGCAGAAGGCCCATAAAAGGAGGCCTTCGTGTCTTCAGCTGTGTACTCCGAGTCGCCGGGTGAGCCGGGTGCGGTCGCGCGCGCCCTCTCTTGACAGAGATTAGCGAGCAGTTCATACCTTCGTGCGTGTTACACTTTGCTTTGTAGCGGCGACAGCACGAAGATCGATTCGCTCACTGCAGCGGTCGTGCCTGTTTGCGACCGTGCTTTGTGGAGTTGCGCTAAGCCAGCTGATGGGCGAGCTAGCTGCCGAGTTACGGCTATTGTCTTCATTGTTTTGGCCTTGCGGCAACACTGTTTTCTTCAAGCAGCGGATTTCTTTTGCTTTCCGAGAAACAAGCTCCTCTGCGTGAGCGAAGGAAAGAAAATTAAAGAAGAAATAATAGGAGTAGGTCATGGGCTCGTTTTCTTCATTAGACACTGCCTAACGAAGCCAAGGAATATATCCCCCCCCCCTACATTCCTAACTCGCATTCGTTTACCTGTAATATAGTAATCGTGATGATAATGTAGAGCATGACAGGGGACAAAATGACTACTTGTTGCGGGCAGGGACCGGACTTACAACATTCGGTTAAAGTGCCCAATGCTCTGTAACCTATATAGCTACGGTGGCAGTCGTGGACCCGTCCACATTATGGGGTATTTATATGCGTTTGAACCTGACACTGTTAGCCAGCGCCGCTCGTAGCAATGACGATGAGGGGGAACACTTTTTTCGGGCCAGCTGGTGCGTCGTAGCATGTGATCTTTTTGCGATCTGCTAGCTGACCAATACACCCTCGCATTCCACAAATGATACCATCAAATGAGGTCTTTTTTTTTTCTTTTGACTGTAGCTTCGCGTCGTGATGGCACTGCGGTATATCGTGTGCCGATGACACTGAATCGCAATTTTGCCAGACGCACTTACTCTTTTTCCTGGGCGGCCATTTTGTCCTCCTCGGACCTCGAGTGGGGAACAAGGTGTGGCTGGGCGACCTCTGGGCCGCTCCTCGGCAGGTCCTGCCAGAGGCCAGCGCCAGCAAGCTCGCCGATGCCGAACGTAACGCGAATGGTAATGATGATGATGCTCGTTCAATGCAGGGCAGGTGACCCACAAGTGGAGGATTGGCAAAAAAAAAATGTTTTTAGCCAGTTCCACGCTGTAAGAACACCAGACAGCTAGGTGGTGAACCCGCGAATGGTTTATTGCAATCAGCGTCTCTAAATAATGCAGTTAATGAAAGTAGGAACGGCTTTCTCGTTATTTTCTCCCGACTGCCATCATAATCAACACTATTTTGTTTTATTTATTTATTTATTTACTCCCTTCTTTTCACGAGGACTATGTGATGCCTTCTTCTTTTACTACTACTACTGCTGCAACAACAACAACAACAACTACTACTACTGCTACTACTACTACTACTACTACTACTACTACTACTACTACTACTACTACTACTACTACTACTACTACTACTACTATGATGATGATCCCTTACTTTGAAAGGACCAGCTTCGAATTTTTCGGGTACTTCCTCTCTTGAACGCAACAGAAAGCCTACTATAGTCAGTGTGTCTAGCCGCGCAATGGTAACGAGGAAAACGGCGTCAAAAATGTATATTCAAATGTTGCGATCTGCGGTGATTCAATACGCACGTCACTGGTGGTGATCTACACGTGCAGCACTTGCTGCTAACAGCGGGAGGTGAGAGCGCGAGTGGTTCGCGCTTCGGCGCGACAGTTCGCTGCGCATGCGCGCACTCCGCGCGCATGCGCCGTGACTCTTCATGTGCCGACAGTGGCCGCGAAGAGGGAGCGAATTCTGCGCCGCTTATCAGCGGGCAACTTTTTTTTTAAATCTCCTTAGCTGCACGAGGACAGAGCGAGGATAATTATGTATGTACGTGCTCTAATTCAACGCCTCCTAGAAAAAATATGCCTGGAACGTCGCTCTCTTTTCAATTGGAAGCCTCCTGCCAGCATGCAATCTCGGAGGCCATGCCTCCTGGCTTATGTTGCGACCGGCCGCCGCTTGAGACCGCTCATCTCCGTAGCGCTCAGTCACGTGACATAGCCTTACCGCTCTGTCACGTGACATCCCGGCTGCTTGGAGGCAATTGTTAGAGCATTGCTGTGTTCGCTGGGGGCGACCGTCGGAGACGCTCGCTTTCGTACTGAAGGAGGAGGGTAAAATCAGAGGGCAGGGCAGCGCGTTCGCGGCTCACAATCCAGGTATAATTTTTTTTTAGAAGGCGTTGTCTAATCTTGAACGACTCCACAATCAAGCTTCAAAGTTCCTCCGCCAGGCTACGTGTCATACCGGTTTCTCGACATCTCTAAACGCGATTAAAAATATAATCTCGCCCGGATCGTGAAGTGGGATGCTTGGATATGTTAATGCGATTCGCGGTTTTCAATTTACACCAGGATCGAATCACCCGTTTTGGCAGTTTGTCGGTCGTCGACAGTTGTCGGTCCCTTTGAATCTTGTTTCAGCTCGTATTTAGGCAAGTTGCTTGACTTCTTGTTGGGTGCGTCGTGTGCCCACGCTATCGAGTTGATAGTCTTCGGGCGCTTTGGACGCGCATCTTCTACATTCACGTTTCTCGGTGTTTATTGGAGCCGTGATTCTTCTCAGTGTTTTTATGACGTCTGAAGGAGCCCGGCCCACGTCAAACTATAGTTCACTCGTGCTTTTAGGGGCGAAGCTCCTTAGGGCGTGGGCTGTGCGTTCCCTGTAGCCTGTATGTAGCCACCTCTCGTTTAGTTCTTGCAGTGTTCACTAGATGGCGGTACCGTCCCCTGTATGTAGCCACCTCTAGTTTAGTTCTTGTAGTGTTTACTAGATGGTGGTACTTGTAGCTGATGATGAAAAGATGCAAGATGTTATAAACTAGAAAGCGGTACTTGTAGTTGATGAAAGACGCGAGATGGTATAAAATAGGAATGATGTCACATATGGCAGGTGTCATTGGTGGAAGGCCATCGTTCAATTTAGTGCAGCGACGTACGCTAGGGTAAGCGATGTAATAAAATCGAGTGGGAAAAATGTACAGAGGATTCATGGTTTACCATGTTTACCTCCGGAGCTTCGCCCACTCATCATCATTCACTTCGTGGATATGGCGGAATTTTTTTATGATGTCCGAAGGAGCCCGGCCCACGTCAAACTATAGTTCACTCGCGCTCTTTCGTTGTTTTTTTCCCCTATTATTAGGTGGCGCAAGCGTCGACATTTTTTTTTCGTCCATCAGTTACCACGTCAGTTGAGGCACGAGCGGAACGTTGGTCATTTCACGTCCACCGTTTGTTGAATCGTACACCGCGACATCGCTCGCCTTTTTCGCACGGCTTCGTCCCGTTCAAACTAATAACTCGGTCCGATCGTTGGTGGAGCAGAAGACCCTCCTGTGCAATCCAGTTCGCTGAAAAGTTCATTAGAAGTCGCAGGCTTGAACATTCAGTGCGGTGCGCAACGTTATTGAAGCCGTTCGCGAAAGCGCATGCTCACATACTCGTGCGATCACCTACGCAATGTTGGAACGTTTAGATTAATGGACGATAGATGAAAAACTTTTATTGGGGTCCCGAAGGATTCCACCCCGTTTTATAGGGATAGGATCGCGGGCCGCTCCCACGTTGGGACGGGGAGGCCCAGCCTCACCGCCGCATCGTGGGCCTTCTGGACAGCCTTGAGTTGTTGTATGAGAGCCGGACTCGCGAGCATTAAATGAAAGGAGTTCTCGGAAAATTCTTCATTTTTTTTTTGTAAAGAGGGGCACCTCCAGAGCATGTGGTTAAGATCACTGCGATTCTGGCAGTCCGGACAAAGTTCTGAAGTATCGGAGTAATGGCTACAGGTTACGAGGCTACACACTAAACAAAAATGACCTGAAATAACCTCAAAAACTGGGTAAACCATTTGTCCTCTAGCGCACTACTTTTCCTGGGTTTTTTTTACCACCTACTACCGAGGTAAAAATTTACTCTCGTGCTAACTGAGTTTTTGAACGTAGGGAGAGTAGTAAATATTTACCCCAGTGAGGTTTTCAGCGAGTATAGAGGGAGTAAATTTTTACTACCTTCACAAGGTTTTTGAGGTGATTACCGGGAGTTATTTCTGGTGGTAAAAAAATTAAAATTGACGGGTGCATTCGCCCAGAGACGACAAATTTATTGAATAGCAGAACTGATTGAATTTATTGAACGGCAGAATTGGTGACACATAGATTCACATACAGACAAACACGCACACACAACAAATGCAGAATAATATACCACTAGAACAGACTGCACGCGTTGCTCAACTACACTTCGACAATCCGGTATATATATAGGCACGACTTTTTTACCGGCCAAGTAGTACCGGTAGGAGAGCTCTTTTTTTCCATCGATTAACAACAACGCTTAAAGGTGCAAGCGTAAGCTTCAGGTGGGCTGCAGGGCACTAAATGTCACACCGACCTTTTATTATAAATCTACACGATCTCACCTTTTTGATTATCCAATAATTGCTTGGCACACCGGGCTCTTTGCCCCACGCGTGTTAGCACTGCTGATGCACAAGTCCATAAAATATACCTAATTACACACAAACCATGGTAGCTCAGTGATTTTAATTGAGCGACGGTGCACAAACACAGTAGCAGCACGTATTCATCACAACGGGCGTAGAGGAGCGGTGCACGCCTGCACACAAGCTTCTTACCGACGGCGTTCTAGGCCTTTTCGAGGAGCACGGCTATCCGATGAAACACAGCTGGCAATCACAGAACACATATCCTGTGCGAATTTCGTCGTCATTTCAGACACAATTAACGCGTGACCACTATCTTGCGGAGACGGGCGGTGTATGCATACTTCCAACGAAAGACCACCATCCGGGCAGGTCCGGGTTTTCTTCGTGCTCACCGGCCGCTGCTTGTTGGTTCCATCTGCCTCTTATTGGCTTCGTGCTACATGTTTGAGAACAGTTGGTGCATGAGGTGGGCGATTCGGGCAGCACTTTACTCGTGCAGACATCGCCTACTGTGGAACAAAATATATGCGATGCTTCTTTCACCTGCCCCGGCGACACACTCCCACTGGTCACTGGTGGCCGCGGCTCGGTGCCGACGACAGAGTGAAGCATTTTGCTTATTGCTGCTCCAGCAGGCAAGCACGGACGACGACACCAGATTGATTTTGTTACCACTGGCAGATGTGGAGATATCCGCGAACTGGAGATATCCGCGACGTGCAGGTTCGGAGGCGCTCGGAAGAGCACGGTCGCTCGATGATGTAGGAAACGCGTGAGATCCATCAGCCCAACCAGACACACAGATACCGAGCTTCTTGCACTGTCTGTCTCCAAAGCCACCGCCGAGCAAAAGCAACTATTTGCGAAAATATGCAGGACAACTTTCCACAGCAGGTTTTCTTTCTTTTTTTTCTCTTTTGAGAGGCCCCCCCCCCTCCGTCTTTTTCTTTTTTTTCTTTCAAAGAATGCTGTTCTCGCTTGTTGTGCTTATGCTGCCCCCAGTTCCAGTAAAAGTGCGCTGACTCGAAGTCAGTCCAGAGGCACGGCGATGCAAAAAAAAAAAAAACAAAAAAAACATCTGTGGGCTTCGCGTACCTTCAGTATTCGCTGAGAGCGTCACAAGGGGAGGTATGGGGCAAAAGCCGCCGAAGCAGCTGCACCTTGCAGTCACGTGGTAATAAACTCTGAAACGCAGGTTAAAAATCACGTGATAGAAAACTCCCTAAGTGGTAAAACTGGATTTTGACATCCTTTTACTACTTGCCTGAGAGGTGGTGGTAAAACTATGTCATGCACCATCTTTTACTCCTACGCGAGGTAGTAATTTTAAACGCGAGAGAGTTTTCATAGGTCTTGAGCCGGAAAAACCCCAAACTCGGATAGTTTTTGCTTACAGTGTAGGGTATGTTCACGTCCGAAGCATGCGAAGAGATATTGCCTGTGGCCTGGACAACGTTTCGTGTGGACATAGAAAAAAAGAAAGAAATACTTCGACCGCAATGACGCGGACGCGTTCGTCTATGTCTCAGAAGTTGCGGATCGCTGGGCAAACATTGCCTTGACAGTGACTGAAATCGAAAACCGGACCCCGGGGGCACACAAACGCTGACGAAGATAAACAGACGACGTCGAGAGCAGACGACGTCGACGTTGGCGAATCGGGTGGCTTTCTCGGAATGTCTGCCCCGTTGTTCGGTGGAAAATCGATTTCACAGAAGGCGTGAAGAGAAATGATATATGTGAGTTTTATTTCAAAGAAGAAGCGGGTACCCGTGGGCGAGCAACGTGAACAGCGCACGCTTGCGTTTGTGTGACGTGCAGGGGTCACTCGTGACCGGCTTTTCTTCAAGGTCACCTAGGGCTCAGTTTCGTATGGTATGGCACGCGTATAACGTTGCGAAGCAGACGAAATTTGAGGTGGCTATGTTCCTGCTATGGAAAGAAAAATGGTAGGTGTAACCTTAAGAGACAAGAAGAGAGCAGAGTGGATTAGAAAAAAAACGGGGGTTGAGGATATCATAGTTGAAATCAAGAAGAGGAAATGGACATGGGCCGGGCATGTAGCGCGTAGACAGGATAACCGCTGGTCATTAAGGGTAACTAACTGGATTCCCAGGGAAGGCAAGCGGGTTAGGGGAAAACAGAAGGTTAGGGGGGCAGATGAGATTAAGAAGTTTGCGGGTATAGATTAGCAGCAGTAAGCACAGGACCGAGTTGACTGGTGGAACATGAGAGAGGCCTTTGTCCTGCAGTGGATGTAGTCAGGCTGATGATGATAATGATGATGATGATGTTCCTGCTAAAAACTCAGTATATGTGTGTAAATGCTATTAGATATTCAGTTTCGAAGCAGTTGGCGGTTCCATGCATCTCTGGGTCGTCGTTGCGGATGCTATGAAAGCGATAGCTGTTGGGAATGAATTGATTGATATGTGGAGTTTAACGTCCCAAAACCACCATATGATTATGAGAGACGCCGTAGTGGAGGGCTCCGGAAATTTCGACCACGCGGGGTTTTTTAACGTGCCCCCAAATCTGAGCACACGGGCCTACAACATTTCTGCCCCCATCGGAAATGCAGCCGCCGCAGCCGGGATTCGATCCCGCGACCTGCGCGGGTCAGCAGCCGAGTACCTTAGCCACTAAGCCATGCATCGCGGCGGGGTCTGTTGGGAATGAACACGGTCGTAACAGGCTGTCAACGTAGATGGGAACGTAAGTACGAGCAACGTTACGTAAAACGTAAAGCTGAGGAATTAACATATATGAACAGTGCGCTTTTGTGTGCGTCTATTTGTGCGTGAATATGTATAGATGTATGTATCTGCGTGTGTTACGGAGACGGAGAGAGGTTATGTACGACGACAACTTCAGCGTGACGTTACCCATAAACTCCATTTCCCCAAGAATAAGGCATACGTACAGAATACGAATGTGCGACAGACATTGTTGCTGTAAGGAAGGAACATTTGAACAATGTGAACAATGAACAAAGTGAACATTTGAACGTTTCGTTAACGAAATGTTGTTGCAATTTCTTTCAGTTGCTGTGGAAATTTTAAGCAAACGGAAAGAAGTGTCGAAACCTAATTATTTCGTAATGGAGGATTCGTCGGAGTGCTTTTGAAAAAGAGGTCATCCACGAGCAATGGTGTTTGCGTTTAGGTGACAATGTCTTATTCTGTGTGTTTTTTTTTTTGAAAGTTCGTTGAAGTAATGTTGGGTCTATCGTTTTTTTGTCGTTGCTGGGGTTGTTGTTCGACCCGCGTTGTACTTACCGTGACATTTTCCACTGAGGTTTGATGTAGCGAGCTCCTCCAGTCATCGTGAACGAAGTTGTAGTGTGGGGGAACGTCAATTTCTTTTTTTTTGTATAAGTTCAAAGCGATGCATGCCGCCAATACGTGTCTATATATAGCGTCGGCAAGGAAGATGAAACGAAATCCGGACGAGCGTGATTGAGACGAAAAAACAAAAAACAAAAAACAAGACGAAACGTAGAAAGATATTTTCTAGCTTGAGTGCTTTTAATTAAATTCCTCGCGCCCGGCGCTGATGTCGGGCTCTTTTGTACGCTTCGAAATGCATCGCTTTGAATTCGATGAAGAATGTTGCGACATTATCGTCTGCATTAGTAATTACCCGGCATTAAGGTGAGCGCGCTCGCGAATGCTTTCATGTAAGGGTATGTTTCTTCATTTATGTACTTATAATTTGTTTATTCTTCCTCAAATCGCCGTTCTAAAATTTTGTAAACTATGTTTCGTATTTGCTTCCTCTAGAACGCTGTTCCTAGCAATCTTTCCTCTGCCTCTATTCCGTTTTTAATGTATTCCCAGTGGCCCCGCCGCGGTGGTCCAGTGGCTAAGGTACTCGGCTGCTGACCCGCAGGTCGCGGGATCGAATCCCGGCTGCGGCGGTGGCATGTCTGATGGAGGTGGAAATATTGTAGGCCCATGTGCTCAGGTTTGGGTGCACGTTAAAGAACCACAAGGTGGTCGAAATTTCCAGAGCCCTCCACTACGGTGTCTCTCATGATCATATGGTGGTTTTGGGACGTTAAACCCCACATATCAATCAATCAATCAATAAATCAATCAATCAATCAATCAATCAATCAATGTATTCCCAGTACATGTGTTCCATACTGCAGGGTAAATATCGCGAACTCGGCCAAACTATGCGAAACTTCACAAAAAGCCAAGAAAAAAAAAACGCTGTTTCTTTTTTCGTTCTTCATGACACTTCTACCCGCAGCTTGCAAAAAATAAACAAAACTTTGCGCCAGGGAACAAAAAGCACAGTTGTTACGCCTTTTTTTTTAATTTCTGTTGCATTCGAATGCACGTTTCGTAGATGATTTATCGATCTCTTGGTCAGCACCGAAATGTAATCTAGCGTGATCCTTCCGACGCGAAATAGCACCTTCTCTTTTTCGTTCTTGAAGTTCATTTCTTCGGAATCATAGCTGTAGTACGCGTTAATCTTCAGTTTTCTCTTGCGGTTTTCCTTGAAACGAATGACGTTCTATCAACGCTTGCCGGACAGCTCGAGGTATGTGAATGCATCCACACAAGAAAAAGATTGTTGGTCAACTGCCAGCTCGTAACAAGTTCACGCTCATCGAGAGTGTGCCACACTCGCCGCCATGGATACTAATGGCGCTGACTAGCACTCCCACGTTTCTATTCACACATATACTAATAATGTGGCTGGTGGGACAGCCGCCGTGGAAGCTCAGTGGTAGAGCATCGAACGCGTCATTCCAAGGTTGCAGGTTTGGTTCCTGGCCACGGCAAGTTATCGTTTTAGCCACTTTCATTTCTTCACATATTCATCACAATTTGGTCTAACAACTTCCCCTGTACTTTCCATGACATTATTGTCTGTTAGATCTCATTAATATAGTGTCAAAACACAGCAAAACGAGCCCTTGAGTAAACACTTCCTTCCCTTATGTATATATATATATATATATATATATATATATATATATATATATATATATATATATATATATATATATATATATATATATATCATACATAGAAACACATGCACTGTTTTGACTGCTCCTGTTGAACACAGTGGATCTGGTCTGGTCATTATTCTCAATCTCTTCTGCAAAACAAGTAAAATATAGGTTTCCGCAACGAAATCTACGTGACGTCTTCAAATATCCTTCTCGAGGCCAAGAAAAAAAAAGCAATGGTTAAACATTTGTTTTATGGTGACGTTGTCCCGCCTGGTGGAGAAGAATGGCTTAAAAATCCGCACTGGCCGTAAATCTCGGAAGCCGACTCGCGTTGCGTTCTCCATCTGCGGCTTCCGTTTATGCTTTAATCGTATTTCACGCGCGAAAGTGCGTAGGAAGTAACAAGAAAAGAGGGTAAGGCTTTTTGCTCAAGATATGTGTTTTTTTTTAATCTATGAACTATTACAGACCAGAACAAAACAAAAAAAGACGCCGCTTATTTACGTTCATGCATATTTAAATCGATAAAAGTGAACAAGAATATTCTCGAGGTCTCAAATTGTCTGTGGCAGTGATGAATCGTTGTGTGGCGACGAAGCAGCTTTGAATATAAACTTCCGTGCTCGTAGGCCTTAACTTGGTGTCCCACAAATTGTGGCCGCTTCCCCTCTCGCAAAGAATTCAGCTTTGTTTGTATTTTTTCCGGCTTGCCATTTTTAAAGGGAAAGTTTAGCACCTGTGCGTGCTTGGCAGCTCCTGTCGGAAATGTGCACGAGTTTACTTTAACCAAATAAGAGGAGAACAATTTATCCTATGTAGCTGGTTTTTTTTTTAACTTTTTAATATATACAGCGTTCACATACCTTCTATTCGTGGCATATGCTTTGGTTTCGGTGCGTCCTCACGCACGCACGCGCGCACACACACGCACACACACACACACACACACACGCACACACACACGCACGCACGCACACACACGCACACACACACACACACGCACGCACGCACACACACACACGCACGCACACACACACACACACACACACACACACACACACACACACACACACACACACACACACACACACACACACACACACAAATAACAATGGTATCCAACGTGATGCGCATTTTCTGCCAGGGGAGGTTTATATTACTGTTCACGTTCCGTGACGCCATCTGCCGTAATTATATGACTGACACTTCTGCGTTAAGGGAAAGGCAATTTACGTTTGCAGAAGACTTGGTGGGAAAAAACTCCAAGAAACCTGCCGTAAATTCGCATGCATGGATTCTCTGCGTGAGAAATCCATGCCCGCAGTTTGGAAAACTTCGGTGCTACGCAGTTGTTCGTGAAGGCTCCGTGCACGCGAATAGTAAAACTTCATTCAAGTGGAAGTTTATTGAATCTCCGTTCACTCGACTATATGTAGGGATAACTCCGTTAAAATGAAGTGGATCACAGAAAAAATTGCGCGCCCGAGACTCGTAGAAACATTCGCTATAAATCGAAGTTAATTGGCAATTAAAGCAGCCTGCACTAGATTCGAAAACCTCCGATCATGTGGAGTTGTCAATGTAAAAAACAGTGCCGGTGACTTTTAAAAAATTACAGCATATTCACGGAGTGAATGATGGTGAGTGAGGCGAAGCTTTGGAGGGTAAACCATGCCCCGCCGCGTTGGTCCAGTGGCTAAGGTACTCGGCTGCTGCCCCGCAGGTCGCGGTATCGAATCCCACTTGCGGCGGCTGCATTTCCGATGGAGGTGGAACTGTTGTAGGCCCGTGGGCTCAGATTAGGGTACATGTTAAAGAACCCCTGGTTTTTGAAATTTCCGGAGCCCTCCACTACGGCGTCACATCATATGGTGGTTTTGAGACGTTAAACCCCGCATATCAATTGGAGGGTAAACCATTAATCTTCTGTTTGTCTGTCTGTCTGTCCATCCGTCCGTACCTGCTGAGTGAGTCATCGAACGAGGTGGTTACGTATAAAAACTTCTTAGTAAACGGAGTTGTCTGTTCAGAACAACCCTGCGCAGGATACAGTAATGTACCGTGAAATGGTTTTTCAGTGCAACTTCCGTTCAGGCAACTCATGAAACTGCACTCAAATGAAGTTATCTGTAAATAAATCCTTGCACGTGACTCGGAAAACTCCGTTTCGAAACGCCCTGAACGCGTGCTTCGGCGTTCGCGCGGTTGGTTTTAGCGTGGCTTGGCAGAAATACGAAATTAATCGAACGAAGTTAAGTCGCGTAGTGCTTGGAGCAGAGGAGGGTTTGTAGAAAAGCGTCTGGACGAGCAACTATGGCGTCCGATCGTCAAACTTTCTCTTTAAAGGGTCGAAGTGTCGTAAAGGTTTCCGACCTTTCGGGGTGGGGGGGGGGGGGAGGGTTCCTGACGTTGTCACGGTTCGCCATCAATAGGTATGTGCCACAAAAAATTGAGTCAGTCCAACTATACTCGCCACCGGTCTATGCCATGGATATTATGTGTTAAATGTTCATCGCCACTCCCGAAAAAATTAGGTTTCGCCTAGCAACGGTGACAGAACCCCAGACGAAATTTACCGAGGCGCTATCAAGTTTCTTGCCTAAACCCCGAGAAGTCACGAACGTGCATCTCCGAGATAGTCATCTATATGAAACATTATCTCTGTGTCTGCAAAGTGATATGCTTTTATCTTCCCGGCTTCATTTAGCTTCGCGCTTTTCTTCACGCTTACAGGACGGCTCAGTGCTCTCCCATGGTTGAGTACGAAGTACTTGAAATCGTATAACATTGGTTATAAACACATGGACGGAGCAGGTTGTTGGGATGGCCTTTCACTTCTCCCCCGGCGACATCGGGTGTGGAGTGCCGTATCACACTCACCTAGTGTGAGGCCCGCGGGATGGCTTTATGGTCTCCCATATTAGAGTACTAAGTGCTCTAAATCGTTAACCATTTTTCTTAACACTTGTGAAGCACACGAGACGGTTTTTGCTCTCCCATAGCAGAGTACCAAGTACTCTAAATCGTTAACATCTTTATGTCAACAAACGAACAGCTTGATTTCCTCTGTGAACCATAGAGTTTCCTAATATACACTAGAGGGAACTCTGGCGCTAGTGTCTACGGGAGCTGCAATGCACGGCGCTTCAGCGAGCATGGGAATGATGGGTAGTGCACACATTTGCCTAATCTTCGTAATTCTGGCCTGCTTCTGGCTCCGTGCACGGGTGTTCGTGCGACTTGGAGTGGTTTCTCACGAAACAAAAATCAGCAGATGTTCAGTGGTTGTGTTTTACCACCTGATATTTTTTAGGTTTACCTTTTCAAATCGGGTCATGAAGTTCAAAAGAGTACATTCTTGTTTTAAAACAAAACCATAACCAGCAATAAACAAAGTCGCAAGCACGATTCGCCGCCCGCAAGTGCGAAGACTAGGCAGATGTGTCTACTATACCCATCATCCAAATGGTTGCTGGACGATCGCAGCGCCAGAGTCCCCTCTAGTTAATTTTAGGAAATCCTATGGTGTGAAATGTGTTCTTCGCCACCTCGGCATGATTTCAGTCGACACGGCCTCATGAAATGTGCGGCCCAGAGGACGACTTTTTGCTGTCCCATAGCAAAGTACCAAGTGCTCTAAATCGCTAACAACTTTTAGGGGCGAAGCTCCTTACAGTGTGGCTTGTGCGTCCCCGTTGTGGGTAAGCGCCCCTCGTTGATTCTTGGACCTGCCATAGAGGGCAGTACTTGTACTTTCGCTAAAAAATGTATATGGTATGACACTAGAGGGTGTTACTTGTAGAAAAGAAGGATTGACGTCACACGTACGGAAGGAGAAGGAGACAGTCGCGCGACAACGCCCGCGTGTTCTTCGGCGGCGCCGTACGCCAGGTCGGCTTAGGTCGCCCTACTCGTGGCGTGATTGGGCGCCAGTGCCCGAATAGAGAGTGCGTCGTGTCTTCCCTCTTAGCCAGCCACGATTGTTAGCGTGGCGAGCGTAAGCGGGGAACGCGCACTTACACCCAGGCGAAACAAGAGCGTTGCTCTATGCTATAGTGCCCATAACGTACTATGCATTGCGTTGCACAACTACTGTTGGTATGGACAAAGAAGGCTTGAAATACTGCTCGAGTGGAAATTCTGTTTCGAAAGTTAAGCTGCACCGTTGCCATGTAGCTCAAGCCACAATGGGTTGTGTATTTTGTTAGCAAACAGTGTTTAGAAGAAACGCTTAACACTTTAGAGTGATTCGTTCACTCTCAGTCAGGTGCCGGATAACACACGGCATATAGGCGGCGCGCTCCTGCGTGCTGATTAAAATCCTGTCTATAGGGAGCTCAGCAATAAAAAATACCCGTGACAGCCGCGCGGCACGGAAGTAACGCCTATAGCTGGTGAGAGCGGGATCAATAAGAAAAGAAAAAGAAAAAGAGGAGAGCCGCCGCCTTCGACGCGCAAGCCGTGCGCCAAGAGCCGGCATCAACTTGCAGAACCGTTCAGCGACAAGCGCGAGCGCAGAAACAAAAGAGAGAGAGTGCTTGTTCGTGTTGTGTTCTCCTTGAAGAAGATCGAAGTCTCGTCAAGGTGATAATCGTCGGCATTGATTAAGCATTAGGCAGGTTTGAGATAAAGAAAACTTGAAGATATATTGTAGGAAAATATTTGCAGTCAGGTATTTACAGTTTGCCGAAGCTTAACAACGTAGGCGTAAACAGCGTTTTACTCGTCTATGTATATTTAACTCTCTTGAGTTAGGGCCCAGAGCACTGTTACTACATACGAAGTACCTCGTCTTACCGATCGACCACTGAGTGGTTACGGCCTACAGGCAACAATTACGTCGTGCGGAGTCTTATTGATATATCAGTTAAGTGATTACAGCCTACATTGAATTCCATCCAGTCTTCATTCCATTGCAGTAAATGGAGGTTACCACTGCTGGTTCGCCTCGACATTCTGTTAGCTAATCTGTTTACCGCCAACTTAAGCCACTATTTTTAGGGCTCAGCTAATCTCGATACCGCTGTTTTAACAGTTTCGACAGGCTTTGGCACTCTTTCTTATCATGGCCCTCTGCCTATTTTCACCCGCTCTCAGCGATTCCTCGATGCGTAGATTTACTGCAAAGCTGTTTACACATTCTGCACAACGTGTCCGCAGGCACACTCGCACCGAACACTGCAGAAGTGGCAGCGGGTTCGCATACCACGCCTGAGATATATCGGTTCCGTAGCGCTGGCGCCTTTACGCCGTCTTCCTGCACTCGGCGAGACGGAACCGCGGTGCCGGTCGTTAAAAATAATGGGGAACTGGCCGCCACTCTCTTCTTGCTTCCGTGACCTCTTGCTTCCCGTGACCTCTTGCTTCCCGTGACCTCTTGCTTACCGTGACGTCTCGCATCCCGTGACCGTCCTCTCGGACAGTCACGGAAAGCAAGAGGTGTTTGCCTGTCATCGCTCTCCTCGCCGAGGCCTCCAACCCGAAAGAGTGCAAAGGAGTCCATGGCTACTTGGGCTAGTTGGTATTGCATTTTTTTTAGAGAAATATACTTCCTTAGTGCGCAGGGAACGTTTCCGAGGGAAGATATAGCAGAGAGATAGGACAGAGCGCGCTGTCCTATCTCTCTGCTGTATCTTCCCTCTGAAACGTTTCCTGCGCACTAAGGAAGTATATTTCTCCAACCCGAGCTTGCCTCGAGGAAGCAGTAGCAAGGTCATGTGACCGGAGCCACGGAGAGGGGGCCGCCTGGCCGCGCCCGGAACGAGCCGTTCGCACTCACTCGCACTCGTATTTTCACTTTGTGCTTTTTGATTAGACCACTACTGGGAAAATCATTGGCACCGAAGTTCCATCGAAACACCTCCCAATAACGGAGCTACGGGTAATAGAGAGGTACCCTCCTCTTCCGCTCCGCCTTTCACCCTCAGCTACCTCAACCCTTCCTTCGAGCGCTCAGAGTAAAGCTCCGCTTTCGTGGGGCCTGTGCAAGAAGGATTAAAAAAAAATTGCTGGAGTGGAAATGACAGCGTGGAAGTGAAGCCGTTCCTCTGGCAAGGTGGCGGCTGTGGCGGCCAAATTACTAGGGGCATGATAAAGTATCGCCGTTCAGCGATTAAAAACGAAGCGTTTCCCTCGCACGCCCAACGAGTTTAATGTGGGAACATTTTCGGGTCACATAGTGCTCCAAGTGCGTCTTAATGTTATTAGTGCGTCTTAATGTGCGTCCATGTGCGTCTTAATGTTACAATTAGAGCCTCTAATTGCCCCCACCGTGGTGGTCTAGTGGCTAAGGTACTCGGCTGCTGACCCGCAGGTCGCGGGTTCAAATCCCGGCAGCGGCGGCTGCATTTCCGATGGAGGCTGAAATGTTGTAGGCCCTTGTGCTCAGATTTGGGTGCAGGTTAAAGAACCCCAGGTGGTGTAAATTTCCGGAGTCCTCCACTACGGCGTCTCTCATAATCATATGGTGGTTTTGGGACGTTAAACCCCACAAATCAATCATCAAATCAATCAGCCTCTAATTGGAGGCAAAGTTCTCTGAAGATTCAGTCATCCATACTTGTTTATGTGTGTTATTTCGTCGGGAACAACTATCCTTTAATATAAAACTAACGTAGCATTTACATAACGTATCAAAGCCACTTGATCTTTAAGTGGGCACTATCAGAAAAGAGCATGTTTCCGCCATCTTGGCAGTGGCAATAAATAGGTGGCTTCACTTCTGCTGGCAAGGCATTGCGGGAGCTTCCACTCCAGCAATTTTTCTTTAATCCTCCTTGGGCCTGTGCCACGCGCTCTACAGCCAATCAGATCAGCAGCTCCGGTGACGTCAAGTGGGCATAGTGATTCGCAGCTTTAAAGTGCTGTGATAAATTACACAGTTTACGCAGAGATCTCATATTGGTTTGTGAATGACCCATCGGTCTTTCGGCCCATTGCGTTGGCACAGAACCGTCAAAACAGTTTCGGGGGTCCCAGTAATGGCGCGAAAGCATGCGTGTACATTACAGACGAAGTAGTGGAAGACTGGAACTTTTGCCCACTCGGTGTTCTTGAAAGAGACACGAAAGAGCAAAAGGATTTTTCGCGTGTTAATAAAGTACAATTTCATAATCTCCACGACACCACTCCTACCGCGAGATGACGGTTGGTAAGCAAGAAAAGCCGCGAAAAGAAAATGACGCCACCTAGTGATTTCCGCAACAAAACGTTGTGACGTCATAGATTTTAAAGGCGTCTACTGGGTCCTGCGCAGCTGATGGTCGATAAAAATGAAGTACATTGTCATCTGCAGACGCCGTATAGACTCAGTGCACGAACTTCAGGAATTTTCTTTTTTGATGGAGCCATAGTCGCGAAACGAAACCAAAAATTGTTTAAATATTTTTTGACGTCAACAGTGATGCGCTCTTCGCTACCGTTTGAGAGCCTGCCGCTCGTTCATTCATAGCGAGACTCTCGTTCTGGCAGGCTCGATAGTATGCGAAGCACTGTTCGTCATCGGCGAGATCGTGAAGAAGATTCACGCGGATTCTGATCGAATTGAATTGAGTTGAGTTTTATTGACATAAAAATAGTGTACAGTATACAACAGTGTAAAAAAATGCATCTGAATTCCTAGCCAAAGGCTAGTTGGGATTCATTCAAAAAAGTATTTTAGAAAAGGGCATGCCATTTACACACAAAAGGAAGTTTACAAATGCTAGTATTTTACACATGGAGAACTGAACATAACGTAATGAATTTACAGTGCTTGGCGAATGATCATGATCATGGATGCAGGCAGAAAAAAAAAGATGAAAAGAAAGGTATGTAAGGCATCGTTTGAGAACATATCAAACTTCACAACATGTCAGCAGGCAGGAAAAAGAAAAAGGTCTTCCTCATTCACCGACATCGCTACTAAAAAGCAGCGCTAACATTCCCTACGTGTAAGCGCACATATATACCCCATAAAGTCGTCGGAGGGATGACGGCCGCCGTAGCTCGGTGGTATAGAGCATCGGACGTGCTATTCGAAAGGTGGCAGGGTTGTTCTCTGCCATCGCCAAGTTGCCTTTTTTATAATGTTTTCACGCGCTCTTGTTTAGTACGTACGGTAGAACGAAGAATTCTCGGGGGCGTCTTTGAGCTGTTTTAGCTGATTTCGCATTGAAAGGCATTTCTGATCCAACGAGTTTTCAGTAAGAGGGTTGGAAACGTACGATAACCTTCACTGTTTCTTGAAGGGATCTCGTTGAGTCAACCGCCTTCTCAAAGCCGCCTAAACAGGCGGGTAGGCATGCATGCCTAAATTCAACGCAGCATCTGTTTATTTACGTAGCTTGACCCAGAAAGAAGCCCCTCCTGAATACACGCGCGCGTCAACGTGCTTTTGTAAGAAAGCGAAGCTCTGGATAAACAAAGAAAAAAAAAGAGAGAGAAGAAGGCATAAAAACGAGCTCGCGCTGCGGGTGTGAATTCCGGCGAGTGGAAAAGTATCCGGTCGATGGGGGACACGTCCAGGCGAAGAGCGTCGCGATCCGAGTGGAAGAACGTGCGAAGACTAAAAAGGGAAGCGTTGCAAAGCTTATGCGACGCGTGCGCGCCCACGCGCGCACTTGGATTTGGTCCAGCGAAATTTCCGCAGTGCCCGCTTTCACCCTCGGCGTCTCTCTCGTTCTTCCACTTACCTTTCTTTTGCTCTCTCTCTCCCTCTCTATCTCTCCATCTTCATATCCATCTTTTGTGTAGTTATCTCTCCCCCATGTAGATCTATACTGATAGATTCATTTCGATCTCTATCTCACCCTCTTCATCCAGATGTATGTTTTTATATTGCGCTTTCTCGCCCATCTCGCTCTCTAGCTATAACATTTTCCCGCTCTCTCTATCTCTGTTTTTTTTTCGATATCTATCTCATGGGTAGCTCTTCCTAGCCTCCTACCTATCCTGCTACTGTTTTCCCTTTCCCCATCTATCTCTTACTTAAGCTTTCTTTCGCATTCTCTGTCCCCTTCTCTCTTTGGCTAGCTGTCTCTATCTCTATCTATATATTTCTTCCTCGCTCTCTCTTGCTGTCTCTCTACTTATCTCTTTCGTTATCATATTTCCTTCCGCTCTCTTGTTCTCCTTATTGTCTTGCTTGATATATCTGTGTCACCCCCCCCCCTCTCTCTCTCTGATTTGCTTCACCCTCGCTCCCACTTTTTGTGGCTCGACGCCGCCGCAGCATGCATGTGCTATTTTCGTGGTATAATATAAAGATCAGCCAGAGAAACTCGTTCGCGTATGCTCCCACGCCGTTATATCGTGTTCGTGAATTTCTCAACGTTTCTTTCTCTTTTTCATTTCATGGAGCGCACGTGCGATTCGCTGGCGTTGCGAAGCGTTTGAAGATCCATCGGGCGCTAGTTGGGGGGCTCTGTTGACACCGCGTTGTTGATTACACCATTTTAAAGTGTAATTTAGACGGATGGAGTTCATTACATAGGCTTAAATAGGCCACACTTTACCACGCGTATACTTGGGCGTGTAGTTATAAATATGAGCGCGGGCTGGCTGCCGATCTATTCTTACTGAGGCTAGTTTCTAATTTCGTTGTTACGGAAAGGTGCGTACACTGTTTGGATTTACAGACAAAACAATGTAAATAAGTCGTGTTAAGTTTTACATTAAGTTTGAAATAGACTGCTTCACGACGTAAACTTGCACTTACGGTTACTAATAATCGAGAAAAACCTCTTCGATTGAATGACTTCATTACCAATTCAAGTTTCATTGATCTGATTCGATTGGTTTGGGCAATCTGTATACTACAAGCCGACTGACTTGTCGAGTGTTTGTAGACATCTCATAGGCGGCCAGTATTCCACGTAGTTGTCTAATGGCTGCTACTCAGATACGTCATGTCTATCGACGTAAATGTTGGAAAATTCATTTCAATCTATTCAGTATTCGCAATAAGGCTTCCGCTCGCAAAAAAAAAAAAAACAGTTTATTAGCATGGGCAGCTGGTGACATCGAATCGGAGGCGGGAATAATGAATGAATAAATGACCGTCGTTAAACGAGCGACAGTTTTATGCTGGACTTTCTTGCCACACCTGTGCCATGCGCCTTATAAAAGATTCATTCAACGATGATTTTATGCAGCGCCGCCAACTGAATGGCAATGCCTCCACATTGTTGCCATGCGGGATTTGGAAACTTTACTGAACGAAAGTTCTGGAGGAGTACAGTAGTTAAGCGTTTGGTAACTCTGTTATCGCAATTAGCAGCTGTCACACTCTCAAGTGGCTCGATCGCTCTGAATAATTAATAGCTCTCAATTCGCTGTATAAGGGTTCAAACACGGGAATGTCGTGCGGAAGCTGCGTTTAAATCACCAATCTCGATCTATGAAGCTTCGCAATTAGTGTTATAGTTACAGTGCTAGTTAACACTTCGGCGTCCCTTAAGTGTAGCTTCGTTGTAATTTGGATCCTCTTTGAAATAGTTAATTAGTCCTGTCTTTCAACTGTGCTTACCAGGGACGTTACCCTGATTTTGATAGTCATTAACTTAAATAACGAAGAGCCCTCGACCGGCTAAAAGAAAAAGAAGGCGAACATGCGATAGCTTCGAACATCATGCCTAAGCGCGCGAGTAATTTGCGTCAGCTTTGCTTCAGTGATCCTGACAGCATGCTTGTTAGCGAAACAGCAGCTCTAGCTGCGTGGGATCACTGCGCTGTGCATTTTTAGTTGCCTACATTTATTTGCTGGTGTCGTTAGCAGTTTCGTCAAGTTTGTGAAAGCGTAAAAAATTAAACACGAAGTGTCTTCAGTTCTTTTCTATCCGACTTTTTTGTTTTAAACGCCCCCCAGCCCTGTCTTGTAAACGAAGTCGGATGTTGTCGTGTTGCCGGAAGCGGAATTGAAAGTGACGTCTTGTAGCTGGCGCTTTCGCATGTAACGTGCTTGCCTGTCGTTTCTGCTTCGCTGCTGGGGTTGTGTATTCCGAAACTAAGCTAACCCCCCCCCCCCCCCAAAAAAAATAAATAAAATAAAATTAGGGAAGACGAAAGTGAGATCAGTACTAAGCCATGTACGCTGGCTTTGGTTATTTATACGGCCATCTATTCTTCGCATCGTGGGAAGGGATAGTTAGTGTCACGACTGTTAATTGCGTTTCGTGAAGTGTTGTTTATGGGCTCTTCTGGCAGGGAGCGACGGTAGAAACGTCGAGGTAGTTTGTTTATTCTTGTGGGTAAACGGGGGTTGTGACAGTTTACCACTTCTCCAAGTTACTTTTCACACTAAAGAAATCTGCCCTTTGCTTTCCTTCCTTCCTTCCTTCCTTCCTTCCTTCCTTCCTTCCTTCCTTCCTTCCTTCCTTCCTTCCTTCCTTCCTTCCTTCCTTCCTTCCTTCCTTCCTTCCTTCCTTCCTTCCTTCCTTCCTTCCTTCCTTCCTTTCTTTGTTTCTTTCTTTCTGTCATGCTTGCTTGCTTTGTTGTATAATAGAAACTGTTCTAAATTATAGGTAATCTCGCAAATGAATGAAAAAATTGAAAATGTGTAATAAAATTCGAACGCATTGAACCAAGAAGGAATCAGAGTTAAGAAAGGATTGAATCACCGAGAAATAATTAACAAAGAGAGTATTCCATTAAATTATGTATCAATATACTGAAAATAAAAAGAAACGAGTCTGAAATCGAGGTGACGCCAATGAATAAACTAACGAGTGAACAATAATATGAAAGAATATAGGCGATGAAAAACCAAAGATGTGATGAAGAAAATAAGTGGAATTATTGTGAGTGACAGAATAAACGAAGAAATTAAAACAAAAAGATTAAAAGTAGCTTGGCACTAGTAGCGCCAAGCCTGAAAAAAGTACGAAGCTGGGCGATCTTATTCTTGTTCGCCTTAAACTTCGGCTCAAATCCACTGGTGGAAATTGGTCGAGAATCGATGAGGTGGCACGAAATGTTATGGAGCTTTCGAATAAAGGAAGCTATGCAGTAAAAATGGCAAATTCTGTGTGAAAATTTGGTGCTTTTTTGTTTCCCCTTACTTTTCTTTCTTTGTTCTTTCTTCGTTCTTCTTTTTTCCATCGTTCTTATATCGGTTCATTTCTTTCTTTCTCGCTTCTTTCTTTATTTCTCTTTCTGCCTTGTTCTCTGTTTTTGCCGTCTCTTACGCATGTCGGTTTTAATCCCTGCCTTTCAATTATACTTTTATTTCCTTATATCATTGTGTTCTCTTTCTCTTTCTATCTCTTTCTTTATCTCTCTAGCCCCGCCGCGGTGGTCTAGTGGCTAAGGCACTCGGCTGCTGACCCGCAGGTCGCGGGTTCGAATCCCGGCTGCGGCGGCTGCATTTCCGATGGAGGCGGTAATGTTGTAGGCCCGTGTGCTCAGATTTGGGTGCACGTTAAAGAACCCCAAGTGGTCAAAATTTCCGGAGCCCTCCACTACGGCGCCTCTCATAATCATATGGTGGTTTTGGGACGTTAAACCCCACATATCAATCAATCTATCAATATTTATCTCTCCGTACTCATCGGCTTCCCCATACGAATTACCCGCATCCCACGCTGGAAAAATCGGTGTTCGTGTTTTGGGAACGCCGCATCAGATGAAGAGGAGGACAAAGAGAGGGCGTGCCGGCCGAGTTATCGTGACTAGCGGTGATGACACTTTATTACGCGACCGACAAAGTTCCTCTTCGCGAAAAAAAAAAAAAGTTTCGTTTTATTTATTTCTTCTCTACCTCTCTGATTATCATATCTTCTCCCGTTCTTTTCCTTCCCTGCCTTGACTTCGCCGAACAGAGTTCTCGTTTAGCGCTTGCACTGTACTCGGTACTGGTCAGTGCGGTCGACGCCTGGGCAAAAAACGGTCAAGAAGACGACGATAAGGTTTTTTTTTTCTTCCTGATCAGCACATACGCCTTGGTTCATCTGTAATATGTTAATATGGGGCTCGCCAAGTTATTGTGGTTCGTGTCCGCCCGTGTTTTTATTTTTATTTTTTTGATGACGGACGGACTCACGCTCGACTCCTCTGGAAAAAGAGTTATTGAGAACACGAATTATCTAATGAGTGAGTGCTTCAGTAACAAGCAATCGATGGTTGAGTTAGAAAGACCGTGAACAGACTAATGGAATAGTGTCGTCACCATGAAAACTGGATCACTAGAATGTTATGGAGTGAACGAAAGAAATAAAAATGTGACAAAAGATTAAAAGAAGTGATTGATCCGTCTTGCAAGAGGGTCCTTCACATTACGCCCCAGGAAACGAATGAATGCATATATGAATACATAGACTAAAAAAAACGAAGGAAAGGAAGAACATATAGATGTCTGGACCCATGATGTGTACCTGGAAAGCCCATTACGCCAAGGACATGGCACTGGACGTATAGCTCCCCTCACCGGCGTGTTTGTCTGCTGAGTTAGAGCGCGGAGCACTCGTCTGCCGTAGTGAAGGGCTGCCCTCTGATCTTATGCGTTTCAAGGTGCCTCTGACCTTTGCTATTGTCCCACAGGCGTCGAGAGCCTCTGCGCATCGCTGCGTTATAGAGTGATCGTGACCCGTCGGGTGCCGTATCTCATTAGGGCCGGCGGACAATAGGGAGTCTGCACGGGAAATAGCATGCTGGCTTGTCTTATTTCTCGCTATCCCCAGAGAATTTGGCGACTGCGCTTTATTGCGACGGCAGCCGCACGAAAGGCTTTTCTTCGAGGAACATGGAGGTGTATTGTTGGAAGGAGTATGTCTCCCCTTGCATCTGGGTGGGCGTTGCAAGTCTGACATTCTACATGGGTATGGCATGTTTGCCCGACTCGTATCCATAGCTTGTTAACTGGCTAGTGAACAAGCTAATTACGAAATAGGTAGCTAGATATATCTCGTTAGCTTTTTCTAATTACCGTATTGTCTGTCAGTTCTTATTAATATTGCGTCTTACAAAGAAAAGAAGCCCTTAAAGTTACACTCTCCTCTATTATAGATAGATAGATAGATAGATAGATAGATAGATAGATAGATAGATAGATAGATAGATAGATAGATAGATAGATAGATAGATAGATAGATAGATAGACAGACAGACAGACAGACAGACAGACAGACAGACAGACAGACAGACAGACAGACAGACAGACAGACAGACAGACAGACAGACAGACAGACGGGTGAACGGATGGACAGACAGACAGACAGACAGACAGACAGACAGACAGACAGATAGATAGATAGATAGATAGATAGATAGATAGATAGATAGATAGATAGATAGATAGATAGATAGATAGATAGATAGATAGATAGATAGATCAATAGATAGATAGATCTCTTCAAGTAACCGAGAAGAAAATACGCTACCTTGCGAATTTTATTTTGTAAAGTAGACTATATTACCGATTTGTGTTTGTGCCGCCATCGTGGTGTGTTGCCGTCTCCGTTTCATATCTGTAACAACCAATTAATTATTTGTTGGGTTTCACATTCCAAAACAACCTCATGGTTATGATGTGTGGCGTGGTGCATGGAGGCTTCCGGAAATAATGAACACCTGGGGGCTCTTTAACGTGCACGTACATCGAAATACACGGGCCTCGATCATTTCCGCCAACATCGAAAAAATGCGGCCGCCGTGGCTGGGATTCGATCCCGCGACCACGTGATCAGCAGTCGGGAACATTAACCACTTGACCACCGCGACGGGTTATCTACTACACTGTAAACAAAAGTTAGCCGAAATGGGAGTTTCTCCAGCACATGAGCCCACAAAACTCCCCTGCCCCAATTATTTACTCCCTGGTAGGGAGTGAACTCGGCACATGTCATCGTAAAACGCCCCCTCCTTAATCACAGAGTTTATGAACGACATGACCTTGTTAAACTCTCCAGGGAGTTTCAGGTCACGTGGTTACAAACTCCCTATAGGAGCTTTAAAAACCCTCTTTGGGCGTGACGTGTGTGTGTGTGTGTGTGTGTGTGTGTGTGTGTGTGTGTGTGTGTGTGTGTGTGTGTGTGTGTGTGTGTGTGTGTGTGTATGTGTCTGTACGGGCATATGTTTGCACGTCGGTGTGAAACACATGTGATTTGTGTGGCTAACCGTGTAAGCATCTGTCAACAGGCAACGAAATTATAAGTGCAGCGAAGAATAGCAACGACCGGTTGGTATTTACTGGGAACATTTCAATATATTTCGCACCCTAAACCACGCTGCACATCGGTCCGATTCCTCAACGAAACGTCCTGAATGCCACGCTTCAAAGGGCCGAGTAACAAAAAACTTCGAAGAATAAATTAATGGTAGCAAAAGTAAGCTGTTACGATCGTCAGCGGCTGCTCCTGGAGTTTCACCATCAGAAACTTCGAAGTGGTCTGAAGTAGGCTTCGCTCGACTACGGCAGGCTGGCCGGCAACCGGTCTGAGAGCTGCGCCGGCGACGCGCTCGCCCCGTCTCCGCCGATAGTGGCTTCTCGGAATGTCACCGGTATTTCACCGGCTGTAACATCTAAGTGGTAAGAAGGCCTCGCTATGCCGTCGGTATCAAGCCGGCATCGTATCGAACTCGCACTGTGCGCTAGCCACCGCGGCAAGCGCTACGAGCTAGCACCGACCACCGGCGATGCAAAGAATGTGTTTCACAAAAAATGAAGGCTGCTGGGATGTATAACAGTCTTCTGCGCCTTGCGACCGTAGCTGTCAATGACTAAATACAAGGCGAGCGCCGAACGAGGCGGAGTACGATCGTCAGCGATTGCACCGTAAAACTTCGAAGCGGTTCGAAGTAGGCTTCGCTCGACTACGGCAGGCTGGCCGGCAACCGGTCTGAGAGTTGCGCCGGCGACGCGCTCGCCCCGTCTCCTCCGATAGTGGCTTCTCGGAGTGTCACCGGTATTTCACCGGCTGCAACATCTAAGCGGTAGGAAGGCCTCGCTATGGCGTCGGTATCAAGCCGGCATCGTATCGAGCTCGCACTGCGCACCGGCCGCCGTGGCGAGCTCTGCGAGCTATACATGCAATGCATGCGAGCAACGGGAACAGCGACTGCGAACCGTCTCATTCGTTTAAGTCTATCGCTCCGTAGCTTAAACTGCGTGGATAGCGGACACCTATTTCTGTGCATGGGAAAAACGAGACGTAAACTGCACATCAGCAAGCATTTTGTGATCGCCAGCTGTCATTCATCGAATCACCGTGCCGTACTCGTGAGTGAGGCCTAGTCGTCGAACGCGGTAGCGGCGGTCTACCTCGGTTCATCGCTGGAGCTGTTGAATGTGCCTCGTTAATGTGTTCATTCAAGGCCGCGCGCACTTTGTGTATGATTCAGTGCATTTTACGGGTCCACAAACAGCACTGCTGATGCGAATTCAGCCTGTACGACAGAGCGTCAACTGCTAAAACTTTTTCGTTATAGTAAAAAAAATATTAAATATTAGGCAGGATTAGGATAAAAGGCATGTGTGTTGAAGTGCTTACATCAGACCACCGCAAGTTCATACTTACGCCGTGCGTATTTATTGCTTAATTATTAGAAACAAAAAGGCTTTAACCTGGGCTACAGGAGGTCAGAATGTGGTGCCTATATATATTCGGTGACTATATGGTAGGTGTGTACTGCGTGTGGCAAGCTGTGGTGAGTGCGAGTGTTGTGATATTACGTGAACGTTGTGATAATGTTTGTGTACTGTAATCATTGTTGTGCGTATAAAATGTAATGTAATTAAAGTTACGCTTGCGCATGGTACGGCTGCTGACGTAATTTTTTTTCTCGGTCGATGCAAAAAATTTACTCCCATACTGACCTGAAAAAGTTCCCCTATGGATGTAAATAAAAACCCCCCTGACACCATGCGAAAACCCCCTTCTGATGGGGAGTAAATTTTTTACTCCCAGAGACGGGTTTTTTAAAACTCCCATCTGGGTGTGCGCTAGAGGACAAGGTCATTTACTCCCATTTCGGCTTATTTCTGTTTACAGTGTACACTTAAATGAATGTATACTGTACAGTACGCTGATAAGGTCGAATACGGCTGCGCCGATGCTTTGGGCGTGCGACGGAAGCGACACTGCAGCTCACCGCGGTGGCTAACCGCGGGGTCCTATAGGTGTGCAGAGTGACACTGCGCACGTGCAGTGTTAGATGTCCGAAATCTCCCGCGACCATGTATGGACTCAATCGAATGAAAAAACTGCATTTAGCGAGTGAACGAAGCGTTGCTACTCTGTCCGCCGTCGTGGATCCGTGGTTGTGGTGCCTTGCTGCTGAACTGAAGGTTGCGGGTTCGATACCGGTGGCGGCGGTCGCATTTCTATGGAGGCGGAGTCTTAGAGACCCATGTATACCGCGTCATGTCAATGCTCGTTCAAGAAATACCAGATAGTCCAAATCGTACAGCTGTCTTGGGACCTAAAGCACGAGGCATTTAATGAATTGCTAATCTAACCCCCGAATTCTAGAACGTTCCTTCACTCAACGTTTCACCTTCACTTGAGAAAGCCGATGGAAGCGCCCTCTCAAGGCATGGCAAGTCATTGCATATCAGTGATAGTATGGTGCGATTCTCGCGCAGAGCAGCGTCATCTTCAGCCGAGCAGCGGCGCAGTGCTCAGCTTTGTCAAGGGGAGGGTGAAAGTCGAGTCGAGGAGTGTTTGTGAATACGGGGGTAAGTGTCAAACTAAACGCTGCAGCTTCACTGTTCCACAGCTGTACGAGATGAACTCGAATCGCGGCTCAGCCCAGGTTAATTTCGACCGCGCGGGCTTCTTCTATAGTCATGGCTCCTGGGAAGTGCCATTACAGTGGTGCCTCGAACAATGCGCATTTCATGTGAAAAACAGAAAACTTGGCGCCTTATATAAACAATGTTCGTGCCGACACAGAGGGCCCAGTTTCGCCGGTCAACTCGGAGAATTGGGCCGAGGTCGGGTCGCCGGATTCCGCAGGTTGCGGTGGTGTGCCCCCTCCCTGCCTGTCGTCCTGTTCCCAACACGATTATGCGTAATGACTGGGCGGACCCTCCGCCCTGCTCCTCTTCCTTTTTTGTTATTTGTTATTTGCTTTTCTTTTTGTCAATGTCTGCCGCCGTGGGATGGGTACCGCATGTTTCTTTTTAGTTCGTGTGGTGCAACGTATGTTTTACTTCTCGGTGAATTGCGGCTACCTTGCGCGTATATCTTGTGACGCGCTCGTTGAGATATCCGCGCCGCTGGAGTGGCCGCACTTTAAAGCGTGTGCACATTTTAGCGCTTCAAAAGGGACCGACAACCTAGCTGCACAGTGGGTACATCCGCACGTGGGCGTTGCGGGCAATGAAGAAGCCTATTGCCTTGCTTTGTCATGCAACCATGATGGCTGTGATTGTTCAGGAATTCCATGTACGATGGACAGCGCTCGTCTGCTCATACGCCGACACCTCCTAAAGCAGCGCCCAGACCAGCGTGTGGCGAATGGATCGTTCCCTCCCCGTGTTCTTGGCCGTGGCTTGCCTCGTCGTTCCCGAGCGCTGTTGTACAAACTGAGAGTGGGCTCTGTGCTGGTGCGTGAACGATTACACCGTCAAGGCCGTGTGGACAGTCCGTTGTGCGAAGCTTGTGGCTTCTTCGAGACACTTGAGCATCTCGTAGTTCGCTGTCCCACATTTGCTACGCAGCGGGCTTTGATGAATAAAGAATGTAAATTTCTAGGACTTAGGTGTGCGACCCTAGACGACTACCTCTTTCCGAGTGGTTGTGCTTCCCGACGCGACCTGGCCCACCGAGCTCTCCTTACATTTATGAACTAAACGGACCTGGCCACCCGTTTAGGGAAGGTTTTTTTTATTATTTTAATTTGTGTTTTTTTACTCATACTCGTCGAAGTCTTCGTCATTTTTTTTTCATTTCTCATCTTCTTTCCTCTTTCTCCCCTCTAATCTTTGTTTCCTCTGTTTCTTCCCTCCTCCCGAATGAATGAGCAGGCGTGTGTTTTTGTTATTTTTTATTTGTGCTTTTTACTCATACTCGTCGAAGTCTTCGTCATTTTTTTCATTTCTCATCTTCTTTCCTCTTTCTCCCCTCTTTGTTTCCTCTGTTTCTTCCCTCCTCCCGAATGAATGAGCAGGCGTGTGTTTTTTATTATGTTTTATTTGTGTTTTTACTCATACTCATCGAAGTATTCGTCATTTTTTTTTCATTTCTCATCTTCTTTGCTCTTTCTCCCCTCTTTGTTTTTTCTGTTTCTTCCCTCCTCCCGAATGAATGAGCAGGTGTTGTGCCCCTCCAGGTGGCAGTTGCCAACTTGCTCTCTCCCTCTTTCCTCTGTGTCCTTGTGTATCTAAGTTTCAAAGTTTCAAAGTTTATTTGCAGGAAAAAAATACAAAAACTTCCCTGCGGGAGGCAAAGACTAAAGGCTAAATAGCCTGACGAGGTCTTGACCTCCTGATACAGTCTGCATCAGTGCCATATTACACATATTCACACATCAGTAACATACATATACAAATAAGTGACATTATACATATCTTATTTAGTTACATAGCTTATTTCTACATGATATACATTCAGAATATGTTTTACATAAACAGGAAACAAATTTGGTATCAAACGATTCTGTTTAAGTATCATTGTTCACAGTAAGAAAAAAAATCAACTCAGTATACAAGTATTCCTAAATATAAAAGCCTATGGATCTACTATGTCTTTAGTCGAAAGAAGAAAGGATTTATGATGACATTTAAATTGTTTAGTTTTCAGAGTAAAGTCTATATTCGATTCGTGAAGGTTTAGCAATTGTATGATCTTATAATCAATAGCCTGCTTGCCATAGTTCGTGCGTGTTTTCTTAGTTTTGCGGGTAGAATTTCTGAAGCCATATGTTGTTGATACAGTGCGTGGAAAGGAATCCTGTAGTTTATGTTTGTGGATGTGTTGCATCAGTTTAAGATTATATACTTTCCTAGCAGATAGAATTCCACGTTTAAGAAAAAGCGGCTGAGTGTCTAAGTCCTTGGGGTGACCTTTATATTTTTCTATTACACGGAGCGCGCGCTTTTGTAAGATTAATACTCGATCGTAATTGGTCTTAGTTGTTGTTCCCCATACAAGCATTCCGTATAGAAGTTTGGAGTAAAACATGCTATAATATAATGATTTACATAACCATGAAGGGAGGAGGAAAGCAATTTTACTCAAGCACCCTACAGAACGAGCTAGATCTACCAAGAGACTATTTACGTGCGGTGTCCATGTTAAGTGCTCATGAAACCAGACTCCAAGGAATTTTTGTGTGCTGACTTGTTCGAGTCGCTGATTGTCAAACAAGATTACTATATTATCACTGATGTGCTTGTTAATGGGCCTGAACATAATAAATTTTGTTTTTTGTGTGTTTAATTTTAGTTTTTTTTTTTAACCAGCCTGAAAGTTTCGAGAGATATACATTTGTCGAAGCTTCTACTTCCTGAATGGTGGAGCCTGTGAAAAATATACTTGTGTCGTCAGCGAACATTTTAATTTCGGGTGTATACTGAACCTCTGTAATATCATTTATATATAAAAGGAAAAGCACGGGGCCTAAAATGGACCCCTGCGGAACTCCTTTCTTTACGCTTAAATAGTCTGACTTTTTACTGTCTATGCTAACAAATTGTTGTCTGGATGATAAATAGCTTTTAAATAAATCAGAGACTATTCCACGAATTCCATAGCGGCTTAATTTCAACAGTAAGATATTATGGTCAACAGAATCGAACGCTTTACGCAAGTCAAGGAAGACACCTAACGTGAACATTTTATTTTCAATATTTTCTATTATGCGGCTTTTTACATCAATTAGTGCCTCTTCCGTGGTTTTATTTTTGCGAAAACCATATTGATGCGGTGATAAGATATTGTACTTCTCAAGATATTTCATAAGGCGCGTATTTATACATTTTTCATAAATTTTTGAGAATACAGGTAATACGGATATCGGACGATAGTTTGTTAATTCAGTAGTGTTGCCACCTTTATGAATGGGTGTAACTTTGGCCACCTTAAGTTTTGTTGGAAAGATTCCAATAAGAAAGGAATAATTTACCAGATATGCTAATACGGGGCTAAGTATAGATGCGACAGCCTTAACTGGAGCCACCCTTACGTCATCATAACCACTCGCAACGTTTGTCTTTAGTTCTTTTATATATCCGTAGACTTCCTCGGGTAATACTTCGTGTAGTACGAGAGAGTTCATGCAACTACTTGTTTCATCTTCATATTGTGTTGAGTCTTCATCACAAACAGCCACATTTACAAAGTATTGGTTAATTGCGTTCGCCAGTTCCTTACCCCCCAGAATGATATTGTTGACTTTTACTTGTTTAGGTGTATTTGACGTTGCTGTTCTCCCAGTTAAGGAAATAACTTGTTTCCATATTTTTGCCGGTTCTGATTTTATACGTGAGAAGGTGGCTTCATAATAGGCAAGTTTAGCCTTCCTAGTGTCACTATTTAGTTTGTTGCGGAATCGCTTGAATTCACGCAATATTGCAATATCTCTAGTAGCAAGAAACCTGTGAAAAAGCGCGTTTTTCTGCTTGATTCGTTTAAGGAGGTCACTGTTTATCCATGGTTTTCTGTTCTTACCCTTTCGTGTTCTGATCTGTTGTATCGGGAAAGCAATATCGTAGCACTCAAGGAAAATAGCTAGGAAAGTATTATATGCGCTATCTGGATTGCATTGCACATACACAGGTGACCAGTCAGCACGTTCAATTAATTCGGTAAACTTAAGCAGTGATTTGTCATCAATATATCTATACCGCGCGATATTTGGACATTTAATTTTATGCTGCAGGTTTTGTGTAGAAATGTAGATAGGTAGGTGGTCACTTAGGTCTGAGCACAGTATGCCCGAGGTGTAATCGCAGCTATTTAGGCTTGTTATACAGACGTCAAGTGACGTGGAACTATTGTGAGTAATACGGGTTGGATATATAATGGCATTCCGACATCCATATGATGCTACAAGGTTTTTCAAGTCAAGCGCGTACAGCTCTTCACTCATCATATTAATATTTACATCACCCATGATAAAATATGGTTTTTTTATCTCATTAAAACAATGCATGAGGTTTTCCATATGACTGAGAAAATGCCTCTTATATCCAGTTGGGGGTCTATACACCACGGCAAGTACAAAAGAATTTGTTTCTATTGCTAGGCACTCTATGTCACCATTACTCACAGAAAGATCATCAAGCATTTGAAAACAATATCGCTGCCGCAAGTATATAGCCAACCCTCCACCTCTTCCTGCGCGATCCAAGCGTGCTATATTATAGTTAGTGAACTGAGGAGACATGTCAGTATTACACAGCCATGTCTCTGTAAACAATATTGCATCGATGTCCACGTGAAGAGAACTCATAAAGACATCAAATGCTTCATGCTTGTTCCTAATACTTCTTATATTTTGATGTAGTATGGTAAAGGAGGCATCATTAATTATTGGTATTGTTGTTTCTATAGTAGACATGGTGAAAAAAATCCGCCTTCTCTTCTCCTTCCCTTCCCCTTTCCTTACTTAATGAGACCTAAATCAATTGGGCTTGTTATCCTGATTACATCTGACGTTTCATCTTTGCGCGCAAGAATTTTTCCTCCACTAGACCATACGAATTTCCATTTTGCAGATTTCTTTTTTGCTATGGCTGCGCCAAGAAGCTGCTTGTTCTGTCGCGTCAGGTGCTCGTTAACATAAATAACGCTTTCCGCTCCCTCGTAATCGAGGTGACTAGAAAGGATCCTTTGTTTCTTTGCTTTTGCGAGCACCGCATTACGTTTGTTGCGCGAGATGAGCCGGACAACGATGTTCCGTTCATTCCTTTTTGCTGTCGACACCCTGTAACAGATGTCGATGTTACTGTCAGATATTGGCTCGCCCACAAGCTCACCTATCTTTTTCACGACGATAGTTGAGTCAAGTTCCTCTGGTGCACCCTTTATCTCAAGATTGTTACTTCTTTGATATTGCTCAAGTTCTTCAACTTTCTTTTCAAGCCGATGATTCTCGGCTTTTAGTTTTTCGTTCTGAGAAACCAGTTCTTTTACTTCCGCTCTTAGTGCCCTGATATCGGTTCCTATTTTTTTTACTTCATCGCATGTATCGCAGCAAAATTTCAGGCTTTCTTTTAGTGACCTTATCTCGGCACGTATTTCCCGTTGAAAATCAGAGATTAACGTTGCGATTTCTTTCTTGTCACCCTTACTCATGATAGGAACTTCACTTGACAAGTACAAAAAAAAAAGAAAAAAAATGTTTGTCCGGCAGCAGTGCAAAAAGCAAGGAAAGTAGTCGAGGGATACCTCTTTCTTACCTGCAAAGAATTGCAGATGTATTTTTGCCGTCTGATCGCTTTGTGCACCGCTGCCGGACTGTGTGGGAGACGAGAATCTCAGCGCTTATAAAGCCAGCCGAGGATCAGCTGACAGCCTTCTGCGCCGACTCCGTGTTATCTTGTTCCAGCAATCAGGCCAGCAGCGTCACGATGCCGGTTCTCGATGCGTTGCGGGCCATACGTCGATGAAGGGTAGTTTTGCCGTAGCGTCCAACCGAAGCGTACACGTGGAAATTCCCTGCAAAGAATTGCAGATGTATTTTTGCCGTCTGATCGCTTTGTGCACCGCTGCCGGACTGTGTGGGAGACGAGAATCTCAGCGCTTATAAAGCCAGCCGAGGATCAGCTGACAGCCTTCTGCGCCGACTCCGTGTTATCTTGTTCCAGCAATCAGGCCAGCAGCGTCAGGATGCCGGTTCTCGATGCGTTGCGGGCCATACGTCGATGAAGGGTAGTTTTGCCGTAGCGTCCAACCGAAGCGTACACGTGGAAATTCCCTGCAAAGAATTGCAGATGTATTTTTGCCGTCTGATCGCTTTGTGCACCGCTGCCGGATCTGTGTATGCAAATCAAATGAATGAATAAATAAACCTTTAGAGTGCCCTTTTTTACACCGCAACGGAAAGCTTATCTGTCGGGGGGTGTAATCACGGAGCAGTAAAGTTGAAAAGACCGTTCAGCATTCGCAGTAAAAATTTTTCCTCACTGCAGCGAATGTGAAGTCGTACACTGACATGCTGCAAACAGTGAGGGCGACAGCGGTTCGTGTTCGGGCGCGCCAGTTCACTGCGCATGCGCGCACTCCGCGCGCATGCGCCGTGGCTCGACTTGGTTCACTAGCGGCCCCGACGGCAGTGCCGCTTTCAAAGTGCAACTCCTTTTACGTCGTAAACAGCGCATAATCGAGCGGAGCTGGTTAAACATACTCAAATTTTCAGGATTGGTGCGCATGACGGCCTCAGACTACGCCACAACGTAAAGCAGAGTGATAGACTCAATAGTGCATTACCCAGCTTCAAGGCTCTTCCACTTAGGCTGCGCGACGTAACGGTTTTTGCTACTTTTAAGCACGATTTCAAAATATAAATCTCCTAGTCGAAACGCAAAGAGAATACTGGAATCTGTCGCAATGTTTCGTGGTCGTTTTATTTCTACTAGGTCTTAATAACACGTTCTCGCCTGTTGTCGGTACCTTTCAGGTTGGTAGTTTAGGATGTAAGACCCCCCCTCCCCCACATGTCATTGTTAAGGTTAGTAGTGTAAGAGTAGCTAGGTTACTTATGCATTAGTGACGCGACTCGAATGCCAACACTTGCTTGTTATTTTTATTCTTCTTTACATTCGCAGTCTGTTATATTGATCCCTCTCTTCCCATCTCCCGAAGTAGTTTTCCACCTAATGCGATTTCGTCATTGCCTTTGAGATCGGAAACACTTTGCACGATTTTGTGCCCCACACGGTGTTGGGCAGTTCCTCCGGTATAAAGGCTCACCAATAAATGACGAAGCGACGATGTCATGCGATTGTGTTATTACGCGACGCAATGCCATGCTGACTTCAGAATGGCGTCATGAATTCAGCAATTTATGACGTACTGATTCCGTCACCACATGGTGACGATCTTTTGCATCAACAGTATAACATGGTAAGTTGAGTTAATTGAGGCTGGTTGGTGCTGGCGCTCGTGTTGTATTCTACCTGCGATTTTCGTGTGATTTTTCATCGTGTTAAAATGAAGCGTCGCAAGTGTCAGCTGGATGAACTTGCTTATGTTTTTCTTGTTTTTTTTGTCATAGATGGCTTTCGTTCATGGCGTAAACCCCCAGCTTATATTCGGCGCGTGTTGGTGCTCTCTTCCTCGTCTTTTCTGTTTCCGGCCGCCCGATTTTCTTTTCTTTCGTTTTTTTTTTTGTTTTGTAAGACCGTGGACATTTGCATCACTTTAGTGTTGTCGTGGACTGTCACTTCTCGCTTTTGATGATGCGTCTACGGCTTTCCCCTCACGCGCTTCGCATTTCGCATCGGGCTCCGACGTCACGTGTTCCATGTCGGCGCACATGCATCCCACCCAGTGAACGCTGCCTCATCTCGACCGAGCTCAGCCTCTTTTATACTGCACTTAAAGAAAATAATAATAAAACTACGTTCCTTTCTGAGGAGCACGGCGAATTCAGTTTCGTCGCGCTAACGTATAAAACGGGACCTTCCCTGGATATACGTGCCATTCTTTTTTTTTCTGTTCAACAAGCGCAAACAAGTCACGTTTCTTTCCTTTTTTTCCCTCGCATCGCGTGTCGCATTTTGCATACGAGGCGCGTATCATCTGCACACTCGTACGTACGTTCTGTTTTGTAGCGGTCTCTTCAGCTGCAAGCGCTGGAATTAGGGCACCGCTCTTCTGAGAGGGTTTTTTTTTTTTTTAGTCTGTCCGGTATATTCTGGCAACGCAAAGGCGTGGCCCATTAACGGATAGCGTGTCGCGTATACAGATGCCACCACGTCAAGTGGCGCCTTCTATCGAGGATAGAAGACAACTAACAAACACGTATTCTACGACAGCCGAGTTTTCCAGAGCGCCACTCACAAAGCCTACAGCAATGATCATTTGAGTAAGTCTCTCGAAAACAGCGCGGCACCTATGCTTTGCTGTCGAAGCTTAGGACATGAATATCAAGCAAATAAAGCTATCTATTCGAAGCCAGCTGTAGCTATACAGGACGCGTCACGGTAACGCGATAGAGGCTGTGTTCTAATTCTTAGACGGCACGTAGACAGTCTACGCAGACTGCTTAGAAGACAGCACCGAGCCCAAGCTTCCCGAGAATTGGAACACTTCTGGACGGCTGGATGGATGGATGGATTCATATGGCTGTACCCTTTAGATCGGGCGGTGGCTAACGCCACCAAGCCGGCTTTTTACTCGACAATACGCCACCTCGCGCTGAGAAGAAAAAGCTAATATAAACAAACGTAACAGTTGTATTTCTGGCTTATTTCGTGTTAAAATAAAAAAAAACAAATAAACGTTACTCACATTGAGCGTCTGGGAAAGCGTCTGCTTGTGTGCAGACTGACCATTCTGGCGAGATCCGGTCCTATCCGAGCGATTCGCGGAGTCGCCATCTTGTTGAGACAGCAAAGTAGCCTGCATCGTATCTGTCTGCGGTGCGGTCTTCTAGGAGCTGTCTACTTTGCCGGCTACGTGAGAATCGGAATGGGACTTAAGATGGCCGCAGTTCATTTAGCTGTCTACTTAGCCGTCTATACGGTGAGTATTGGAACATACCCAGATTCGATGTGGAAGGCAACCGCAAATTTCTGCGGCGCGGCCAAGTTTCCTGGCTGCGCGAATGCGCAGTTCACACCCGTTATACCGGTACACGCATGCGCACTTTTTTTAATTTTTTGCGTATAGCGGTGTGCCGGATATACTGAAATTCTTTATTGTCGTCGTGCGTTGGGCCGTGATGTGAGGTGCTTGAAAGCGCGGTGGGCGATGATGGCGATGATCTTGATGGTTGAGAAGGTCTCACGACTACCTACAAAACTTGTTCGTTATCGTCAGTCACTGTTTTATTTGTTACAACAGCCCGCCGCGGGGGTTATTGCGCTCAACGGCTCAGCCGAAGGACCCGGGATCAAATCCCGTCCGCAGGGCCCGAGTTTCGATGTAGGCGTAGCGCTAGAGGGCCGCGTGATTATATTTAGGTGCACGTTTTAAAGAACTCCAGGTGGTCGCAATTATGGTGTCCCAGATAATCATATGGGTGCACGTTAAAGAACCCCAGGTGGTCTAAATTTCCGGAGCCCTCCACTACGGCGTCTCTCATAATCATATAGTGGTTTTGGGACGTTAAACCCCACATATCAATCAATCAATCAGATAATCATATCCTGATTTTGGGACGTAAAACCCGAACAATTACAAAATAAAGCTAATTTATGGCCGGTCAGGTTCAAGGAGGTTTAAAAAATGCATTTTTTTATAAACGTCTTGGTTAGGTTGATGGAATACGTACCAAATGATCGGAAAGCGCAGCTGATGACACCAGGATGTATTGTAAGCAAATGGAACTAGCTTGCTTACGGTAGCTTAAATTGAGTTCATTGTGAGAGCATGGGCACTGCAATGTACCGGATAAATCGAGATGATTATGATGATGAGTTAGCCCCTGTCCAAAGCGTTCTCATCCCTCTAAATTCGACGTTGACACTCTACCTTATCGTGTCGATATATGTTGGAACAGCGTACCAGGTGATGGCTTACAAAAGGGTGGGCTCTCTGTTTAGTATATTTTTATTTTTTATTTTATTAGAATACCCTCAGGGCCCGTAGGGTATTACAGAGGGGGTGGGTACAACATATATAACACACAAGAAAAAAAGACAAAATAAAGAAACAAGTATCAGATGCGCAAATCAGGAAGGCAACATAAGTCAACTAAAAATGTATAAGAATTCAAGCACATACAAGACAAAGATAGATAATGGAAACTGCGTATAGTTACAAGCATTGCTGAGAAATTGCAGTCTTGAATATGTCCTTGTTTGTGTTGTAGAGTTATTGTGCATGGTTCCGAAAGGAAAGTAGGCATTCAAAGTAATTCTAATGTTGGGAGTTGTTTATTTTGTTCTTGTTAATATTGCACAACGCGCGAGAAATTCTTTCGTAACGGACGTCATAGTTTTCGCAGAAGGCGTGAAGGAGAAACCAAATATTGGCCTCCCATAACCCCATTCGTGAGACGACGTAACACTGCACAACGTAATGATGTCCGCTGCACGTAACTATAACTATACGAAGAGTAACGAAACCAAGAAGAGGGAATAATGAATCACCATCACCCAAGGCGCACGCCGAACTCGATGTGTCCGTAGTTCCGTGCAACAGGTCTGGGCGCGTTCTCTCTCTCTCCCTGGCCTACGCACGCTTCTCTTATATCATGCTCTGTGAACTATAAACATTGACATAACCTGCACTATATCTATCTGTCGCAGTCGCCCTGTAATTCTGACTTCTTTACGTGCGACCCCTTTATGTGATTGTCGTTCCTTTGCCTACGTTGTCCATTTGCCTGTGTTTTCCCTTTGCCTGCATTGTCCTTTTGCCCGCGTTGCCCCGACGACCCGACATTGATAAGGGAATTCGAGGAATCGCCTTCTTTTACCTGTTGTCCAGATGGCATCCATTCTTGACACCAGCGCACACAGAAAAGGCAATAATAATAAAGAGAAAGAAATTGTGTCGGCTCGTCCAGGACGAGACAATCCAGAGGATGGGAGAGAGGTCAGTCCGATATATTATATTGACCGTGCCACTTTAGGTGGCCGGTGATTACTCGCTGTATATACGGATTTGTTTTTTTTTTCTCGTCGCTTAGTGATGACCGCGCTCTGCTATTATCCGTACGCTTCACATTGCTGTGTAAACATTCGTCTGTCTTTTCGACTGTTCGACGTCGGTCAGGGAGTAATAGCCATTCGGTATATCAATTGCGAAAAATCGCACGGGCTATTAAGTTATGCGTCAACAAAAACTCTATTGAAAACAAAGAAAGTCACAAATTGACATCAGAGTAATGATTAATGACTTTTTGTAATGCTCGGCGAGAGAAGTAAACAAGAAAAAAAAATACTGTGTCGTGGAAGAAACGGGACTATAATGATAGAGCAGCCAGATTATGGAGATAAGGAGCGAGCCGCGCGGTGGAGATTGCGAAGATGTGCTTTTCAATGAACCCGCTGATGAACCTCCTCTCTTTTCATTTATTTTTTTTTATGTTTGGAGGAGGTGTACAGGGGGGGGGGGGGGGGAGGGTCGTATTTGTTTATCTGTAACCGTATATCTTCTGTGGGCGATGGTGTTCCATATCGGCCCCTCTGTTACGCCGCCGTAATCGGTAATTTGTACAACAGAAGAAAAAAATGAGGTAAAAATGGGTCGATCCTTTGAAGAATTCATTTTGGCATATCTTTTCGGACGTCCTTTTGTGCTTGTAACTTGACAGAATTGCCTATTGATATGAAGTGAACACGAAATTGCTGAACTTGAAGGCACCCACGCAAGTAGGTTGCTTGAATGAAAGTTTACTAAAGTAAATTCTCACTGTAATTCGGAACAGCATGGAAACATAAATTAAATAAAACGTGGGATGTGCTTTCATTTTCAAAGTAATTTAGAAAAAATAATTCCTTATTTTCATTTGGATTAGTGTCCTTAAAACGCAAGAAGAGGCAAAGCTGTCTACAGAGTCGGTGTTTTTGTGAACTCTCAGACCTGTGGCACAGCTTGTTGCTACGGCGCGAAGCCTCGCAACTTTCCAATAGACCCTACAGCCTCGGCTGCCGACAGGGGATCTGGACCTGATTCAGCCATTACAAATTCTTTGTAGCACTCTTCTTTTTGGGGGTTTCGGAGGAATGGAATGGAATGAGAAAACTTTATTTAATGAAAAAAAAAAACTTTGGTTTTGGAGGAATGCTGGACAAAAATCACAAATCGGATAAATCTGCATAGGCACTGAAACGTACTAGGACCATGGCCTCATGGATGGCGGGTGTGCACACCACGCATTCTGAATCTCGGAGGCCATGCGTGGTCCGTCCTAGTCATCCGCTCGGCCGCTTTGCCTTGGTAGTGCTGCATGTGCAAGCGATCTTTCACCGCCACTGATGGATTGGCGATTTGAAAGCTGGATGCATCGGCTACGCCAGTACTGCAGAGCGCGAAACTTTCATTAACTGATTTCTTAAATGAGGCCAGTTCCGCAGATAAAGTTCGTTCAGCTGAAACATTCACTATATAGAAATATATATAGAAATATATATAGAAATAAAATGGTCAATTGATTCATTGAGTCCCTACGTGGGCGCCCTGTACGCGCTAAGTGCACCCTGCGGGACTGGAAGGGAGCTTTTAAAGACGATAGTCTTTCTTGGGGACGTTAGACGAAAAAAAATTGGTCTGTCTGTCTGTCTGTCTGTCTGTCTGTCTGTCTGTCTGTCTGTACATTTGTCCGTTTGTCCGCCCTAACGATGCCTCAAACGGCACCAAACGGCCAACCCCATCCACAGCGCCCACCAATATTGCTCAAGGTTTAGCGTTCATAGCTGTGCGATTGTCAATTAAAAAAGCAAATATTGCGCATATCTGAGGCTCCACAACAACGCTTCGATGTTTTCTATGTCTTCCTTTATACTAGAAGAGGCACACACAAGTAACTCTAAGGGATGTAGCGTTTAATCGCGCTGCGCTGACAGTGCAACGCGATGCTCAGAAAGGTGTTTACAACGCTTTGCTACGACGTCATGGTGGGGGCACCTGCCCGTCGCTTTGCGTTGTACACCTAATCACCTCCGAGACGGGCGCGCATCTTTCTCCGCGGTCGCGCACGGCTTCGTTTTCAATGAGACGTCCCCCGCTACACCACCGATTACCAAAGAGAGGGAAAACCACTCAACCTCTTGTCTATCCGGTTCCCTCTTGGCTATGTGTCTCAATCACTTCTCACATACAGGGATTCGTGCTGGGGCCGGGAAGTAAGAGACGCTACGACCTGTTTCTGTTTACTGGTTCATTTAATTTAATACTAACTGCAAACATCGTAGAACCGCGCACATCAACCACTACACAAAATTATAACACATGATCTAGACACTCGCGACGTTCGACACAGGGCAGGCACATAAAGAAAGAGCAACCATACAAGGGTATGCATATAAAAAAAAACACACGACGACACAAATGATAGTCATTAATTAATAAAACCGCGCAATGTCTCAATATGCCGCATCCCTTCCCGCAAAGCTCGTTTAAGTAAGGAGGTGAAGTTCGTCTCACGAATGGTCCATGTGGTCAGTCTTCACCGTCTTCGTCGTCTTCGTTGTCTCTCTCGGCGATTTCCATCTTAATCTTCTTTCATAACGTCCCGCAATCACTCGCTTCCTCGTTTCCCATCTCTAATTTTCATTCCTCGTCATATCATCTCTGCCTCAGTCATCATCTCATCGACTCTCATTGCTATCTCTTCACACCGTTATCTTCCTTTTCCATTCCGTCTCTCTACCATCTCGAGTTCATCGCATCGTATCTCCGACTCTCCTCGCATCGTATCTCTGACCCCCTTTTTGTAGGACCCGACTCCGCCCTACCGGGGCACCAAACCAATCGCCACTATCCACGTGGCATATTTCTCTGTCAGTCGGTGTGTGTCATCTTCGACGGCCGCCCCCGCGGCCCGCACCAGTAGAAAACCCTCTCCCAAACAAAGCCGAGCAAGTAACAATGTACAAACTCAAGCCTCAGGGAGAGTGATGGGCGAGCCGTCCGAAGACACTTTAATTACGGGCGAACAATGGTCCCGATGCTTCCGGTACTTGGTGAGCCGATGTCCAGACCACGTCTCAACGTTTCCATGTAGCTCGGTGTCCCCCGCGAAATTCTCCGTAGCCGCCGCTTCTTCGTCATTCATCGCCGCGGGCGGCCATCCGCGCAGAACGCAGTAATGAGCCCTAAAGCCACGGAGGCTGACGGAAAGTCATACTGGTCCCGGCACAAGCGCTGCGGCGGCGTCGCATTCCCCGAACCAACAAAAGGTGCTCTGCTGCTCCCCCATGCCACAAATCTGAAGGGTGCACGCCGATTATCTCCACCGTACACTGTCACACGGTCTGTAGACGACAAGGCGCCGCCCGGTCCTCGTGTTTGCGCGGGGGAGCCCGCGAGAATAGTAGAAATAATTCTTCCGGTACTCCACTCCGGAATGCCTATTCGTTACACCGAAGGTTTTCTTTTCCCTTTTTTTTATGCGTGGGTTTGAGAAACGAACGAAAACATCTTGAAAGGAGCGGGGTTCAGTCCGTGTTTGCGGGGACGTCACATCAAAGATAACTGCCAGATGGCACTCGTGTCTAACGTGCCTAGATGCGCTTGTTCGCCTCCGCTACACGCTCGAGGCACCATAACGCAGCGCCTTCAGAATACCATTCACCGATTTTCTTGCGCAGAATATCAACTAAACGTTTTGTTCACTCTCTCCAGACGCAAGACCAGGCCCGTTTACATTGACCCGACGAGGGTGCGTTGAGGCGAAATAAACAGGTTTTCCGGACTCGCCCTCCCCATGTATAAGCGGACGCGTCGGGGCGGAGAGTCGTCGCGGCGAGTCCCGTCGACCCGGAGACAGGGGGTAGGTTCACCGAACTCGCCGCGCTCAGAAAGGGCATGTATAACCGGTCGCGCTGAGTTGACGGCTCGTGACCTCTGCCGCCCGTCGCGGTCTCCGCTTCCCCATCACTCCGACGTTGCTCTTTCTCTGTCGGCCGGTACGCGCGCGCTCGGCACGATGACATCCTCGCGGGCTCCACGCACCATGTGGACAGATGATGAAATAACGACGTTGCTAGCTTTAGTCAACGAGAAAAAACTGAGTGATTTGCTCGATAGCAAGCGGCAAAAAAATAAGGACATATTCATGGACCTGGAAAGATGTTTGAAGGAACAGGGCCTGACGTGGGAGCAAATAAGGACCTGTTGGAAGAATTTGAAGAAACGCTTCACGGCTGTAAGTACCTCCCTGTTCGCTTACGGATACGCCTGCGGCGAGCGCTGTACCGCAACAGAACCACTGCTGCCATCGCGTTGTGCAGTGTTAGCCAAGACACCAACACAACCATAAAGTACAGCTGGTGCAAACTGAGAAAAAATACCAAGACAGCCATCGCGGTGGCGGAGCGACAACTGCGTAAACAACCACAGCCCACAGCGGCGAGAGCGCAGGCTTGGAGGAGCGGAAACCGGTACCGGAAGACGGGCTTTCGGCTCGCCTCGACGCAAAGCGTCGCTGCGATCACCGCTCACCTCAACTCGTCCGTGCGAGTTCATATAAACTCGGGCGCGTCGAGGTAAGCTGAACCCGCCACTCAACTCAGCCCGCCCCCGTCGCGTCCATGTACACGGGGCTACCATATTCGGGCCAATTGTTTTCATTCCATTCCATTGATTGATTGATTGATTGATTGATCGATCGATTGATTGATATGTACTGATGAGCTTGTTGGGGAAGCCATAAACTTTTGATGAAGCAGCGCACAGAAGAAAACACGCGCATACACACAAAGAACGCAAACACAAGCGTTGTACTGCATTAAAGATTTATTCTCGAACGACCCAGCCAATCTACAAAAAAATTACGGCATATTCACGGGGTGAATGATGATGAATGGGCGAAGCTCCGGAGGGATTCATCGGTAAACTGTGAATCTTCCGTGTAATTCGCCCAGTCGATCGTCATGTAAAGACGTGAGAAACGCTGTGTGTGTATATACACAAATCAACTTTTATTTGTTCTTAGACGATGGATGGCTTGCGATGTCCCTTGCCTCGCGCGCTCGCACATCGGGATTCTGTCTGCGAGCGCGCGCTGCTGCCGCCTTGCGCTCTCTCCGCTGTGCAGCCTTATCCATCCGGCGACTCCGAGCGCGCGCCAACAGCGAACGGATTTTATTACAACGCTCCCCCTAGCCTACGTCGCCGCACTAAATCGAACGATTGCCTTCAACCAATGACACGCGCCATATGTGACATCATTCCTATTTTATAAGATCTCGCGTCTTTCATCAACTACAAGTACCGCTTTCTAGTTTATAACATCTTGCATCTTTTCATCATCAGCTACAAGTACCACCATCTAGTAAACACTACAAGAACTAAACGAGAGGTGGCTACATACAGGAGACGGTACCGCCATCTAGTGAACGCTGCAAGAACTAAACTAGAGGTGGCTACATACAGGGGACGGTACCGCCATCTAGTGAACACTGCAAGAACTAAACTAGAGGTGGCTACATACAGGGGACGCACAGCCCACGCCCTAAGGAGCTTCGCCCCTAAAACACGCACATGCGCACTGACAGCAGTGACAACGATGACGACTACATACATTAGGTGTGTTTCGGATTATTATTATTATTATTATATTATTATTATTATTATTATTATTATTATTATTATTATTATTATTATTATCTTCATCGCTGTCTGTGTGCATGTGCGTGTTCTTGTAGATTAGCTAGGTCGTTCAAGAATAAACCTTCAGCAGCAGTACAGCGCTTCTGTTTGCGTTTTTTACGTGTGTGTGTGTTTGTGTTGGTTTCCTTTTGTGCGCTGCTTCATAAAAAACAATATAAAATTTCGTTTAACTTGAATTTTTTTGCACATAATGCATAAGAAAGCGCACGGGGATTTCCCGAAAGTTTGTTAATCTGAAATATTCGTTAAACCGACGTTCGTACAAATGAGGCTTCACTGTATCTAGCTATACGTCATTGTATAGAAACTAAACTTCCCTGTTATTCAATAATTCCTGCAGAATCCGCAAGATGTTCAGTAACATTCTGCGTTACCCTGCCAGATATCCGGTACCGTTATGCCGTGTTCTACGAAATGGAATGAATGTTCACTGCATGGTCAAGTTTCGTTAAGCAGGAGTGAACTTGAGCACTTCCCAAGTATGTCGATAAAAAAAGTTAATATTAAAATGTTTTTACGTTAAGTAAATTTGCATTGCTAGAACTCGTGAAGTAGGCTTCTTCTTTTCGTTAATTAACAAACAAACAAAACAAACAAAAACACTTTCTTCCCGGAAGACTTGAAAACCAAACATCGCCTTCTGAAAGTTGAGATTGGTGCCCACGTGTTGATTAGAAGAGCGCAGAAAAATAAATAGCAAAATGACGCTATAAAATGTGCAAACGCTTGCTCTGCAATGATTAGCGGCACTAACCATGAGTTCCGGTTTCCGATTTGCGTTTCAGCTCAGGCGGTATGCTGGTCGCGTTGCTTAAACATTTAATTATTTTTTTTGTGCTAGGAAAATAGTTTCTAGGATCCAGATTACGGGACGCTGAATAATTATCATAGAAAATAAATTAATATCGACGTGGAAATCTTAACCCTGACGTTGTTGTTATTTTTATTCAGCAGCAAAAGAATTAACAAAGTGTTCATCTGTGTAGGTTCGCGTGCTCGCCTTACGGATGCGTATTGGGCCCTTCGCTGATTCGTGAAAGGAATAATTATGGCGTAGTAGGCACTTGCTTGGAGTGGCCATTCTGCGATGGTTTAAAACGGCTGATGTTATGCATACAGTTCGTTCGTTTGATTACGGCATCATGTAATTTCGTCATCATGATTTCGAATATCCCCCAAATTTGTGACGTCACTGTCTTTATCGTGACGTCACTGTTACGTTTGCGACGCCAAATCGCGTGATGACATCGCCGCATGACAATGTGCGTTGGTGAAATGTTGGGCCGATCACGGAGGCTATGCAAGACCACGTTAGTTGCGTAATAGCTTGCAATGGGTGACGGGAGGCCGTAAGTACATTGAGTGAGAAGACAGAAATGTGACGGTCTTTTCTTCCTTTTTAATAGATATTTAATACTGGAAATGCCTAACAATTTGTTTGATTGATTGATTCATTGATTGATTTATATGTGAGGTTTAACGTCCCAAAACCACCATATGATTATGAGAGATGCCGTTCTGGAGGGCTCAGGAAATTTCGACCACCTGGGGTTCTCTAATGTGCACCCAAATCCTAACACATGGGCATACAACGTTTTCGCCTCTATCGAAAATGCAGCTGCCGCACCTGGGATTCGATCCCGTGGCCTGCGGGTCAGCTGCCGAGTACCTTAGCCTCTAGACCACCGCGGCGGGTGTCTAACAATTTGTGTGATCAATTCTTGGCCAGTCCCACCGAGTGGGTATGAGCCATTGTTGGGGCATTATCATGCTCCTCCTCCTCCTCCTCCTCCTCATCATCATCATCACCATCATCATCATCATCATCAGCATCATCTTCTTCTTCTTCTTCTTCTTCTTCTTCTTCTTCTTCTTCTTCTTCTTCTTCTTCTTCTTCTCTTCTTCTTCTTCTTCTTGTCTGTCTGTCTGTCTGTCTGTCTGTCTGTCTGTCTGTCTGTCTGTCTGTCTGTCTGTCTGTCTTGTTAAGGTGTGATAGTTGTTATTGATTTTGAGCGCGACGTATTCTAGTGGCTCACAATGTCCGATCCCTCTTTCCTTTTTATTCCTTCTCTTTCTCGCTCATCGTGGAACGATGTAGTCTCTCTTCCAACGTTGCTGATCAACACTGGAAGCACTGCAGCGTATATACACATGGCCTTCTTTGCGCGTTGCGCAGCGGATTCGACAAAACGGAACATAAACCGCTCTCGCTCGTGCCAGCGCCTTCAGCGTAACCGCCTTATGGCCGTCCTTTATGGCGTCACGAATCTCCATTACGACGCCGTGTTCGAGTCGAGTCGAGGTGTCCGTCGGTTTCACGCGTGTATATAAATTACGATACTCGCAATGGAGCCGTTAAAGATACCTCGCTCTCTGCAGCTCTGTATCTCCACGAATGTCCTGGCGTGTGCTTTCTTTCTTTCTTTCTTTCTTTCTTTCTTTCTTTCTTTCTTTCTTTCTTTCTTTCTTTCTTTCTTTCTTTCTTTCTTTCTTTCTTTCTTTCTTCTTTCTTTCTTCTTTCTTTCTTTCTTTCTTTTATTTCTTCCTTCCTTTCTTTTTTTCTTTACTTCTTTCTTTTTTTTCTTTCTTATATCGAGCAAAACTGGTGAGCACATTTTCTAATATAGACTGCAGTAATTTTATAGCGTGTTGTATTGCCTAGCCTTTCTTTCTTTTTTTCCCTCTTTATTGGTTTAGTCTTAATTTCGGGAGCGAAATCGCTCTGTGCTGGATATCAACATCAACGTCATGGCTGTGTTCAGAAGGCTATAATTTGCATGCGCTACTGTCGCTTAATGCCTCTTCGCGAAAATAAAAAAAAAAGTAAGAACAAATACCCGCGTGATTGTAGTGATTTGAATCATGAAGCGAACTTATAGCTAGCGAGTATAGTGCAGGGATTCGATACAAGTGAAAAATGTTCTTGCAGCATTTTTTTTTTCGAGAAAATTTTACTGTGGGGCATAGCATTTTCACCGATATCGCTGTCTGGATATCGTCGATGTTCAATTTTAGTTTTTTTCCCCCTTTCGTCTTCATGTGCACACTTTGTGCACCCACTGATGTGGCATGATAAGGATACTCATACGTCTGTTTACGACACGCACGTATAGTATCGTTTTGTTTATTGGTTGGTCTTGCACGCTTTTCACACGTATACCCTTAGTGCCTGTTCGAATGTTGTGGGTTGGCAGCTGCGGTAGTATTCGTATTAAGGGGCGTCTACTGTGTGTGGTTCGTAGATAGACGCTGGGAAGGGAACTTAGATGTGCCGAGGTGAGGAAATAGCTGGGTGTCAAAAAACGGATTCTGAAATCTGGTTAGCCTCCTGATCTTCATATTCATCTCTCTGTTGTGGTATGCCGAAGAAATAGATGCTGTTGAAAATTACATTAAAAAAAAGAAAGCTTCTCCAGAAGTGTTCACTTAAACTAGTTGGCGCATACTATAAGAATGAAGCCACAATGCAATGGACAGTGCAGAGAGACAGAGACAGGCAAGTGCTTCGTCTGCCTGAATCCGTTTGTTCCCATTCCTTGAGTTTTTACCCGATTGTTCTATAGTCTCGTAGGAACTTAGTTGAATGATCTTACAGGACGGGCGGACTGATGGACGGACGGCGAAACAGAGCTTATTAAAGAAAGCTCGTGCAAAATTTCCTGCCCCGGCTCAGGCTACCCGGGCATTATGTGCGGGTGAGGCTATTATAGCCTTTCCTCCGCTGCCTGGGCCCGCTTGATTGCACACATTTGGTCATGCAAATGTGGAGGGCGATTCTCGTCGTGTCCACTTAGTGGACTGTCCACTTCGGCCGACACTTATTGACTGAAGCTAGCCGATCAGCGCGCTGCGTTTTTTCGGTCTTTCATCGGCAAGCTCGATTTAACGTCACGAAGCTTTTCGCAACTCTCGACACAAATGAGAAACGTATAGAATGCGTTCCGCCACAATGAACGTTGTTCGCAGAGATCCGTTTCTGGACGCACATCTCGAATGTTTATGCATGAGCTTTAAGTCGCGTCAGCACTTGAATTAGGTTTAAAGCGGCCGCCCGCCCGAAGCACCCCGAAGGTCGGTTGGCATTCTCATGCATCACTCTCAACACCTCAACACATTCATACGCAAGTTCAGACTTGCCAAGTTTGTTTTAGAGTCATGCTGCTGTGCAATTTGTCCACTTTCGTTCTCTTTGCACTGGAAATGTAATGGTGGGTTCTTTGCGTCGACGTGGTCAAGAGTGCCGTGACCTCACGGCTCGCCATTCTATCGAGTAACTGAATTCACTCCTCCGCAGTGGACATGTCCACCAGGCGGACACCTGGAGAATAGCTCCCCCGTATAGCTTGTCGGAGCACTTGGCGAAGCTGTACACGACTCGGCCTTGGTGGATTGCGTCCGTTGGCTGAAGATGCGTACAACTACAATTTTCGATTTCCCTCAACACGGCCGACGCCCCTTTCACAAACTTCGCGATGCTCGGCCAATCGTAGTGCTCCAACCAATCGTAGTGCTCCAACCAATCGTAGTGCCAACCAAATGCTCCCTTTGTCTCGTTACGTCGAGATCAGCGCTGGCGCCGTTATCAGCACTTGCCCTTTGCATCGCTATCGAAAGGACTCGCGTCGGCCACTCGCTGGAGTAAAAGCGGTAATCGAGGTAGCGCCACGTCGAAGCCCACGGGAAGTGCGAATCGATGGGTGTGAAAGCGAAGTTATAGAGCGGCCTGACGCAGAACGTGTAGCCGCCGCTACTGGCTTCCAGCTTCACAAAATATGGAACGGCTCTGGAACAGTGGCTTGACTAGCCGTGGGTCCTACCCCTTTCCCTGATTCGTTTTCTTTGCTATGACATACTGAGCACAACGTGACACTCGACCTGGCCGGGCCCAACTACAAGTCGAAGAGGTGCCCCCTCCCCCTCCCACCTCGCCAATCGAAAGAAAGTTTTTGGCTACGCCTCTCTGCTCCGGAGTTCTCCCGCAGAAACGTTGTGTTTCCGAGAGTATGATCTTACTTAATTCTACGCCACAGAATGGTCACTCTTTGGGGCAGTGTAGAGAGAGAATAAAATGAGGGAGAGGCAGGGAGGTGAACCAGAAATCGGAGCATCCGGTTTGCTACCCTGCACTAAGGCAAGGGAGAAGGGGGAATAAAGATGGGAAAGAACGCGAAGAGCGAAATAGACGCGCGCGAGAGAAAAGAAATAAAAGTGAGCTGGGGTGCTATAGCCTATTCAGTAGGCCAGTATACCATGCAAAAAGTTCAATAAGGCATTCACTGATTTTATGTGCGAAGGCAGATCGTGTAGCCAATAATTTATTTAGGGGGAAAGGGGTGTAACCATACCTACGTATGTTCGTGAGCGTGTTTGTATGTGGGTTGTATTACACACATAAATAGAAAATTTTGCATGTCTATTTGCATAAATTTGCAACAATTCGTCCCATACGCCAGTGCTCTGCATGCTATACGACGTTACTTTCATTGTCAATTAGCTGTATTCTAGATCAGAGGTTTCCAGTGCGGATTGCATCTAAGGCCTGTGTGGTCACCAGCGCACCTAACGCTCGAGTCACCTGTTCTCTGAGGCAATGTTTGCACTGCACACACAATTTCCTGTACACGGAGTCTTGGCTCCGTGGGCTTCGATTTGTCTCGCTTCCGTTCATCTTCGCGGAACACACGCGTATCGCGACCGCAGCGCCGCCAAGCAGCGGGTAACGAGTATTGATGACCGGCACATGCCTGAGCAGCTGCCGGATTCGGGCGCTGTTTGCAGATCGTCGTCCAGTTATGCTGATTGATGATCCGTGTCACCCTATCGCGTCCGAAGCACAGCGCTTTTGCTTTTATTGTCTGAAGCGACGCGGTCGGTGTACGTTGACTAGAATCGTTAGCGTGGCGACTGCAACCTCATTTATTTTGTGGCTTTGATTGCTTGGTTGGTAAGCCGAGTCTTGATTGATCGTGCTGCTTTTAATGACAGTATCGTCCTGCCAGCCACATCGCCCCCCCCCCCCTTTTTTTTTCTTTCTGAACGGGGTATGTTGTTGACACTGAAGCTGACGGTGATAACTCGCTAAATTCAAGTGCCGTGTTTGGTGTCTGCCACCCTATACTTGCGGTGAACATATAAGATACGCGCATGTTTTCCGATTTACAGGGTGGTGTACTGCGCTGGAGAAAACAGGGACGACAATGACCTATTGCATCCCAAATGATGGTATGTAGAAATAAATAAGTTCAAGTTCAATATTGCCGTTGTTCCTAGTGTACTGCGTAGAAAGAAACGGGGACGATAAGCACTCTTTTTTTTTTCTTCGTTGCAGTACGCCAGGAGGCAACAGAAAGTCGTAACCTTCTGATGCATCAATACCTACCGGCTCGGGAAACCGTGGGGGGTATACAACAAGTAACGCCAGCGGCGCGGTAACAACACGGTTAGCGCAGAAACGGTCTTGAAAACGTTTTTGTTAGCCCGGCAACAGCCTCTGGTGTTTATTTATATATACAGGCGCGTGTTTGTGTGAGTGTACAAGTTGAGACACACGGGGCCATGTGACGAAGAGCGCGTTCCTAGCGCGCGTTGCCAAGATTCCGGATTCCCTTGCCTTCTTCTTCACACCTCCTCTCGCTCGAACATGCAACCACTCCCCCTTCCCTTCTCCTTGCGACATTCTACGCATGCCCGCGCAGAGATGTCGCTTCGCTGTCAACGAGCAAGAGGCAACTCTATTCCAGCAACCGTACGGAGACAGTACTTCAACGCAAACATATCTGAGTGAGCGCCTGAGGACTGCGTGCACGTGCTCCCCCGAATGTGCTCGTGATTATGTGTGTCTTTCTTCCCTCTCTCCTATCTTTTTTCTCTCTTTCATGTTTTTCCCCAGTACAGGGTAGCAAACCGGTCGTGCGTCCGGTTAACCTCCCTGCTACTCCTTGCATCTTTCTCTCTCTCTCTTTCACCGAGAATTACGTAATGGGAGCACGTGACAGGGAATTTCGAAAGTGAATTTCGATAACCAGTATCGTTTGTGACAACCTAAGAATTAAAAACAACCTCCACCTGCAGTCAGTCTGTACAGTGACACAGGTGTACCGAGCACGCCGTTAATCATATGATCAATTCGTTACTTTCTGGGTTGTTCGGTAGTTGGTTACATGGTCATTTACATTGCTAGCCAGTTATCTATTTACTTAATACGTTCGTTCGTTGGTCACGCTTAGTTAAAATGGGTTTCTTGGCGCAATATAGTGATTTAGGTCTTGCTGTGCCGGCAACAGGTCGTCGAAATACCTGTTGAATGTGCTGCTTATACCGCAAAAATAAACACTGTTGAACGCAAGAAGATTTACCAGCCCTGCGTGGTTACCAACCTGCGTGGTTGAACGTTGCGTAACACCTAACGCTAGATAGATGTATGACTTTTGGTTCCGTCGGCACTTCAGCACTCCACTTGTGTGCACGCTAGGTAATATCAGTATATATATGGACGTTAACTCGTACTCATTAACAGTACGGCTTTATAAGCCATTTGGTGCATTATAATAATATGAAGTGAACACCTTCTTTTGGTTAACTTCAATTGTAAGTCCAAACCTCGTCCTTTGAACAGCATCTCGTAGCCCCGCCGCGGTGGTCTAGTGGCTAAGGTACTCGGCTGCTGACCCGCAGGTCGCGGGATCGAATCCCGGCTGCGGCGGCTGCTTTCCCCATGGAGACGGAAATATTGTAGGCCCGTGTGCTCGGATTTGGGTGCACGTTAAAGAACCCCAGGTGGTCGAAACTTCCGGAGCACTCCACTACGGCGTCTCTCATAATCATATGGTGGTTTCGGGACGTTAAACGCCATATATAAATCAAGCCAGCATCTCGTATACGCTCGTGCCTTGCCGTGCTGCAACCTTTCACTTGTTGGGGCTTTTAACCTCCAAAAACCACGGTATGGCCAGAAAGGACGCCGTGTAGTCAAGGGACTCCACAAATGTTTGGCCACCCGAGGGTCTTCACCGAGCATGTGGACTTCGGGAATTCAGACCTCCGTCGAAAATGCGGCGCCTCGCGGCCTTTATTCGAACCCGCGACCTCTAGGTCGGCAGTCGAGCACGATGCAACGTGGTGGCTGAACACTTCACCTCTTTTGTGTTCGTTAACAAGCGGAATTGGGTTTTGCTGTGTATATCAATTTTTCATCTCAGGACACTCTGCGGACCTAATCGGTAGGTAAGCATCTAATCTAATGTACACCGTAAAATACCGAGCAAGTTCCCCTTTCCCTTTCTTTTTTCGCCATTAGAGATATGGATAAGTGCCAATGACAGAGCAAGTTATCCGCTCTCCCCTCCGACCACGTTCACTCTTACATTCACTATTTTGAAACATTAAATACGTTCGCATTTAGTGAAGCATTTGATTCATAAGAACCACGGGCGTGTATTTTTTTATTCTTAGTGATTCATCCTCCGCCGTCATGAATTATTGCTCCACGATCGAGCAAAGGGGCCTTTCCTCCACGATCTTGTATTATATTTCACCGCAGGGAGGGCGCTTGTTCGTAATCTTACGACAGGTTTTATTCTTATTCGAGAGGAAGTATACTTACAGCTATAGCTTGCCGCCTTCTGAGAACACTTATAACGCGCGTAACGATATGCGTCGTGAGAAACTTCTGTGCCGCAGGATGGCGCTAGAGGAAGGGGATATGCTGGTTCCACTTCGCCACCTAAAATGTTAAGGCGGCGAAGTGGAGCTGCTCAACATTTGTTGAACTTCGTCTTGCGACGATGCGGCTCCGAACCACATGGAGCCAAATGTAGTCGAAATAAGGAAGCTTGAACGAATCCGCGTACTATATTATACAGGTTGCCCACATAAGTTGATCCAAGAATTTCGAGGAGGAGGAGGAGTAAGAAGAAGAAGAAGAAGAAGAAGAAGAAGAAGAAGAAGAAGAAGAAGAAGAAGAAGAAGAAGAAGAAGAAGAAGAAGAAGAAGAAGAAGAAGAAGAAGAAGAAGAAGAAGAAGAAAGTTTAAGCGGAAAGACAGCGAGGTTAGCCAGTTCTTAGACCGGCTGGCTACCCTGTGCTGGGGAAAGGGGTGAGGGGAATAAAAGATGTTAAATAGAAATGTTGCAAAGAGAGAGAGAAATTACAAAAAACAATTGCGACAGAGGAAAGGCAACATCAAAGAGTATAAGACACTGAGGAGTGTCTCTGAGGCCAGTTGTCCGCAAAAAGCGCAGCAAAGCTTTCAAAGCCTTCTGGGCTGAGAATGGGCTCGGCCAATGACCCAGAATCCTTTGTAAAGTGAAATGCACTTAGGAGGCGAATTGAACCAAACGCTGAATACCGTACTCGGACTTAATATGTGGCAGCTGTTGTCAACTGCGCTGGCTATATATGTCGTGTTCTCGCGAAACACAATGTCAGTCGTTTCGCACTGTTCGTTGCTTCGCATGTGTACATCTGGTGTGTTTGTTGGGGGGGGGGGGGGGGTTAATTTACGCGAACCGCGCCTAGATGAGTGTTCTTGCCCGCGTTTCACGAGTGCCTTGTGCCTTTCGTTCCGATAACTCGTAGACGCCCGAGGGGATTTATCGAAGCTGCTCGCACACTAGGCCAAGGTACGTGGGTACTTATTTTGTCGTATAGAGCGTGCAAGTCGGGTTTTACACACGCTGCGATGAAATAAGCGTTTCAGAGTAGTCATATCGGTAAATACTAAACGGCGAACTAAAGTGATGACGAAAACAACAACAACAACAACAACAACAACAACAACAACAACAACAACAATAATAATAATAATAATAATAATAATAACAATAACGACAATAACAATAATAACATGCCACATTTTTAAAGATGCAAGTCATTTTCTCTTTTGGTTATAATTATAATCTCTTCGAAGAGTCGTATGCAGGCGTTAACCTCGAAAAAGTTAAGGCTGTAACTGTCTTTAAAGGGGTAAGACTGTAATATCGGTGGTCCTGCGCGCCAAAACCAGGATATCACTATTGGGCACGCCGCAGCGGAGGGCTTCTGAAGGTTTGACCTCCAGTTGCTTTCTAACATGCACTAACGACTCGCAGAACACGGGCATCTCCCATTTCGCCTCAGAACTACTCAACACTTGCTGAACTATACGTCTCGCGACAAAGCGGCTCCGCACAACGCGGAGCCAGACGGAGTCGAAATAAGGAAGCTCGTACGAATCCGCATACTATACTACTACTACTAACCCGAATTCCCATGACGGCTGAAGCGTCACGCGTTGCATTTCCCATAGACAATAGCGCCAAAGTTCAGTACAGCGTACTATTTACGAAACTCCGCTTGCTCCGCGACAGACGATCGACATTGGTTAGGCGTTGCGGCACCCGTTTATCATCGCGGGCGGACCGGCTTTCGCCGGTTGCCGCCGTCGCGCGCCGCTGCGCTCGCATTGCACATCACGCGGACGTATACGAGAGGCGTTCGGGTTTCGTTGGTGTCGTGTGTTTCCTTTTGTTCTCGCGGGCGTCGCGTTCGTCGATGCGCTGGCAGTAGCGGTCGGGGAGAGAGGGAAAGGATTACGACGCGTTCGTGAGATTGCGTGCTAGCGTTGCGCGATTGTTTGCGATAGTCCGCAATGAATGGGAGCGTACGTAGTACAGCCTTGCTATAGACGATCGAGCCGTTCGCACTTCCTTTGTGTGTTCTTGCTGGTTCTCGCTGGTTCTCGCCTTGCGCGCGTATTCGCGTTTCCCGTTCGGTTGCGCTGCCGGGGTCGTTTGCTACGCTCCACGTGCGTTTACGTTCGATTGTTTTGTTTATTCGTTTCTCGTTCTTTTGTTTGCTTTTTTTGTTCTTGTTCTTGTCCGACGCATCTTCGTCTCATTGTTCCGCTCCACTCCGGCAGTTCATCGCTGTCAACTTTTCCGTCCGTCCGGCATTTTGTTTTACCTTAGTTTCGCCTTTTTTTATTTTTTGTTCGCACGATCCTGCCGAGATCGTTCGTTATCCTGTCGTCTGTTCGTGGTCGTCGGCGTCCTATTCCAGACGAGATATGCTGTATAAACCATAGAGTTTCCCACAATACTAACTAGAGGGAATTCTGGCGCTAGTGTCTGTGGGAGCTGCAACGCACGGCACTTCAACGAGCATGGGAATGATGGGTAGTACACACATTTGTTTAATTTTCGTACTTTTGGCCTGCTTCTGGCTCCGTGTGTGCTTGTGTGGCTTGGAGCTGTTTTTTTTTTTTTTCACGAAAACATAAATTAGCAAATGTTCACCGTTTGCGCTTCACAACCTTATTCTTTTAAGCTTATCATTTCGAATAAAGTCCCTAAGTTCAAAAGGGTTTGTTTTTTTCTTTCAAAACAAAACTGAAACACAGCAATAAACGAAGCCGCAAGTACGATTCGCCGCCCGCAAGTACGAAGACTAGGCAAATGTGTGTACTACCCATCATTCCCGTGGTCGCTGAACGATCGCAGCGCCAGAGTGCCTTCTAGATAATTTTGCGAAACTCCATGGTATAAACCGTATAGAGTGACTTTGTGGGTTCCTTATATATCGTCTTTTTACATCATTTTCGTGGCGCCATCTATGAGTGGCAGCCCTGCCATAAAATGACGGAAAAAAGGCGATCATTGTGTCTCTATATATGAAGAAAAGAACTATGAATTAAGATCAACTGCTGATTAAAACAGTCGAGATGCTCTGAAAAATTTTGCTTAAGTTCAAGTCGCGTCAGGAGAGGTACGAAGATTCTCAGAATATGAAACCCCCCGGGCAGAACTTGTGGGGAGGTTTTATTCGCTTGAGGACGTCAAGGTAGTTTAAGGCGTGTGTCTCACGATGCCTGGCCATTAAGGGTAACTAACTGGTTCCCAGAGAAGGGAAGCGGGTTAGGGGGAGGCAGAAGGTTAGGTGGGCAGATGAGATTAAGAAGTTTGCGGGTATAAATTGGCAGCAGCAAGCACAGGACCGGGTTAACTGGCGGAACATGGGAGAGGCATTTGTCCTGCAGTGGACGTAGTGAGGCTGATGATGATGATGATGATGATTATGATGATGATGATGTCTCACAATGCAGCTGGTTACTACTTGCGCACTGTCCAGGTCCAAATTCACAATACTGCTATGTCGTTTGCGACTTAGAAGTGTGTCAGCGTGGGCTAGTTGGTATGGCATGACGATAGTGATAGCGCGAGAACAAAACGACGACACAGAGACAAGAAGGGCACAAGAAGTGTCTTTCGTATCCTTCTTGTCTCTGTGTCGTCGTTTTGTTCTCGCGCTATAACTATCGTCGTTTGCGAGTTTTACCGTTAGCCAACCGGCTTTGTTAATCATATGTGCCGTACTTTCACTTGCCAAAATATTCCCTTACGAAAATGTTTAGCCTGATCGAGGTACTTCTGGGAATACGAGCCCTGGTCCTCAATAGTGTAACTTTTATGTTGGAATGATTTAAGGAGATTTTTTTTTGCGCACAAATAAAGCGCCCGTTGCTCCTTAGCTCTTAGATTTATCAAACATTGGACATAAAGAATCCGAAATTCACGAATAACACAAATCCGCAGAACATGCAATGACTTGAAGTATATTATGGCCGTGGGACCTCTTGAAATTCTCCTTCTTTATATTAAGTGGCTACGATCGAAGTTTCTGATTGGTATTACCTAATGCAGTACCATTGGTAGCTGGTTCTCGCCTTCAAGTTCTATAATGAGTGCAAAGTGGTGTCGAACTTTTTCCCTCTCTCCCGCTCTCTCTTTTCGATTTTCCATTCGTGGTTCTTATACGTAGACTCTCTTCCCTCTTCTGCAACAGCACCCGTCTCCAAGTCCGAGGACCTGCTGGAGGCGTACCGGGCGTCATGTCACAAGCACGGCGTGGAACCACTCACTAGGCTAGTGCAGCAGCTACAGGTCAGTGTTTAGTTTCGCAACGCCGCTTTAAAAAAATAGAAAAATAAAAATAACATCGTGTTTCACTAGAGCAACAGTTGATTGCGTTTGCCGTTTATGTCATCTCTTCGACTAAAGGAGAAGGAAAGAGGCGGAAAGACAGAGACATTAGCGAGTTCGGAACAACACAGAGCTTAGCCGATTGGTACGTATTCGTTCCAATAAATCAAACCAAAATCAAATCATTTTTATTTTCCCATGAAAGAACAGGTTGTGGAAAGGATAATGGGCTCAAAGCTGTTTATGGACAGCTTGGCATGTGGGAGGATGACAAAGATGTATATAACAATAAAGACAGTAAGCTAACATTACAACACCAAATACGGTGTAAGAAAAACATATATAGATACATTGCTGCGAAATAAACTGGGCGTGCAAACTCAGACATGACCAAGAAGTTACGGCCCTATGTGGTGTGGTCAATTCTTTCTGGTGACCGCGTGCGCACGTCCTGCCTTCAAGACAGAGTGTTTGTCCAGTTCTTGGACTGGTGCTGGGGAATAAGGAACTCTGCGCTGCTAAAAGGGAATGTCAGAGAATAAAAAAAAAGAAGGTGTTGAAGAAAATGCAAGAAGGGAAGTAAAGTAAATAACAGTGCTGTCTATAGTGTTTTGGTGAGCGCGAAGGCAACAGCGCTTTCGGCTTGTCCTGTGCTCGAAAAGGGCCGGTCCCGAAACACTGGCCAACTCACGAACGAAATTTTTCCGTGGGCTACCGTTGTTGCTACCTGTTGTTGCGTGCTATAGCGAGATCCGCATGTGATTTCGCCCGTCTAACCGAAACCGCGTCATTGTGGCGTGCTGCATTTGTAGAATATATATCTGTAGCATCACGCAACTCTCGGTGAATGGTGAGTTTTGGGCAAGGTCATTACGAGGCTAATTGACATGTTCAGGACATGTTCCATGACAGATCCTGCACACGCCCAGTGTATTTTGCCGTGCGATGCCATTTGTAACCTGCGATGCCATTTTCCACTTGTACACTGGTCTGTAGTTGCAATGAACGACAAGAAGTTTAGCGATAGTTGGTAAGGGTTCATCGTAAAACAAGGTAAGACGCGCAAACACAGACACAAAGTAATATATTTAATAACATGATAACTTCTGGTTATTTAGGTCCCACAACCGCAATATGACTACGAGAGACGCCGTATAGTTGAGAACTCCAGGAATTTTAACCACCTGGGGCTCGTTGAAATTTGAGGTACTGACGGTGTCAAGTTTAACCCTAACAGCTACGAGCCTTCGTGATGGTATAGTGCGCGCGTTCCACTTGTCACCATGCACAGGCACGCATGCATGCTCACATCTGCCAAACAGGCGCGCGCCTGTCAATCGAGATGACTTAATGGCGCGCACTATACCATCGCGAAGGCTTGGTGCTGTTCGGGTTTCATTTGACGCAGATAGTACCGTGCTCGGCTCGGCTGTCTATAACGACGGAGCGTCGCGCGCGGCATAGAGTTTCCCACAATACTAACTAGAGGGAACTCTGGCGCTAGTGTCTGTGGGAGCTGCAACGCGCGGCACTTCAGCGAGCATGGGAATGATGGGTAGTACACACATTTGTCTAATTTTCGTCAACTTTGAGAAACTCTATGGCGCGCGGTACAGCACGAGCGACATCTGCAGTCGCAAATACGCCACATCTGAGCATGCGCGGCGCCAATGATGTGCCTGCCTTGCAGTTTCCACCCTTATTTATCTCCGAGGCCGCGATGACTGCTGTGGCCGTCGAAGCGCTGTAAACATTACAAAATCGAAATAAAACGACAAAGAGGAAATAATCGCGCTTCGTGGTATCACATCACAGCGACAACGGTTTTACTTCGTCTTTCTTTCTTGTTTTTTCGCGAAATCGCTTAGAGCGCTTTCGACGGCCAAAGCGGTTGTTGCATCCGCGGCGATAAATGGGGATCAGTATTGCGAGGCACGCACATCACAGGCGCCGCGCGCGCTCAGATGTGGCGTATTTGCGACTGCAGATGTCGCCCGTGCTGTTCCGCGCGCGACTCTCCGTCGTTATAGACAGCCGAGTTGAGCACTGTATATGGTGCGCCAGCATTTCGCCTTCGTCGAAAGGGTGTTGGCGCGTCCGGAATCCGATCCCGGGACCTTCAGGTCAGCAGTTTACTGCCATAACCACCAAACCAGCCTGGCTGTTCGTACACAAGAGAACAACACAACACTATAGTGCGCATCGCGTTGGTGTTTTTGTTGCGTTGCTTTGCTGTCCGTGTTTTTTGCACGTCTTACTTTATTTTACGATTGCCAGTCACGCTGGCATGTCTTTCTATTTCCCCACTGAATCCAACTGAAAGCGTCCCGTTCTTTCCCGGAGTCTGCGGAATCTCGAAGAGGTAGTGTGGAAGTATACTTTCGCGCCGAAAGGAAGTTGCAACAGTATGTGGCTGTGCGGGTTTTTTTTTTCACATAGTGTGCCACCTTACACAACGCGAATCCCACTCGTTGTTCACGCCGCGGCTAAGCAACATCGCGGATAACGTTTTTCACTGCGTACACGAACACAAAGGACTGCCGCTTCGGCGGTTGCGATCCAATCAGACCACCTACGCCCGCGCGCCGCATCGAAGAGGAAGACCTTTTGCTTTCTTCTCGGCAGCGGCGTCTCGTCCAGATAATAGAGACAGGAGGATGTCACGGGAACGCGTTCTGTTATGGGCGAAGCACCTTATGAGACCGTGCAATGTCTCTCCGTACATTAACCGCCTCCAGGCGCCTACAGCAGATGTAGAAACGGAAACAAAAAATTATCAAAAAGCCGTTAACCAGAACAAATAATATAAAAGGCAACAAGACCGCATAAACACCGACTTTCAGCTAACCACCAATGAAAGTGTAGGGCAGAAGAAAACGTTTAACAAGAACCAAACAAAAGGCTGTTAACCAAAACAAAATAGAAGGCGACGATTCTCGATATCATGCACGCGGCTTCACCCTACTGCCGGTATGAACTATCTTTATCGAGCTACTATATCTTCACTGTGAAAATTCGGCATGGGATGGTCTAGCCCCTCCGTTTTTTTAGGATTTGAGGTGCAAGGGACGGCTTTGTGGTCTCCCATAGTAGAGTACCAGGTACTGTAAATCGTTTACTACTTTCTTTCTAAACATCCATCTCTCTCTTGTCAATATGGTGGGTAGTATCAGAGAAAGAAGCGAAGAAGAACTGGTGAAATATTGCATTGGGTCGTCGGGCTATGGCAACGTTGATTCGCGTCCGAGCGATGTTCTGCGCGTGGGAGCCGCACGGTTCTCTGGTGACAAAGCAACTCTCGGAAAGGGCATTTATCGCAACATTCCGCGTGATATCAACAGAGCGGAGTATATATAGGACGGACCAAGGATCCTGCGTGAGTGCCCAGATATGACACCTCGCCTTCGGTTATCTCACCTCTCCTTCGGTTAGTGACCGCAAGCATTTCGTCGCGGTGGGAATGGTGTCTCGGTATACATTCGCTGGAACAATCGAAAGTGTTCTCATTCATTCATTCGACGAATTCAGTATTTCTTTCTTAGTTATGATAAGTTGTATTTATTTGACTCACTTCTTCCGAATCAGTACGAGTACGTGTCGTCAGCTTTAATTTCGAGTTTAAGCGAAACGAGCCGCTCTCGATTGCGTGGGAGTCGGGACGGAAGAGCGAGAACACGACTGTATACTCATTTCAGAACATGCGTGGGTGGGCTGGTTGAAAAACGAAGCAATTTTTTTTAATATACAAAGGAGTAGAACTACAGGCGAAGGAAGACTAGTAGGCACTTAACGTGCCTACACGTGTTCGAATCAAATTTGCATAACTGTAAAGCCATCGGTGATTGAGTAAATCTACTGTTTGCCCATCTCGCCCACGCTATTTCGTTTCGCTTTTTTTTGCTTTTTTTACTGCGTCATTGATGGCGCATACCCTCGGAAGCTAGAGTAGTGACCTTTTCGTTTTACGAAACTACCTACGAGGAGTATATATATATATATATATATATATATATATATATATATATATATATTCTCGCAACGCGTGGTCGTTTGGAGCTTTTAGCTTTTCTGCGCGAATCCACTAAGGCTGATACACTCTCGAGATTAGACTTCAGGTATATACGGACTGACTTTTCAAAAAAAAAAAAGCCTCTCTAGAGAAGGTCAACGTCTCAGCGCAAATGCCGCTTTGATTTTACCGACAAGCCCGTCGAAAAAGAAGGAAAAAAAAAGGAAAAAAAACATCGGGTCTCGAAGCGTGGAAATGACACTCATGTTCTCTTTTGCTGACTGTGCATGTCCCAGAGACTGTATACTGTTGCGAATACCTTCATTTGTGAATTGATTTTCAGAATGTATTATCAGATGGCTATAAAGCGCGCCCCTTGTCAAGAAGCACTGCTGTGATTGCCCAAGTGTACTGGCACCAACGAAGTTTCAGAAATGTCACGCAGCGGTGGTCTAGTGGCTAAGGTACTCGGCTGCTGATCCGCAGGTCCCGGGATCGAATCCCGGCTGCGGCGGCTGCATTTTTGATGGAGGCGAACATGCTGTGGGCCCCTGTGCTCAGATTTGGGTGCACGTTAAGGAATCCCAGGTGGTCGAAATTTCTGGAGCGTTCCATTACGGCGTCTCTCATAATCACAGGGTGGTTTTGGGACGTTAAACCCCAGATATGAATCAATGTTTGAGAAATTTGCGTTTAGTGAATGCTGCAATTTAGTTAGGAAATCTAAGTGCAAACCGTTTTTATTCCCTTCAGCGGCGGTGGCCACTTTTGTGTGCGGTATTTGCTTATGGCAGCATTGCCAGCTTGGAGCCAAAAGAGAAGAAATTATTCATTACATGAAAACAATCGTCGACGTATGACCGTATCCGATAACTTTGGTGAAGCTGTGTCCGATCTCTCGTTTTACGTGCCACCATCCCAAACCAAGGTCAAAAGTATTACTTTTATTTTCTCGAAAGTAATACGTTGATTGATTTATACGCGGGGTTTAATGTCCCAAAACCACCATATGATTATGAGAGATGCCGTAGTGGAGGGCTCTTGCGAAATTATTACAACGGAGAACTTATTACGCCCACATAAACTGAAATAAACTGAAAAGTTTCACAATTTGTTACTGTATAAATATGTATGCAGCATCACATACTATTTATTCACTGCATTGTTTTCTTTTTGTACTGCTTTTCTTCATGATTATAGTGTGCAAACATGTCATTTTAATGACTTGCATATATTTTGTATACGTATTAATAGAGTCTAGCTGTGGCCAAATGCCTACCGAAGCCCAAAATACACGGGGTGAGAGCTTTGTCGAGCTGCCTAAAAGCAGATTTTTCTCTCACTACTCATGATCTGTATTGCTCGTGAAATATTTAATATTTCACGAGCAATACAGATCATGAGTCTATTTAATATATTTTATTCTGTCAGTAGCGTATGATTTCATTCTTTTTCGTGTTAAATTGAATCTTGACTGACCGCAGAATTATGAAACTTAATTACACACAAATTACAATTAATTAATTAAACACGCAAAACAACGCATTACTTCATTCGCTTCCTTAAAATGTAAAATTGAGTGCGTTATAATTGCGTTATGTGAATTTAGCACGTTCGTCGACAGTGCATCACAATTCTTCGCGCTCTGGGATGTACCTCTCTCGTGGAGGACAGCTGAGCAGTGCACGTGGAGTGGCGACCGGGGTTGCGGGAATAATTGCAAGAACTGAAGAGCAAGAAGGTGGGCGAAATTGGCCCCGTATCTGCATGTTGCACTGCAAATGTCGTCGAAAGACGATAGTCTTAGTCTGAAGAGAGTGAACAAAACGTTTATTTGACGTTCTGCGCAAGAAAATCGGTGAATGGTATTCTGGAGCCGCTGCGTTAGAGTGCCTCGAGCGGGCAGTGGAGGCGAACGAGCGCATCAAGTCACGTCACACGTGAGACATAAGCGCTATGGTATCCGGCAGTTATCTTGGAAAACGAAGTGCGTGCGCCCTGCGCGCCCGTCTCGGAGGTGATGACGTGTAGAACACAAGGCGACGGGTAGATGCCACCACCGCGTCGTTTTAGCAAAGCGTTGGAAACACTTGCCTTTTCGTGCAAGCTTTGCATGGTCAGCGCAGCGTGATAAACGCTACAGTGCTTAGAATTACTTATGTATGCCTTTTCTAGTAAGGGACACACATACAGAATATTGGCGTGTTGTTATGGTGCTTCATATATGCGCAATAATTGCTTTTTAGTTGACAATTCCACAAGTATGAAGGCTGAATCTTGAGCAATATTGGTGGGCGCTGCGTATGGGGTCGGCCGTTTGGAGTATCGATTCGCAACTAAGGTGTCGTTTAGAGTACCGTTAAGGGTGGACAAACAGAGAAATGTACAGACAGACCAAAACTTTTGCGTCGAAAGTCCCCAAGAAAGACTATCGTCTTTAAAACCGGTCGCGAATGCCAGGCAGGCCCCCGAGATCGGAGGCATATCGCACGCTTTCTCCTGCTCACCTGGTTCTGCAGTGCTTCCGTGATAAATGCGCGGACAGGTATATTACATGAATGATTTCAGGGTATTTCTTCCAAACGCCGCTAACAACCATGCGTTGCGGAGCAGCTGACGCTCGGACCAGCTTTTCATTCTTTAACGCCGCCGCTCCATTCATTCTTCAAAGCCTCGACTACCGATCGGTAGCGTTTTTATGACCCTGCTCAAAAAGTGTGATAGAGCCTCCTTAAAACAAATTTGTGTTGGACTTTTATTTTTTCCTTTGAAATATGTTACCCACAAACAGGCAGATATCTGCCAAAAGTTTGCGTTTCACTATAGGACGTTTATCTTGGGAGCAACGGACGCTTTTGTGAGGCAGGGTATACCCATTAACGGAGCAGCCGTTTACCGACAATACAAATCAGGAAACGTTAGCGAAGTGCTACGATAAATAACGATTTCGACGCTGGTTTCTTTAGCTTCGACGTCTGTATATCTCGCCCAAGACGGCTCATCCATCTTTCGATGGAGGTCGCGTAGCGGGATGCTTTTCCTGACTTCAAGGTATTCGGGCCCTCGCAGAGTTCATCCGGATCGTATGATAGACTGCGTCCTGTCACTTTGGCTATTTCATTTTCTGATTGCATTTTTGTCATCTCGTAATGTATCGTCTGACATCGTTCTATACAAAAGTTAGGGTTGAGGAAATGACTTGGCAGCCGGTAAAGTGTTGCCTTCTGTCACCTGTCTCCATAGTGACAATGACGGGGCCGTTTTTGTTTATACCACAGCAGCCTCACCCTACTGTCTGTATCTCCCTCCTTCGCTCCCTCTGGTCGCATTATCATCATTATTATTATTATTATTATTATTATTATTATTGTTGTTGTTGTTGTTGTTGTCGTTGTTGTCGTTGTCGTTGTTGTTGTTGTTGAAGCTTTAAAGCGGCCCTGTTATAGTCGAGCTTGTTCCGCATGCAGCGATGTTATCAAGTTGCTGTCCGTTTCGCTGTCTGTTTGTCATAAAACAAATTTTTTGTACAAGCTGGTGATACCTCATTTTCTAACAACTTACAGCCCCAAACAGACGAGAACGAGGTCTCAATTCAGACCTCATAGGTATATAGCGTACTATGTTTCGCGATAGCGAAGCCACGCGAATGTTTTTTTTTTTTTCTCTCATATTTGATCGCCTGATATTTCACAGAAAAAAGTATGGGGATGAACAAACTCGGCAGCTGGTGGAGTGAAGTCATCTGTCATCCGCTGCCGAGCTAATAGACGAAGCTGCTTCGATTTTTTGTTTATGCTGTAGCGCCATTACCTCAATCCCTCCATCTATCTTGTTCTCTCCCAATTTGCTCCGATCTTCCCGTGGTGCACTTTTCTTCTCATTTTGGTGTTGTCTCGAACCTATTCTAGCCTTATCAGTCACACGTCATTGCAGAGCTCTCGTCACGGACGTCTTTTCGGCAGCTATAGCATCTAGGGCTGCTGCTGAAAGCGAAGACTGCTGGAGGCGGAAATGTTGTAGGCTTGTGTACTCACTCAGATTTGGGTGCACGTTAAAGAACCCCAGAGAAGGCAAGCGGGTTAGGGGGAGACAGAAGGTTAGGTGGGCAGATGAGATTAAGAAGTTTGCGGGTATAAATTGGCAGCAGCAAGCACAGGACCGGGTTAACTGGCGGAACATGGGAGAGGCCTTTGTCCTGCAGTGGACGTAGTCAGGCTGATGATGATGATGATGATGATAAAGAACCCCAGGTGGTCAAAATTTCCGGAGCCCTCCACTACGGCGTCTCTCATAATCATATGGTGGTTTTGGGACGTTAAACCCCACAAATCAATCAATCAAAGCGAAGACTGTCGTAAGGTGACGCCCTATAACTTCGCCGTTTATTTGTGTACACACACTTCTCGTGCTGGCTTGCTTCGTCTCTGGGTCGTATTCTTTTGTACGCATTTTAGCTGTTTCTCATATATGCGTCATATTGTGTGGTTGGCGGCTCTTGTTCATGCATCGCTGAGGGTGGCAATCCCCGTGGTCGACCGTTTTTTTGGTTGTTGTTGCCGCATATTTTCGATTCCCAGCCGTGATTGGGCGTCGCCAGCTACTGAGTTCTTCCATCTTGTTCTAATGTCTCATACATGTGGCACTTTTGTTGGCGATGCTATAAGAGCGGTGTAAAAAGAAAGAAAGAAAGAACGAAAGGAAGAAAGAAAAAGATAGATAGATAGATGGATAGATCGATAGACAGACAGACAGACAGACAGACAGACAGACAGACAGACAGACAGACAGACAGACAGACAGACAGACAGACAGACAGAGATATAGATAGATAGATAGATAGATAGATAGATAGATAGATAGATAGATAGATAAATAGACAGATAGATAGATAGATAGATAGATAGATAGATAGATAGATAGATAGATAGATAGATAGATAGATAGATAGATAGATAGATAGATAGATAGATAGATAGATAGCGATGATCGATTTTAAGTTCCCAGCTCGAGACCGCCGTTCTGCTCAGTTTAGCGCTCTTGTATGAGTTTGAAGATGTTTATGTCGATGCTCAATAGATTTTCTGAACGAAACACAAATGAACGTACGCCTATTAACACACACAGACACACAAGCACACACACACGGGCGCACGGACATACACATTTACACAATGTTCTCAGCTGTGCGAGTACTGAGCGATACTGTTGTTCCTTTTCTAAGCATATTCGGTCAAGTTCTTACTTCTGGTTTCTCGTATATGTAACAAAAGACTTGTCAATAATAAAACTGGTGTGAAGTCGATTGTTCCGACGAAGAGTTCATGTACTGAACACATAAGATATTGGAACATAAGTTCATTTATGTCCCGATATCATAAGGATCATTTAATTGTCAGCATAATCATTTAAAAGGTATTGAATCAGTTCATTGAAAGATCAGATAGTATTCTTGCGAGCAGGTGTGACCGTCACGGTACGTGGCAGACCAGTGTTCAATCACGCTCTCTTCCTATGCCTAACCTCCGAGATTCGCTGCGTCAACGTCACGAAACACGAGGTCAAACGCCTACGCAAAATTGCCATTGTCATACACTAAGTCAATTACTATGAACTAGTTTTTTTAATGTGGATGACCAAGTGTCAAGAGAGCAAGCTGTCAGTATGGTAAGCCGTAAGAAAGTAAAAGCCGAATTCTCCTGTCTCTCATTTCCTATTAGCAGCCATTGGCATGTACATTGAGCACTACCTGACAGGAAAAAATTGCTACGTTATACTCGCTCGCTGGGTGTAACCTCCTTGGTTTTAGAAAGGTTTAGCGAGCGTTGAGCCGCAGTGCCATGAATACAACGAACTAGTATATACCATGAACTCGAGGTGGTTAAAGGTGGGAAGTAGACACGAAGCGCTAGCTGTAAGAAAGTGTGCGTGTGCCACCTCTCGTTTAGTCCTTGGAATGTCCGGTGGATGGCGGTGCTTCTATATGCGGAATATATGATGAAAAGATGCGAGATGGTAGTACTTGGAGAGTTGACTAGATGGACGAACGGACACACAGACATGGACGGACGCATGGATGGCTGCACAGACGGACGGACGCATGAACAGACGCAGGGGTGGGTGCATGGACGAACGGAGGTACGGACGCATGGATGGACGTGCGGACGCATGAACAGACGCACGCATTGACGGGTGGATGGACGCACGGACGGTCACAGAGACGGACGCATGGACGGACGGAAGCAAGAACGAATGGACGGACGGATGCTTCGCCCCACTGTCCATGATTCACCCCGTGGATATGCTGCCTTTTTTTTTTTTTTTTGGTGGTGGGTTCCCCTCGCATAAGACCTCGCAGTGCCGTTAATAAAGCCGTTTCTATATATCTAATGCGGAATGTGAATACGTCTTCAGTTCTTTCCTGTCGTAGTATCGCGTTCACTCTTCCTGGTGCGCGCGGTCGAGCTGCAGTTGGTAGTATGCTGTAATGTGCCTAATGTATTCTGAATTATGAATTATTAAAGCTCACAGAATCCTTTATCCATTTACTTAAGGCCACTCGAAGGTTTTCACTTAAGGCAATTCGAATAAAGCAATTTTCTTTTTCCTCTCTGTCGATGTATTGATGCTTGCCCATGACCGTTCAAAAGCTGTCTGCGTCTAATGTGGTTTTACACTGCAGCCTCAAAGATGAGAGGAGCACCTCACCAGTTTTTTTTTTTACATTGCCTCCGTGATCAGACCATTTTGAAACAAGCTGCGATGCCACGTGATGACGTCACGTCACGTCTCTACGACTTCGCACGTTTTTTCTTGATCTGTGACGTCAAGGGGGCACGCGTCACGTTATGATTCTTCGCATCATTCGTCCCAGACGTCGCTGGACACCGATGGTAAAATTTCACGTTTTATGATGCATTAGCCTTAACAATTGCATATTGTTCGTAATCGGGTGTTGTATTCACGCATGATCGATCACAATTGTTGTCAGAAACGTGTAGATACAATTTTTTTTGAAAGTGCTATCTGTGTTTGGCAGGTTCGTACGGCGACAGTTCACTTATTTCACGTTGATAGCATTTATCTAAAATAACAAAAGGACAAGAATCGTTGGAGGGGGTACTTTTCTTGTTTGACACAACCGAGGGAATTCAACGGGCATTGTGCCAAAGAGACCAAAAAAAAAAAAAGCGAGCGGACATCATTTATTGTTTTTAATTGGAGTGTCGTAATCACAGAATAACTTAAAATTAAATAAATTTGTGGACCAGAGAGTGCCCTTTTCGTTGGTGGGGGCCCGAACCGGCAGCCTTCAACTCTCGCCTCTTTCGTTTTTCTCCACAACTAAGTCAGTATTCGGAATAACCTCTAATAATTTTCTAATGCCACCGCAAAAACTTCCTTTATAGCGCAGACTTTTAGTCGACGTCATTCCGCATTTAAACCATTTCAGAGAATTTCGATTTAAAGAAATAGAATAGTTGGGGGTTCGCTGTGGTCTTGCGGAAATGAACTACCAGATCTCCGCGAACTTTCTTCGAGGTCCTATTGAATATGCGTCGAATATTCGCCTTTTTCCCATCTATCGGGCCTAAAGCGACGTGAAAGATGCGTGGGCGGTGGATTCCGAACCTTTTTTTTTTTTCTTAATAGGAGCACATCTGCCGCATTCCTCCAATTTACTCCCGAGTCACGGTCACATGCAGTTTGATCGAACACCGTACGCTCTTTTTTTTTTCGTTCACTTTTCTTTGTGTGTGTATTTAAGAAAGTACCTAGCATAGAGAACATTGGCGCCATAGAATACCGATAGAGGACATCTTGAGGAACTCGAGACGCTGGAAAAGACGGTGTGGTTTCGATCTGTCCTTAAACGGAGTGGCGAAATGTCAACTGAATCGGAATACTTTTGCACGGTGCTCAAACTAGTGGAATGTAGAGGCTCTCACAGTGTTTGAGATTTTCTATTATTTTTTTCAAACGACGAGGCTCGACATTGTTAGTCAACCCAATGGTTCTTCCATATATGGTTTTGTGAGAACGACTTCTACAGAAGTGACGTCCAAGGGCCTCTTGTGGCAGAAAACGTTATTGATTTCTTATCGAACTTCGCTGGAATATTTTCGGAGTAGAATTACCTCTGACAGGAAGTGCGGTTAATATAAACTCTTTTTATATTGTTTGTTATACTGGTGACATCTTTTCATCACGTTGTTTGAAGCCAGTTTGAGTTGTTGAATAAGCTCTTTCAATCGTTGCTATGGTTCCCAGTGCGCCTAATATAAAATGTTCCCCCTGTTCCTTCATTCTACGCGCTGCATTTTTTTTACATTACCGACGTACTCGACTTGCTCTGGCGTTGCGGATCATAATGGCGAGAATTCAATCGAAGAGCTGAAACTATTCGATGTCACATAAAACGAGGCTGAGAGAGGCTGTAGGCGGTGTTTGTTATTACGGGACATTTCACAATTGAGAAATCTGGCCGGTATTACATAAAACGAAATCGAGAGTAGGAGAGCGTCGGCGTAGTGTATATTACTTGATATGTACTGTGCAGAAGGCTTATGAAGCCTGTTGATGCTATGCGACTTTTCACAATAGAGAAAGATTGTCGATATTAATTAAAAATAGAGATAGGAGAGACAGCGACGCGTGTGCATTAGGTGGCATGTCGCAATGAACAAAACTTTAACCATCCGGCAGTCTTAAATACGATTGGAGTTCTCTCGTCTTTGCAAATACATGGAAAAAAGAAAGTTCGTTATTTTATAATCAAAACGAGTGGAGGAGGTGGAACGTGGAGAAAGAGCTTGGCAGACGCAATATTTATGTAATAATTGAGGTAAAGACAAGAGGCAGAAACATATCTTGATTTTAGGCATACATTCAATTTTCTCCGAATCCCATAGCCTAACAGAACTCATGATCTTACTGGTTGAAAGTTTCGTTAAATTTTTTGAGTGCGTGAATTTGTGACTGGCTGGACAAAAATTGCGCCAGAATTTCTTCATTGTTCAATTGTTATCCGTAGGTGTTTTTTTTTTTTTGCAAATGTATTGAGGGCGTTTTTTTTCGATTAGTACATCTTCTGTACCCTCGCAGTCGCGGTGAATATTGAAACGTTTCAATATCTATTTAGCACTTGAGGTTGACCAATAACGCAACACATAAATAACGCGGGTGTTACGTCTCAAAACCACGATATGATTATGAGAGACGCCGTATGACTCCGAAAATTTGGTCAATCTGGTGTTCTTCGACGTGAACTGATATCGCTAAGCAAACAAGCGCCCCGCCGCGGTGGTCTATAGTGGCTAAGGTACTCGGTTGCTGACCCTCAGGTCGCGGGATCGAATCCCGGCGGCGGCGCCTGTATTTCCGATGGATGCGGAAATATTGTAGGCCCGTGTGCTCAGATTTGGGTGCACGTTAAAGAACCCCAGGTGGTCAAAATTTCCGGAGCCCTCCACTACGGCGTCTCTCATAATCAGATGGTGGTTTTGGGACGTTAAACCCTACAAATCAATCAATCGCTAGGTATCATCGTCACGCGACAAACTCGGCCTTTCACGATGATTATGTCATCACATGACGTCGTAGCTTGGTCATAGGTGGGCCCGTGCATGGGCGTCGGCAGGGTTTTGTTGTGGGGTATGCAAACCCGTTTTGTATCGTGGCTGGGATTGTGGAACGTGTGCTGGTGTGAATTCGGTGTAGGGACAAGTGCTGGTGTAGTTTGACGGGGTTCCTTTTGCAGCGTGCTCCTTTTGTAGCGTGCCTCTTTTGTAGCGTGCCCCTTTTGTAGCGTGCCTCTTTAGAAGCGTTCCCCTTTTGCAGTATGCTCCTTTGTAGCGTACCCCATTTTCAGCGTGCGCCTTGTCTAGCGTGCCTCTTTTGCAGCTGATGCCCATGGGTAGGCTTATCCCGGAGGCGCTGTAAGACCACGTGAGGTGCAGAAAGCTTCCAAAGCCTTTAATCCCGGTGGCAGTGCGAAACTACGTAGGGTACGTGTGGAAAGACTTTAGGATGATCAATATATAATCGACTGAGAACGATATGGCTTTCGCCTTCGATCGTCAAAGCCAAAGCATGAGGATCCGTGCCACTTACGTTTCGTCATCGCTGTGCCATTAGTCACATGACAAAGTTGTCGTCTCTTGATTATCTGAGGTCAGACGATTGTCGCTCGCGTCGTCTCCGATCTCTAGGGTGATGGTCGCCATGCATCTCTTTGTATCCGCCGTCTTATATCGCTACTGTGTCCACCGTAATGTCCTATCGTTGCAATGGAAACCCTAACAGCGGCAAGCGTTAGCCACGGTGTAGTACGTGTTGTCCAGTCATCACCGGTAGACCTGCGCAGTGCTGCGAAACTGTAGTGCTGCGTGCCTGTCTGCGGTGACGAGTGGACGGCATGCCTTTTTTTAATGCTTCCTGGTGTTCAAGTTTCATTTGACGCCGATCGTACGTCTGTTGCTTGATTGATATCCGTTACGCTCTGCAATTCTTTCTTTACGGGGTCTGGTTGAACGCACGTCTGTGCACTTGCAACCGATAAAGAAACAACCCACCCCGATCTCGCATTTTACTGTCACTCCGTGCGCTAATTCGATCTGCGTCACTGAAACGACCCGTCTTTTTTTCCGGCTCGTTAGATCGATCCGCTCTGCAGCTCCTAATCGAATTGCGTTAGGCGCTCTTTTCCGGAGAAATTAGCGACGTTGTTTGGCAACGGAAACAAAACGTGACGCGAGTAATTAGGGAGACGGACTTCGTTAGTCTCCTCCCTTGATTAGCGTTCGCGCATAGTTAACGAGATTCCCACGCTTGCGTACATTTTGTTAACGCCTGTGTATACTGGTGAGCCTCTGACCAAAAAAAAAAAAAAGAAAATCGGCCAGCTCCACTAAGTGGAAGTCGTCGAAACAGCGACACTGCAGAGCACCACCTTGTCACGTTATTGCCTTTCTCTCTCTCTCTCTGTCCGACACGATCACTCGCCATCGCTCTAGCTTGCCTTGGCAGCAGATAGATGTCGCTAAGCAACTATCTCGGAATCCCATCCCTAAAAGACGAAACGGTGGGGTTCAACGCCCCAAAACCACCAGCTAAAAGACAGAGCGTCGAGAAATAAAGCAGGCATGCACGTGCAGCTGTAGACGGCCGCTGTGCTCTGTGACGTTGCGCGTGTAATCCCATCTTTCTCTCTTCCGTTTCCCTGGTACAAGGTAGCCTATCGATTATGCTAAACTAGTTCACATCCATGCCTTTTCTCTCTCTCGCCTGTTTTCTTTCCTTACGCTAGTCTTTCTAAATATTTCTATGTTTTGCCAGTCTTCTTTAATTATTTCGGTCTCGTATTATTGTCGAGGAACAAGCAACACTGCAAAATTGATTAAGAATGATGTTGCCAACTAGCCTCTACACGGGCTCTATTGTTGTATCATTACTCCTAACTTCAATCAATCAGCATTGTTTTTAACAGTTTCACAAACAGACAAAGGAGCGGCAGATAAAAGCTGCTTTCCGACGGCTTGACGAGCCCGCCGCCCCCATTGCAAGGGCTCACGGCAACACAGTGACTGTTACATCTACATATAATTTAAAAAAAAAGAAGAAAAAGGTATATTATTCCTAAAAAACTGTACGTCATTTGGAAACTGGTTTGAACAAAAGAGCAACAAGCGCAAAAAAAAGAATATATACATATTAGTAGCTTCGAGCGTTTAGAAATTTCAAGCTTAACTTACTTGATGCACAACAAGACAGGCACGTTTTGTTAACCCTTATGGCAACGACGCGCTCATTCGCGGCCACACCCAAACGCGTATTACTACCGCAGCTTCGCTGGAACGCAGGCGGCGTTGCAAGCGCTGCCTCTGTGCATAACGTGTCCGCCTCGCTAATCAAGTCGGATAGGTTTAGCGTTTTTTAGAGGAATACAGGGTACATACGCGCTCAACCTTGAGCCTCTAGTTTCTTTCTTTCTTTCTTTCTTTCTTTCTTTCTTTCTTTCTTTCTTTCTTTCTTTCTTTCTTTCTTTCTTTCTTTCTTTCTTTCTTTTTTTCTCTCTTTCTTTCCTTCTTTCTTTCTTTTCTTCTTTATTTTTTCCTTTCTTTCTCAATGCCTTATGCTCCCGCCTTATTACTTTCTTCATGCTGCGCATTGGACCTTCAATCAATCGATCAATCAATCAATCAGTCAATCAATATTTATTTGTGCATAGTGTGGCTACATCGTTTAGGCTATAGACCATTTCATTGTTTACAAACACATGCCTTTGGTGACATCCGGTTTCGTCCACTGATGAGCCTTAATAGCATTGGTGGGCAAGAAGAGCTTCAGATAATAGCCCGCTCATTTTCTACAGTTGTCTTGCCTCATTTGGCAAAATATATTCAAAAAGATGATCTTTTGAGCTACATAAGACTTCCCTCATTTGGCAAAATATATTCAAAAAGATGATATTTTCAGCTACATAAAAATTTTAAAGAGATTTCCTTGAACTTAATGCGTGTTCCTTCGTGTGAAAAACTAATGAGAGACTTTCATTTCCCCTGAAAAAAAAAAAAGAAAGCTTAAAAACGTGCTTTCAGTTTCGACGTTATGAGCTGGTAAATCAGGTGACCAGAATTTTTTGAGGGGTACAATGCTCGTGACCTTGAAACCGTTTATAGATTTATTCCGCGTTTGTAAACAAAGGTAAGCCAATGTCGACATTATAGGCAAAATTATAGCGACGTCTGCACGGAACTTCCGCTATAAGCGCTGAGGGCGGCGATGTGCGCCAACAAACAGAACTAAGTTGTGAGACGCGACTCACATCCAACCGCGACGCAGCTCGTCGGCATACCGTTTTTTTTTTCCTCGTTGCTTGACTGAGAACACCACATGTACCATTGAAAACCTAGCGGATTCCGTGCCGACCGGTTGTGCCCTCGCGATCTCCGGCGTCAGCGTAGCTCTGGCCGACTGGGCTCGCCCTACGTCACCTCCTGACGCCGACGACCTTCGACGACAGTGTAGCGCTTACCGACTGGACTTGCTCTACGCCATCTACTTACGCCGACAAGAGCTCTCGCAAGTGGTGCCCCGTGCTCGGACTCCTGTGACCGTGTTTCCATCTTTCCTATCTCTCCTATCCCCTCGGTTTGTTGTCGCTCTCTCTGGCTTACCACCTCACGTCTCTTCCTATTTTCTACACCTTTACTCCTACCCCTTTTATCCCTCCTCACCCTCACCCCTTGTGAGCCACTGTTGAGGTGTCGCTCACTGAAGCAGACAGTTACGGGGCTCACTTTTCTCTTCCTCTCTTGAGAATCAACAACAACTGCTGTAGGCAGAGCGTCTTTTGCCTACCAGGACAGCGCCACCACATTTTCGTGACGTCCGGTGGAATGTGTCTATAAAAAAGAGGGTCCTGAGGTGGGTCCCAAGAGGGCCCCTTCATCCACGTGCTTAGAAGCGCGACACATCCGTTGCTACGGACAACAACGACGGTCGCGCGTGAAGCAATGAACTGGCGCAACGTGGAATGGATCTCGATAAAAGATCAGATTTGCAATCGGAATGAGGGAAGTTTTCTGGTGCGCTCACGATCGAGAGAAAAGTCAGTTCTCGGAAAGAGGCGCTGCAGCAGCGCATGCGACCGGCGCACCTTTGAAGACCGCATCCGTACAAGCCCGCATTTTCCGTTTGTACTTCGACAAATAATGAATTCGCTAATTTAGTGCCTTGTTATTAGGTGTATCTGCTAGGTACCCCTAGAAGATTTTTTGGTGTAACTAACGACCAGCTGCTGAACAGCCACCGGCGTATTACACACATGTGATAAAAATCTCTGCAACAATGGCGAAACGATTTCCCAGTTCAAGAACGGATGGAAATGTCTCACACCGACATGAGCGAACAAACAGCTTTTAAAAGCCTAACTGAAGAACAGTGCCGGAAATGCCGCGTGAAAAGACGTTGGACTCTTACAAACACGTCCCTCCCCTCCGAAGTCCGTGATCTAAACTGGCTTAGGGAATGGGAAGCTTTACCAACGGCCGACCGCCTTGCGGCGTGGGGCGTGGCGCCCTCCGCCACATGTCTGCAATGCGGCCGCGTTGAAACGCTGAACCATGTCTTTCATGAATGTATAGTAGCACGCACCTTTTGGCGCATGGTTACCAGTATGTTCCAAATAAGTATGCAGTGCAATTCCCGCCACAGGGATTTTGTCGAAGTCTTAATGGCTATCGGAGCCTTCGTTTTATGGAAGCGGAGGTGTCTGGCCCACCTGAGGGGCGCCCTCAGAGAGCCATGTTTCCTCTGCTACATCGGTTGAGAAACGTAATGCTTATGCATCTCAATGAAGAACTAGTCATGCTGGGAGAGAAGGCTTTTCTTTGACGCTGGTCTACGCGATTTATTATTGTAAAGAAACAACAGAGTGCCCATGCCTTTCCTCTCCTGTTGAGATTGATTGATTTGTGGGGTTTAACGTCCCAAAACCACTATATGATTATGAGAGACGCCGTAGTGGAGGGCTCCGGAAATTTTGACCACCTGAGGTTCTTTAACGTGCACCCAAATCTGAGTACACGGGCCTACAACATTTCCGCCTCCATCGGAAATGCAGCCGCCGCAGCCGGGAATCGAACCCGCGACCTGCGGGTCAGCAGCCGAGCACCTTAGCCACTAGACCACCACGGCGGGGGTCCTCCGTGTTGAGGAAGTGGGCTTGTACCTCTGTGAAATTACAGCGCGTATTTTCCTTTTCTTCATTAGAAACATGCACTTTTTGTGCACTATTGTTGTCGATCACGAGAGCAAATTGCCCTCACGGGTGAATGCAGAAACACCTCCTTACACTGAATGACCCCCTTGCTTGTTCATACAGCCCTACTGTTTATGTAAGTTTAATCATCTCGATGTTCATGAATGTCCTGCGATTGTTGTACAATTTTCGCATTGTACATCACTGCATACACAAATAAGTTATTTTCGCTGTATATAACAGCCTGCGCTGTGCATATGCATGACCATCATTGTCAATCTTTCTGTGTGCACATAAGCTATGCAAGATATATCTGGAAATAAAATTCTCCTAAACTAGGGTTTTGAGGCCCCCGGGACGGCTTTCAGCTCTCCCCCAGCAGAGTACAGAGTACTTTAAATCATTAAGCACTTATACTTAACACCAAATGTTGTACGCTTTATTTAAAGCCATTGAACACCGTCCAGAAGGTGTCATTAGATCCTAGTCGAAATGGTAAGACCATGAAATATAGTTGCAGAGTACAGCATTCTTTTTCGCATTGGGAGTAGGATATATATTTATATACCCTAACATATTTATGTGTTAGTCACATAAATTTGTGCGCACTATTGTTTGTTTCTGTGGTTTCGGTGATTTTTCTGTACCCGCTCCTGCAATGTCGCAGGCATGGGACAGCAGTACTTGTAAATAAATAAGTAAGTAAATAAATAAATAAATAAATAAATAAATAAATAAATAAATAAATAAATAAATAAATAAAAACCGTCATGCCCCGCCGCGGTGGTCTAGTGGCTGCAATATTCGGCCGCTGACCCGCAGGTCGCGGGATCGAATCCCGGCTGCGGCGGCTGCATTTCCGACGGAGGCGGAAATGTTGTAGGCCCGTGTGCTCGGATTTGGGTGCACGTTAAAGAACCCCAGGTGGTCGAAATTTCCGGAGTCCTCCAGTACGGCGTCTCCCATAATCATATGGTGGTTTTGGGACGTTAAACCCCACAAATCAATCAACAAAAACTGTCATGGGGCGCAGCCTAGCGGAAGAGAATCGAAGCTGGATCATGAAATATGGAGTCGATCACTTCGCTGCTCGTATAGCCGCGTAGCCTGATGCTGTGATGAGCGTCATTCGTCAAGATTACAGTTTGTATATTATCATCCAGCCCCGCTAAATACAGTGCTGCTTACGACGTGAACGGAGTTGCACGGTGAGAAGATGAGCGCTGCCGCCGAGCCGTGGCGCACGCGCGCGAAATACACGCATGCGCAGTACGCCGCCAAGCTCGAACACGAACCACCCTCGCGCTCCCTGTTTGCAGCACGTGAGTATACGACTTACCCCCGTATTCTAGAACCTCCCTTCACTCAACGCTTCGCCTTCACTGGAGAAAGCCGATGGGAGTGCCATCTCTAGGTATGGCAAGTCACTGCATATCAGCGATAGTCTGCTGCGATTCTTGAGCAGCGCAGCGTCATTTTCAGCCGAATGGTGGCGCAGTGCTGAACTCTGTCAAGTGAAGGGTGAATGTCGAGTCGACGAGCGTTTGTGAATACGGGGGTTGGTATTCGCTGCAGATAGCAGAGTTCTAATTACAAAAAGATTTCCGGCGTGTTTTTCATTTTGTCATTCCGTGATTGTACACACTGACCGGTAATCTTTTCATTCCTGCAAAAAAAAAATATGGCACCGTAAAAATTGGTTATTGTCCCATCAATTACTTTCTGAACTCGTTGTTTGCGGTATTAAATACCCTTACCGAGCTTTCAGGACTGTCGGCCGTATCACTGATGATGCTTTGTGACGTCTTTATGTGTTGACTGAATGAACCGGAGCGAACAAGAGGACGCCCGGATGTACGCCCACCCTCTGCTTGAGCGGTAGACGCAACTTGTTAAATAACAAAACGAAGAAACTATCCTGGAAGTAATCACGATATTTCGTATTCGCTATCCGGACAATATAGAAAAATCTCTCTCGTATGCGCTTTCAGAAAGAGTATAGAGTGGGCGTGCAGAATGTGTGGCCAACTTTCCATTTGTCCGTGTACTTGTCTGTCCCAAATGCGCACTTTCATCTATTCATCGATTTCACTATCTATTGTGACGATGCAGCCAACGCGGCACTCGCGAAACAATAGCGACGCTAATGAAGGCACTTCTCGTGTTCACTCCGGATCGGGTACGTTAATGAACTCCATTTGCTACATGTCAATATGTACTTCGGCTAAACTTGATGCCACCATGATTGTCTTCCATTCGTTGCCGTACACACATGTTTGCCTTGTTGAACGTATACGCTTTGAATCGAGACGTCTGTATTGTGCTTCGGCTGTTGCTCGTATTATTAGTGAAACTGATCATGAATGAGGAAACTCAGGGATGGAGAAGGAGGGGGTCTTTGTTTCTGTTATATTTTCTTCGTATTTTGGGGTTCGAGACGGATCTTTTTTGTCGAAGTGCCGGACATTAAAGTGATGCTTCTATATGGTGTCCTGGTCCTTGAATTGACCATATGGTGTAGTAGCGCAAATTCACGGGGACGAAGAGGACAAGAAAACACGACACTCGCTACACTCGCAACTAATTTTTATTTCAATTTTTTCAACTAATTTTTATTTCAACTAATTTTAGTCCCCGTGAATTTGCGCTACTACACCATATGGTTAAATGATGTCTCACCAACTAGCCCAGCTCTCAACCCTACTCCTTGAATTGAGTTTGGTATAATTCATTCAACACTATGATCCATCCACGTGGCTACTGAGGCAGGTGTGTGTCACAAAAAGTAGTACATTCATTCATGTAATGATGCTCATCGTTCATTTGAGAGCCACTCAAGGCAAATGTGATTTAGAAGAAAACTGACAGTACACATAAAATGAAACAAGGGCAATTGAAGGGCTAACCATAACAATTTAACGGCTCGTTTTTCTTTGCTAGACATGACACTACAGGGAGAACAGATAGTCAAGTAAAAGAAAGCATCAGAGATGTTATCTGCAGCAGCTGCGACATAAGTGTGAAGAAACTAAAGTGGACGAAAAGACAACTTGGCGTCAGCAGGGGTCGAACTTGCTACCTTCGAATAACGCCTCCGATGCCCTGAATTCGAGCTAGGTTGGAGCTCATCCGCCCGTACACTTCATTGGATATATCGGTGCACCTAAACGTGGTAGTGTTAGTGAGCGCCGCAAGTTGTTAAATAACACTATTTTTCTGCCTTCGCGCATCACGTAGCACGTGATATTTTTACGAGCTGGCACCTGACCTCGCCGTCGGGACTGTTAGCGGCGCTGACTAACGCGCCCACGTTTAAGTGCCCACATATACCCAGTGAGGTGCACCGGAACATGAGCGCCGCACTAGCTCAGTTCGTGGAGTGTTGGAGGCGTTATTGGAAGGAAGCTGGTTCGATCTATGCCAGCGACAAATTGTCTTTTCTTTCACCTGGCTTTGTTCACTCTTACATCCTGGTTAGTCACAAACAGCATTCTTTCCTTTGCATAACTGTCTCTTAGTTCTCGCTAACGTTGTGTCTAACAAAGTGCATGTAATAGCAACGCGAATCCTTTACCAAAAGCAAGCAATAATGCGCCTACGGCATCGATATATGTGAGCATATGAAATCTTGTAGGCTATTTACACAACCAGACTTAGTGAAAAACTGTACAACTTTGTCTTATGAGTTATGTCCTACGAAGGAAGACGAAAAAGAAATGAAGAAATTCGAAATAGGTTCGGTTTCGTTGACCGACTTGTCCAACCCGAGCCGATTACCGAGGTTGGCGTTTTTCCTAAGCTCAGAAACCGCTATCGGGCTTCCGAAACGAGACACTCGCATTCCAACCTGCGGCATTTCCCACCTGGCTGACTAGCTTCTCCTTTAGACGACACCATCTTACCTGGCCGTTCAGATTCATTCCCCCTGCACAAAGGTCATGCGGGAAGATGGTTGCTGCAAGAGTGAATCATGAGGAAAGAAAGGAAAGACTCCAACGCTCTGCGGAAGGCTTAAACTTGGAGTAGCAAAAGCGGGAGCAAGAGGAAGCTAGGGATTGAGTGGCTGTCGCTACCGAGCGTGGGAGCCATCACACTACATCCCCGGCCCGCATTCGCCTCCAGATGACTTTCCCTCCCCAGCGTGGTCTCAGCTGCTGGTCCCTGCTGCGAAAAGGAGGCTGGCTTCTTTGGGATCGATATCAGGAGGGAATGTAGGGACACGAGTGCCATGTTTGCGAGGGAGAAAAGGGTGTGGAGGGAAAGGGACGTCGTGGGGAATTCGAAAGGGAAATAGGGACAGAGTGCGGAGGCACCTGCGTGAAGGAGGAAGCTGCTTATTCTTTTTTTTCTATTTCGATTGTTGTGTGTGCCTGAAGGTTTAGGGAAAGCCGCGAATGTCGTGGGGGACAATGGGAAACGCTGAAGAAAACTGAGATAACAAAGAACGTCGTTGTTTGTTCGCCTTCTTGGGAACTGCTCTTCCGTGGGAATTTTAAGAGACTCTGAATGGGGATACTCGGGGAATTCGCGGGAAATAAGACGAAGGAGAATGGGCGTCTGTTATAATTTTCTTTGCTCTCAGGCACACGCACCTACAAGGGCCGAAGGTCACCGGGAAAAGGGGAGTGATAGTGGTGTTGGCGAAGCTGCCTTCCTTAGGGGCTGAGACCCGCTGAGACATGCGGAAGGGAAAGAAAAAGTAAATTGTTTATGACGTTGGTGTTTTTTTCTTGATTTTGGAGAAAATGTAAATACGCCGTTGTGGATTTAGGGCATGAAATGAAAGAACAGTGCTCTTACCGCACGCTCGAAGCATCGAGAGAAAGAGTTAGTTACACTTTACAGGAAACACATTTTTTGGGCGTAGAATGGGGTTAACTTCACTAATTCATGAGGGTTATTGTTTATGTTCCGGCTACTTCCGTGGAAGCGATTGGATAGCATGATCTTGGCTCCATAAAATTTTCTTAAATTATCTAGCGGGGCCCTTTGGCGCTGCGATCATTCAGCGACCATGGGAATTATGGGTAGCACATAGATATGCCTCGTCTTTGTGCTTGCGGGATTCAAACGCACGTGTGGCCTTGTTTATTGCTCTGTTTTGGATTGTTTAGAACGAAAAAAAACAGACGGTTATAAAATCCATGAGTTGATTTGAATTGCTTAGTCTGAAAGGATAAATTAGGCAAGTGCGCCTGCTGAACATTTGCTGACTTTCGTTTCGTGACAAAGCAACTTGAAGCCACACGTGCCCACCGGAGCTGGAAAGTTCGAAAATTAGACAAAACCGTGTACTACCCAACATTCCCATGCTCGCCGAAGCGCCATGCGTTGTAGTTACCATGGACACTAGCGCCAGACTTCCCTCTAGTGTATTATAAGAAACTCCATGGTTGGCGACATCTCGTGTTTCTTCCTTTGACAGCGAGATGAGTTTCTAACTCCGATTAATATCAACACCAACAGACGCGGCAGCTTCGAACTGATGATCATTCATTGAAGAAGCGTAATAGAATGATTTAGCGAACTGTTGTAACTATGTGCGATTGTGTTTCCTGGTTTCCTGGAGCTTTGGAACATCGAAGGCGCAAAGTACGTTTGAAAATTGCAGGAACTGGAAGGGAACTATCCTTATTAATTTGCATACCTAATCGGTATCTTATAGTATTGAGTATGGCGATAGGAATCAGAAGACTTGGAGGTGAATCAACGAGTGTTGTTAGTTGACGATACGCTGAATCGTCCGCCAACCAAGGTTCGGAAGCCGTGACTTGGAAGGTGTTTCAAGACCCGGAAAGTACAGTGCGACGAAGGCCTGCTCGTCAGCAGTGCAGTGGCACTCCTAAAAAAATTACGAGAGTTCAAGAATTGATAAGAGTGGGGAGAAATTGTGAAACGCATTGGGGATGGCAAGGAGGAACGTGCTAAACTCGCGAAAGAAAATTACCGGTGAAATCACCAGCAGGGACACGCGGGCACACTTAAAGACCCAAAGGTTATGGGGTGCGTGCCCCTAAACATAGCTGATGTTGTTGCGCCGCATTACTTCTTAAAAGCCATCACAATTGAGCCTGGTGCCATGTCCCCCATGAGAGGGATAATTGGGTTTGTAGGAAAGGACATAGCGCAATAGCGAATTATTGTATGAGTTAACGTCCTGAGACTACGATGTAATTATGGGGGATACCGTAGTGAAGTGCTCCTGAAGTTCCTGTCATCTGATGTTCTTTAACTTGCTTCTAATACTACGGCGTCTCTCATAACCATATAGTGGTTTTTGGACGTTAAACCCCACATATCAATCAATTGCTTCTAAATATATGCATAATTGCTATGCTAGAGCACCCTGGTGGTTTGAAGGGCAAAGCCGTTGCAATCGTGCACGCGGATGTCTGAGGTTTCTAGGGGAAAAGGAAATCCAGAAGTGTGGCAAGAACATTGGTGGTGTTGAGGGAGTCCACGGGAGGAAACGGGAAATTGCTCTCAAGGGACTGAAAAGCTCCGCTCTGAACATCAACCCATGCAACAAAAAAAAAATCATGTTCTGCAAATACGCTGCCTCTGGTAGACTGAGGGTTACGAAGCTCTGTGGCCTCAATATAGGTGTGCTAAAGATTGCAGTTATTCTGGGGAAAAAGTGAGAACTCCTGCTCCCCATTTTCTCCGTCGGGAATCTAAGTGGTGAAGAGAACTATGTGCTCCAACTTGTATACTCTTCCCAATATGTCCTTCTGCTTTCTTCGTTCACTCTGCAGATCATCTTTGTTGCATTACCATTTTTTTCACCAGCTTAAGCCGCAGTGTTCGTCTTGATTAGGAGGAGGAAAAGAAAAAAAAGGAAGACTACGTAGAAAAAATCAACAATGAGCTGAGTTAACAATGCGAGACCGCTTGGCTTAGGTTACCTGGTTTAATAAAGAGGAAAGCTGGAATCTAGGAAGAGAAGGGAAATAAACGTTCAGAGAGAGCCGAGTTCCGAGAGTGGAGAAAACGACCTGCAGTCTGGGAATTTTTCTCACCAAAAGCGAAAAAGAGAGTCCTGAAAAATAAAAGCGGGAAATTTCCTATTTTCTCATCTTTAGGCGTGACGATTTGCTGCTTCCTTTGCTTGGGCTTTAGGGAAGGCGAAGATTTCCCAATAGCTTCTCTTTTTTTATGTGCCTGGGGCCAGAGAACAAGGCGCTACCTATAAGTTCGTGGCTCAGGTAATGCGTTAGTGTTCTTATGTGTGTGTGTGTGTGTGTGTGTGTGTGTGTGTGTGTGTGTGTGTTTGTGTGTGTGTGCGTGCGTGTGTGTGTGTGTGCGCGCGCGCGCGCGTGTGTGTGTGTGTGTGTGTGTTAATGATTAAAGCAAAGCTTGTTGTTTGGGTTTTAGGGAAGTTGTTGGAATATTTAATTCGTCTTCCGTTTCTTTGTGTCGTGGGTAAGGGAATGTGCTTTATTCTAGTTGGGGTTTTACGGAAGGTGTTTTAGTTTTTTCATTTCTACGTTGAAGGCCCGTGAAAATGAAGTGGGTGCTTTCGGGACTAATATAGATCGATACGACAAGCGCACTGCCGAAAAAGAGGGAAAAAAGTGGGACAGGTGGTTGGGGGCCTCGACATTTTGCTAATGCGGCCACCTTGACCGACATTATATCTGCTTTTTATGTGTTTCTTTCAACGATACGTTAATTTCTTTCTTCTTCTGCTATGATTCGCCTGTTTCCCTCTATTTCCTTCCATGTATAGTCACCGGGAAAGTTTTTAATTACGGGCTTTTTTCTGGAGTTATTTTTCTTGTTTTAGTCTCAGTTTCTCTTTGACGCCATAGTACCCCATTTAATTTCTTGCTTTAGGGAAAGAAGAGAGCAAATATGTGGAACACCCTCTTGTTCGTTTATGTTTTTCCCCTTTTTTTCCCACCGTGCTGGAGTTGCTAGCCTGTTTATTCTCGTTCGCTCTCGGTCTACTCATTTTTTTCTTGTCTTCTTTAACGCTCTAAACGAATAGCCCGAATGGCTTCTTGAAACAACGGCACTTAGTTCGCGTCGTAAGAGAAAAAGAAAGTGCAAGCCTTACGTGTCTGTCCTTCTGGTTTAATTATTTTCACCGGGCAGCGTTTCACTTGTCTGTTTATTTTGCTCGCCAGCGCGAATGCTTCTGGGAAGCTCGGAGCTGGTGCATTCCCGTCGACCATTTAGAGCTCTACACCGAGAGAGTGAGAAATAGAGAGAGAGAGAGAGAGAGAGAGAGAGAACGAGGGGGAAGGGCAATGAACTTAGCCGAGGTTTTTGGCGCACGCCGGGAGATAACATTCACATTTCCGGGTGAGCAAAGGCTTGTTTGTAAAACCGTGCTCCTGTTGTTTTTTATCCTTTTAGTTTCCTTTTGTATCCCACCATTACTTAGGGAAAGCTCACGTAAAGGGGAGGGCGGCTACTCGAAATGTGACGCAACGAGGAGGAGCATGGCGAATGTGGGTTGGTGGGTAGGTAGGTAGGTAACTTTAATGAGGTACTGAGGGGACTAGCCGAAAAGGAACGAACTCTCCTAATTCCCGTGTTGTATGCAATGGGCATCAGAGATTCAACCTTCTGTCGTTTGACCATCCGATTTGTCTAAAGCGTTTCGTTTGGCCTGACCAAGGAGGTTTCTTAGGCCTGACAAACTTAGCCGCCAGTTACGTTGAGTCTGTTGAAAGGGCTGGCAGATCGCGGCCGTTCCGAACACCCGGCGGCGCGTGCGTTCCCTTACAAAAATCCTTTATATGGACTTAAAGAAAAATCCCCATATATGGCTACATCAGGAATCGGGCATATCGGACATCAGGAATTGGCCATATCTGGCTTTATATGGAATCCCCATATATGGGCCGTATATAACCTGATATGTCCAAATCCTGATATGGCCATATATGGGTTTTATATCCCCTTATATGGGTGTTGCTGTATATGGCCATATATGGCTATGTATAGAACTATCCGTATAAGGTCTTATATGGATGCTTTCATATGTGGCCTTATATGGATACCTTTATATAAAGCCATTCGAATGATTCATCTATATTAGTTCAGCCTGTGTCACCGCAAAAATATAGCTGCTCAAATCATTCTTCAGCTAGAAATGTAGCTGTTTGTTGAAAGGTCTGCATGCAGTCACTATCATCTCCAAAACAAAGGCAGCTGATCATTTCCCGAATCCCAGAATTGCAACCATTTTTTTTTGGTTTTCGTCGCGACCTAATGCGGGCATATTCTCCAGAGATGACGTCGCGAAGATTAATTGGTTGCCTGCAGGATGCGGTGACGTGCGTGCCAGCGACGCCGGCCGTAGGACACACGACGCGAATTGCGTCTACGGGCCTCGTGAAAGCGACGTTATGTTCTTTGCGCGTGCGCGTTGCAAAGGGGTTGGAGCCGCGCAACCGTGAAATTAGTTTCTTTGCAACCCGCTGCGCGCGGTGATATAGTAGGTCGTGACGAAAAGCGGGTAATGTTATACTGCGCGCCGTGTGCGCCAGAGACGTGGTCTGTGAAGCCTCGCCGTGTTTTATTGTTTTCGTTATTGCTTTTCATTATTTAGTCGCAAGGGGCTTGAAGTTTATTCGGTGTTCAATGTTCGCTTCACATTTTCATTAATTTGTTTATTGTTTTTGACCAAGAAACTGGCGTTGTAATATCATCACCCCTTGGCCTCACAAAATTTACTGTCTCGGTGTTGTTCTGCAACTAAGAGAGTCTTTCGAAATTCGCTGCGAATTGTGAACGAATGGGGATGAGTGCTACGACAGTTCTTGGAATCGGTTTTATGCAAAGGTTGTAGTGTCCGAGATTTAACGGTAAAGCCTTCGGCGCGCAGCCCAAACTCGGCAATGAGGGTGGCGAAGTGGGCTTGTGTGTATACTGCATTTTACTTGAGGGTAGCGCAGGGCGTTGAAAGGGACAACATAAGAAGAAGATGCTGTTTGCAGTTATCTTCATGAAACAAAACGATTGCGCCTCTAAATTCTTACTTGTTAATTTATTATTCTGTCATTGTTGAGCAAATTCAAAACATTAATTTTAAACGTGTCCCTTATTGCTGCAATTTACATTCAAGATATAAGCTATACTGTCTCGTCAGAATGACAAAAAGTAATTATTGCACTCTTTTTTGTTTTTAAGTACGTTCTTTCGTCCTTTTAATATTGCGAAAGCAGTTAGTTATATGGACACTCTCGGCAGGATTTTGCCGCTGGCGTCGCCGTCATTCACCTTTATATGTATACGTATCTATAAATGTGAAAACGCAAGAAAGAAAGATAATCCAGAAAAAACTCCGGCCCGCGGAATCGAACCTCCGATCTCTGAAGTGTGAGGCGTTAGCCACTGTGCCACGAAGGATCACCTCCTTGAACGTTCAAACGGCGAGCTATTTATATCTGTAACCTCCCGCTGGCGATGGGCATCTCGGGAGAACTAATATCGTGTTTTCAACGTTACCAGCGAGACGGCGCAATGAGCGCGCGCGTCGCCAGATCGTCACGACGCGGCGGCGCGCGCTCTCACCTCCCACGCGTACTTTGCCTCGCGGCGAGAGGCGCTCTCGCGTGCGCTCGCTTATCTCGCGATGGGGACAATCGTACGCCTTGGACTTGAACCGGAACGATTCTGTTGTAGTTACCTGGCGTATGTGATGAGTGAAGAAAACGACAACGACGGAAGTGCGGGGCAAGGCGCGTGTAATGTGCGCGTCAGTGTCAGCGAATCAGCTGATGACCTGTGGTGGCCCATAGAGGTGGCGTGCCACGATTGGGCCACGTGCGACCATTACGTGGCAGTGGGCTTTGTGGCTGGGGACGAGCCGAAGCAGCGGCAGACGGGAGACAGCGGGCCGAAGCGTCGGACGCAGGCGATCCAGGTTCCGGCCAGGGAACGCGGTTATCCACGCTGCTGCTGTCCAACTACCAGCTGGGGCGGCGTTGCCGGCACGAGTACTGCATCTCGGTGCGCGGCTTGGCCTGCTGTTCTCTTCCTTGCCGAGGGCATCACGGATCTCGGCGAGGCGTCTCCACGGTCAGCCGTTCGACACAGCGATGAACGTGGCCTGGCTAAAATGGTCACGGTTGCGTCGAGCATCGCGTCTCGGCGCACGCTCTTCGCTGGACGGGCTGGCCATGCCCCGCATGGAGCATCGCGTCTCCTATGCGGGTTGACTGCTCCGTGGCCGCACCCACGCCATCAAGCGCCGGTGTCACCAGAGCGTCGCACTTCGGCAAGGGACGAGCGAGATGTTTTGCCGGGCGAGACGCGGGAGTGCGCACAGAGGAGCACGGAACTGGGCGAGGTCCAGGGTGGCCGAGGATCCAGGTGCCAGGGAAGTTGTTGGCTGAATCTAGGATTGCCGAGCGGTGCCGAGTGATGCGCCAGACTCGGACGTGGGCCACGAGCTCATTAGCTGCAGTGTGCACCCGAGGGTACCTGGCGGTGCCCTGGCCAAGAAGAAGGAACGTGCGGAAAAGAGAGCTCGAGGGTTGAGGCCACGAAGGCAGAGGAAGCGGTGCGCCGCTCGAGAGGACGAGATCCTGGCAGCGTTCCTGAGCCGGACGTGAGACCCGTACGTGTCGGCCAGGTCGAGCTCCGGTGTGTCTGTTCAAGGTCCAAGGCCGAGACCTGCCGAACGGCTCCTGCCTGGGTGCAGTGGCCGGGAGCAGGTTCGTGGACGAGGCCTACCGGGAGTGGTCCTCGTGAGCCGTGGCCTGATCCTGGACCTCCAGAGTTGCGACCCTGACTGCTGGGTTGGCCGCGACGTCCGACTCAACGGCGCTGCACATGGTAGCGTATCCGTGCGTCGTCAGCCGTTCCACCCATGCCATGAAATAAAAAGTTCATGTTAATCCTTTCTTGTCCGCTATCAACAAACATAGTGACGAACGTTCTTTAACCATCACAGCGTACAATGGCCGCTGCACTCGTAGGACAGCCTCCGTTTGCGATAAGGGCGTGTATTTCAGACACAGCGGAGTAACAACTGAGATGCTTATTTGCGTTCATCTAAGAGTACGTTTCGTGTATCATTTGTGTTTGAGAAATGCGGGGCACGTTTCCATCTGCTTGGCATTCTTCGCGTGACCTTCCAATTTGTTGCTATCGCATTCATTGCTTCACCATTGCGGCGAAGGTGTGACTTTTCTTCAAGATTTTATTACTTTAAAGGCCTAAAAGTTCATATAACCAATTTTTGGCCAACTTCCTTGGGTGGGTATGAGCCATATTTGAGGCATCATCATCAACAACACTGCTTTGGGTTATGTTAAGCGTGCCTTTGTTAACTGCGGAGCGCCTAGGGGGCCGACTTGTCGTCCTCTTATCTCATGTAGCGGGATCACGCTCTCAATAAAGCGTGCAATACTGTCCATAGCAAGGTTAGCTATGTTCACACCCGAGTTGATGTGAGAGAACAAAGTGTGAACTATATTAGTTTACTAAAATAACGATGAAATAATTGCAATAAATAATTTAAAATCGCTACGAACGATTTGGACAACTGCGACTGACTCCGGCGCTGCTTAAGAGAAGGCTGCACCGTCTCGCCGAAAGAGAAAATTCCTCTCGCGCTTCGCTGGTGCTGCTTCGCTATATCTTCTATATATCTTCTGTACTTGTTTAGTCGGAGGAAAGACCACCAATATATTGATGAGAATCAAATTCTCATTTATATATTTGACGTAATAACAACCGCAGTTTCTAGATTTATACTTTAGTGTTATAGAACGTTGCGGCTACAATCAGATCTATGCAACTCCTGTCTGCCGGTTTTTAAACTTGGCGGCTTCAGTGGCTACAAGGTGAGTCATCAATGTTTATTTAGCTTCGGAAATTCAAGAGTCATCTCACTTCGTTCTTTTTTTTAGGGGCGTGTCACTCTTGGCTACAAACTTACGCTTTTAATTGAGCTGTACTTGCTTACCGAAATTACATTTATCACCGCTCCGTAATCCACGCTTAGACAGAAGCATGACTTTAATAATCAATAGTAATTGTTAAAATTTCACGCCCCAAAACCATGGTATTATTATTCAGTGCCATTTTGTCGGGCGTGTTGGTTAACGGATTGTGTTGTCGCCTCTCTCATGTCCCTGTCTGTTAGCGCTCAATATGTCGTCAAGTTCCAGTATTATTACGACTGTCCCCGTAGTGGAGAGCTCCAGAAACTTCTACCACCTGGGGTTACTTAACCTGCACCTAAATCTACGTACATGGACTTCCAGCGTTTCTCTTCCATCGAAAATGCGGTCGCCGCGGCCGAGATTCGATCCTGCAAAGTAGACCTTTCAACAAACAGCAATATTTCTAGATATAAAATGATTTGTGGGACTATAATTTATGCCGGCGACACAGGCTGAATTATAGTAGATGAATCATCTGAATAGCTATATACAAAGGTATTCATATAAGGCCATTTTAACCTTATATGGATATATAGCCATATATAGATGATTGTCATATATGGCCATATACAGCAACGTCCATGCATTGGTATATAAGGAATTAGATATATCAGGTTCTATAGGGCCCATATATGGCTATATCAGGAATTGGGCATACAAGGTTATATAAGGCCCATATATGGGGATTCCATATAAAGCCTGACATCCCCTATTCCTGATGTAGCCACTTATGGGGATTTTTATAGAGGTCCATATATGCGATTTTTGTAAGGGCTGGGTCAGCAGTCATGCACTATAGGTGCTGGACCACAGCGAGGAATAATTAATTTAATTCAGTTACCCTTTTCTAATTTTTTTCACTCGTGTTTTTATTTATTTTTTCACTACTTGCAATCGAAAACTTTGCAGCGCCCTCTCGCGGCTGCCAAGCGTCTGCGATAAGTCGTATAAATGCGCGCAACTAAGCCGTCTCGAGCGGCGCTTAATCCCTAATGAGCCGCGTGGGGGGATTAACTTGCGACTCGCCGAGCGGTATCATCAAATTCTGCGCGCCAGACGTCGTGCAATCGTTGGAACGGCTGAGGCGCATTTACATATCGCCTCACGAGACCCTTCTCGGTTTCATGACCCGTTCTCCAACCGTTTGAGGCACGGTCGCTTGTAGCGCCCAATGTTTGGTCAGTCAGAACCCTCAAATCTGGTCGCGGTATTTGTTTTCTCGCCAAAAAAACGCAGACAGCGATCTCGCCAGTGAGCGGTGTTAAATGACTGGTGTTTCTGTGTGCGTTGCGCCAACCGTACGCGCGAAAAAGTCCGTGCTTAGCTTGCGAGTTTCCCGCAAATTCTGGCGATGGCGAGATTGGCTCTGCACTGTTAATAATATAATATACAATAAAAAGAGTGTGTGGCTTCTTTCAGGTAGTCTTGACTTGCCACATAAATAACTCTTTTTAAAGAGTATTCTTAACCCTCTTGTGGATCACACGGCTCTGCGAAGGAAGTATAATGATTCCCGGAGAGAGTTGACGTGACTCTATAAAGAGAGTCATTAACGTGGCAAGTCAGAACTCTCAAAAAGGTGTTTTTTCTTGGTGTACGGCGCTATAGGCACATGGGTGTAATTCGCTCTTGCGTTTTTTTGTATTTATATGTACGAGTTGTTAATAATTTTTGAGAGGACAACGGTTATATCGTTGGCCAGATGGTTTACGTATATGCTATCTCGGGTTGCCACTTCTTTATACCATGCGAATGTGTTATTCAGAATAAACCGACACAGATTCAAACAGGCGCTTGTTGGCTCGCTCACTCACTCACTAACTCATACAACCATTCGTTAACTCAGTGACACTTCTTTACTGATGTTCACTCACTCATTCACCCACTCACTCATTTACTCAATAACACTCGCTCATGCCCCCATTCGTGAACTCACCCACTACTTCACTTATGCTCACTCACTCCACTCAATAGCATTCACTCTTACAACCATTCCTTAACTCACCCACTTTCTTCACTGATGTTCACTCACTCATTCACCCACTCACTCATTCACCCACTCACTCATCTACTCAATAACACTCGCTCATGCCCCCATTCATTAACTCACCCACTACTTCACTAATGCTCACTCATTCCACTCAATAGCATTCACTCTTACAACCATTCCTTAACTCACCCACTTTCTTCACTGATGTTCACTCACTCATTCACCCACTCACTCATCTACTCAATAACACTCACTCATGCCCCCATTCGTTAACTCACCCCCTACTTCACTAATGCTCACTCACTCCACTCAATAGCATTCACTCTTTCATCGAAAATGCGGTCGCCGCGGCCGAGATTCGATCCTGCAAAGTAGACCTTTCAACAAACAGCAATATTTCTAGATATAGAATGATTTGTGGGACTATAATTTATGCCGGCGACACAGGCTGAATTATAGTAGATGAATCATCTGAATAGCTATATACAAAGGTATTCATATAAGGCCATTTTAACCTTATATGGATATATAGCCATATATAGATGATTGTCATATATGGCCATATACAGCAACGTCCATGCATTGGTATATAAGGAATTAGATATATCAGGTTCTATAGGGCCCATATATGGCTATATCAGGAATTGGGCATACAAGGTTATATAAGGCCCATATATGGGGATTCCATATAAAGCCTGACATGCCCTATTCCTGATGTAGCCACTTATGGGGATTTTTATATAGGTCCATATATGGGATTTTTGTAAGGGCTGGGTCAGCAGTCATGCACTATAGGTGCTGGACCACAGCGAGGAATAATTAATTTAATTCAGTTTCCCTTTTCTAATTTTTTTCACTCGTGTTTTTATTTATTTTTTTCACTACTTGCAATCGAAAACTTTGCAGCGCCCTCTCGCGACTGCCAAGCGTCTGCGATAAGTCGTATAAATGCGCGCAACTAAGCCGTCTCGAGCGGCGCTTAATCCCTAATGAGCCGCGTGGGGGGATTAACTTGCGACTCGCCGAGCGGTATCATCAAATTCCGCGCGCCAGACGTCGTGCCATCGTTGGAACGGCTGAGGTGCATTTACATATCGTCTCACGAGACCCTTCTCGGTTTCATGACCCGTTTCTCCAACCGTTTGAGGCACGGTCGCTTGTAGCGCCCAATGTTTTGGTCAAGTCAGAACCCTCAAATCTGGTCGCGGTATTTGTTTTCTCGCCAAAAAAACGCAGACAGCGATCTCGCCAGTGAGCGGTGTTAAAATGACTGGTGTTTCTGTGTGCGTTGCGCCACACCGTACGCGCGAAAAAGTCCGTGCTTAGCTTGGCGAGTTCCCGCAAATTCTGGCGATGGCGAGATTGGCTCTGCACTGTTAAATAATAATAATAATAACAATAAAAGAGTGTGTGGCTTCTTTCAGGTAGTCTTGACTTGCCACATAAATAACTCTTTTTAAAGAGTAGCATAAACTTCCTTGTGGGTCACACGGCTCTGCAAAGAAAATATAATGATTCCCGGAGAGAGTTGACGTGACTCGTTAAAGAGAGTCATTTACGTGGTAAGTCAGAACTCTCAAAAAAAAGACTTCGGAGTTTTTTGTTTTTTTTTCTTGTTGTACGGTGCTATAGGCACATGGGTGTGATTCGCAGTTGCGTTTTTTGTATTTATATGTACGAGTTGTTGAATAATTTTTGAGAGGACAATGGTTATATCGTTGGCCAGATAGTTTACGTATATGCTATCGCGGGTTGTCACTTTTTCATACCGTGCGAATGTTTTATTCAGAATAAACCGACACAGACTCAAACAGGCGCTTATTCGCTCGCTCACTTACTCACTCACTCATACAACCATTCGTTAACTCACCGACACTTCTTCACTGATGTTCACTCACTCATTCACCCACTCACTCATCTACTCAATAACACTCGCTCATGCCCCCATTCGTTAACTCACCCACTTCTTCACTGATGCTCACTCACTCCACTCAATAGCATTCACTCTTACAACCATTCCTTAACTCACGCACACTTCTTCACTGATGTTCACTCACTCATTCACCCATCAGTCATCTACTTAATAACACTCACTCAAGCACCCATCTCACCCACACTTCTTCACTGATGCTCACTCACTCCACTGAATAGCATTCACTCTTACAACCATTCGTTAAGTCACACACACTTCTTCACTGATGCTCACTCACTCACTCACTCACTCACTCACACACTCACTCCTTCACTGACTTACTTCACAATTTTTACTTGTTTTCTCATACTCGTTCCATCAATCACTCACCACATGGCTAACACCACAGTCCCACAATAACTAACAAATGGTAACACTCTCCCACATTCACTCAGCTCTCGCACTCGCGCGCTTTCTCTAACTTGCTCACTAAGACTCATCTTGCGCTTCTTTCAGTCCTGCGTGTATTTATTGTAAATTGACCAGCGCAATTTCTGAACCTTCCGATTCGCACTCGTCCGTCAGGATCCCACGCACATCGTTCCCAACTCTTATCCTTGTTCAGAACCTCTGATCGATTTTCATCCGACACGTGTTTGGCCGATACTGCCTTTTATAGTGCAGTTCAACACTCTTCTCTTCCCCAACTTCCGTTGCTTCCGCCTTCCTATAAACGTTAAACATTCACACACCTGAAACCGCTGGTAACCCAGTTAGGAATCCGCGAAAGTTTCGCCTTTTTTCCCTAGACCATCTCGCCTTTTTGTGTTTGTGTTTGTGCACATTTAGCCACCCTCTCTGCTCCTAGTGTTGTACATGCCTAAGTGCTCTGGACTCTTGCCAGCTTCTCCATCGCCATAATTGGTTCACTCCGTGAAATCACGTCGCTGCTCCTCGCGCGATGACTCGCTTAACGAAATATTCCGGGCACCGATTTGTACTTCAAGTGCGGTAAACCTGCATCCTTATATCGCACCCTGAGGATCGTCTGGCGGCAGCTCTCGCGTATAGTTCACGTTAGAGGCTGGTGTAATAGTTATGAAACTCCCAAGATATCTTTCTCGTTTTTGTCGAACTTCCGTCTTCGTCAGGTGGCACCTATCACGTCTAGTTCATGTTCATGCGTTAGCTACGAAACTCTCGAAAAACTCTTCATGTCTCTTGAGCTACCCTGCCTCTTCGTTAACCGACTCCACTAAGCCCCAAGTGTGAAACGTGATGTGTTCAGCTCTTCCTGTGCGCACTGATTTCTTTCGTATAGAGCTTGTTATTTAATTTATTTCCGTCCTCCTGGTTCCCCGCCGTCGCAAATTAGCGAGAGCCTATACGCACAACAGAGGTTATGCGCCGCAAGCTTAACGCCGGTAGCCACGCCTTCACTATACCGGGCTTGTCTGCAATGGAAAGCTGAAGTGTTTTCGCGAGCAGACGATGGAGGCCAAAAAAAGAAAAATCACAGCATATTCACGGAATCAATGATGATGAGTGGGGTGAAGCGTCAGTCAGTGCGTCCGTACGCCCGTACGTACGCGCGTCCGTGCGTCTGTCCGTGCGTCCTTCCGTCCATCTCGCGAACACTTCAAGTACCGCCATCTCGCTTCTTTTTATCATATATTTATCATACACAAGTACTGCCATCCAGTGGACAATCTAAGAACTAGACGAGAGTATGTACCACATTTCTACTGTCAGCGCTTTGTTAATACCGAGAGCGTGGTAACGATGCCGTGCTACGTTTTTCGTAACATGTGGACATGCGGATATGTGCCCGAGAGCGGGTATGTGCCACTGGTATGCGGGTATGTGCCACAGGTTACGCACCACGACAACGGAGACGCACAAGCCACGCCATAAGGAGCTTCACTCCTAAAGAAGTGGTGTCGGTTATACTAAAGGTGTGCTAGGCCTAGCAGGAGCAAGATAAACTCAATCGATAAAGGTACTCGTTAGGCCTTGTAGAAACGGTCTAAAAGGGCGAGACACATGTTCGTTAGGCCCTGTAGGAGCAGGCACGGCCGTGGACTTTTCTACAACGGAAGCGGCCCGCATAGGGCAGGAAATAATGTCACGTTGGAGGGTATGGATTAGAGTTGGTGGTGCTGAGCAAAGATAGAGCAAAACGACGCATTGGTACCGATGGGCCATGTATACAAGCGTCATGATTTATCAATGAGATTGTCGACAGGAGAAGATAACATAAAATCGATCTGACCAGCAGGCTACAGAAAAATGAAGTATGTTTTCTGGTCAAGTCTGCCAAACGTTGTCTTGTTGTGCATAAAAGGAAGCGGAACGCATTTTTAATACGAGTCGACAAGGGAACGTAACAGAAGTGGTTTCGTCTATAGGGATCATCAAAAGTGGTAACGTATAATGATTAGCCTTAGCGTGTTCAGGAAGAAGAGAGATAAGCAAAGAAATGCTCGGGTCACTAAAACCAGGCACTTCTGGTTGTCAATCTTGCACTAGATAGAAGGATGAAGTGACCAAAGGAAAAGCTGCAATGGAGGGGCGGGTTGAATAGGGCTAATATAATCGTATGTGTTTTGATGAAACCTCACACTGAATTGTCTGCACCGTGTTTTCTTCTGGCAAGCAGACGCGCTCGAAAACTGCAGTGTCTCCTTTCGCTATATCATACGACAAACAGGACTACACAAAGCTAAGGAGTGCTATAGTTTCGATGACAACGTGTGGGCATACTGGCTATAGGCCTAACTCGTGTTGGCCGAAAGGACGTGGATGGAGATGGGAACAAGGAGGGAGTGAAAGGCATTGAATGGAGTTAAGGACGACGCCATTTACGGCTCGTCCTTGTCTGCAGCGACCATGACGAAGCTCGTGTAATGAATGACTACGTGTACAAGGAGGAAGCGCGTTAATTAATCCCGCAGCTTGTAGCTGAGGCAACATCGAACAACGGGTGGGACCTAGAGTACAATGGCAGCTCTGTTCGAGGCTGATGCTACGTAAAGGTTAATCGAACCGGGCCTGCTAGTCATCAATGATTCGGATTTCCATTACTCTTAACGCCATTGTGTTGTTGCCGCGCGCCTGCAATTTTTTTTCAGTGATTGTGATAATGGGAGCGCGTGTACGTCGCGACCGTTCAGGTCGCATGTATACGACAGCCACATGCTTAAATATTAGATTTTACAGACATTGAATAAGACGAAATTTGCTATATATGACGTCGACAATCTGTAGTCGGGATTGCTTATTAATTTTATAGAAGAAAGCTTTTGTGTGTCTGTAACGCCGCGGCTGAGGAGGAGGGGGGGGGGTAGTTTGCGAGTTCATCAGTGTGTGAATTGTTTCCGTGTCCATGTACACGTGTAAAATATCTCGAGGAAGGGTGCGTCGAAACCCTACGAAGAGATGCACTGGTGGCTAGCTCAGATTTACACGACCAACTTTGGGTTTTCTTGGCGAGATCTTACGAAACATTCAGGTGTCACTTAGTCTCTTGAAGTTCTCGCGTACAAGATCGCCAACACAACTATTCAACATATACGCCTTAACAAAGAAGTACAGAGAGTTGGGCTCGTTGGATGTACATGCTTAGAAAGCAGCGCGGAAAAGACACAGCTCACTCAGAAATGGAAAATAACGTTTAGTTGCACATGGCTAGGATGATGGGGGAGGAGGCCTCGGCCTCTGCTCCCGATCAACCCCCTAGCCATCGGCCGGAATCCCTTGGGACTCGGTGGCGGTCAGGACGAGACCGATGACTTGACGGTGCCAGGATTCTACGTTTTTTATATAGTCCTAAAAAAATGATCGAGAGTCCTCGCCGTGTGCATTCGCTCTCTATGTGTGCTGTGTCCTTTTTGCGCTGTTTTCTAAGCATTCATAAAGCTACGGATATACAGATAGGCGTCTGCAAGACTTTGCCTGAGGGAGGGGGAAGCCGAGTGTTAATTCCCTCGACGTCCCTTCGCCGACGCCCGTGAATGCATCATATTAGTGGTCGCGCTCACTGGTGCTAATCTACATATAAAAAGAAAGGTGGGGGGGGGGGGGAGGCTGGCCTTCAGTTTCGCGATGACATCCGGGTGGTGCGAAACGCTCGATGAGTTAAAAGAGAAACTGTTTTCGTATATATATATATATATATATATATATATATATATATATATATATATATATATATATATATATATATATATAGAGAGAGAGAGAGAGAGAGAGAGAGAGAGAGAGAGGTGCAGGGACAAGGAGCGGCGGAAGTAAGGAGAAGATAGGAAAGATGAACAGGGTCGCAGGAGTCCGAGGATGGGGCACCACTGTCGAGAGCTCTTGTCGGCAACAGGAAATGGCCTATAGGGATAATCCAGTCGGCCAGAGCTACGCTGTCGTCGTCGTCGTCGGGGACCGGCGTCAGGAGGTGGCGTAAAACCAACCCAGTCGGCCAGAGCTCCACTGCCGTCGGAGATCGCGAGGGCACAACTGGTCGGCACGGAATCCAGCGAGCGAGTCCCCCGTGGAAGGAGTAACTAGAGAGGAAATGATGACCTTCTGTACATCTCCTTTTATGGGGAGCTCAGTGGTGACAGTTTTAGGCTGCTGCCCCGATGTTCGCCCGTTTGATTCCGGCTGTGGCGGTCATATTTCGCTCTACGCGAAATGGTAGGGGACCGTATACTTCGGCGCACGTTAGAAAACGCTAGACAGTCTGAACTCTCAAAATCCTCCATTGCGGCGTGCCTCACAACAGCCCAGCGCAAGGTTCGCCTTAGTTGTGGGGGGGGGGGGGGTGAGGTTTGTCGCAGCGAAGGTTCTTCATGGTGATCAGTGTTCGATTTTAATGATGATGCGTTCGGTGCTTACAATGCAGAGCTGGCGAATGATTAAACTGTATGAGTGAAGCACTGCGCTTTTCATCGATGATCATATTTGGGTGACCGATGACCGTGCTCGCTTTGCTGTGCTTTGTTTTACCAGACCCAACGACAGCAGGAGTGACATCCAATAGAATCCACATTTTTCGCCTGTTACTACGAACGTGGTTTACATTTGAGCTCGAGGAATCACACACACACACACACACACACACACACACACACACACACACACACACACACACACACACACACACACACACACACACACACACACACACACACACACACACACACACACCCACACACACACACACACACACACACACACACACACACACACACACACACACACACACACACACACACACACACACACACACACACACACACACACACACACACACACACACACACACACACACACACACACACACACACACACACACACACACACCACACACACACACACACCCACACACACAACCACCAACAAGCACACACCCACACACACACACACACACACACACACACACACACACACACACACACGTCACACACACACACGTGTATAACGTACGCATTACGATATATAACAGGCTATAACTCGAGTCTTCTTCGCCTCGCGGTCTTCAAACCGACCGGATCGTTAGTGGCGCGACCTTCTCCATGGCGCATGCCTTCCCAGAACTGTTTTTGTCCTCGCTGCTGCAGACGGTGGTTGAAGGAGAGGGTGAGGAGAGGGGAAGGCACTGGGTTGAACGTCTGCGATTCACGCGCGCGCGCGGTCAGCGCGCCTAATTGAGACGCGTGACTTAATGAGGCGTCGAGAGTGTATACACCGACCACCTCCGCAACGCGCACTGGTGCGACGCCTGAATAGCAGCTGTGCATTCGCTCCGCGGTGCTCGCACTGAAGGAGCGTGGCACGTCCGTGGTTACACGTCGAGGATCGTGCGTCCTTTAGCCAACGCAATAGGCACGACCGACGCGATAAACAGAGGCTGTCGTCTTTCCTTGTGGGCGCGTTAGATCCTTTTCGATCGCCTGTCGACTGACAATTGCGTGCAGCGCGGACAACGCTGGCAGACGATGTGTTTCGTTCCTACTGTTTATTTATATTTTCTTATTTTACCGCAGTTGTTTTATTTATTTATTTATTTATTTATTTATTTATTTATTTATTTATTTATTTATTTATTTATTTATTTACAGTACCTACAGCGCCCGCGAGGGGCACTAGTGTAGGGGGGAGATAACGATTTCGAAATGCAGAAAGGCGACAGTCCATTAACACTGAGTTGAACATAAAAGAAATACAGATACAAAATAAAGCATCCAATGGTGACACGTAATAAACATTGACGTGTATGAAGGTACAAAAAAAAATTGAAGCGTAGATCGCTAGAGAGATGAAACGAAAGTGTAGGCAACTTTAATGTCCATTCTACCGCTGTATCAAAGTGGGGCCTAGGGCATTTTCTCGGTGTGGAGGTAGGAGGGTTAAACGGCCGTTTGCTTGTGCTCGTGCGCGTGTTTGTACTTGTGCGTGCATGTAGACAGATGTGAAATTTGAACATATTTGGTGGATGTGTGTGGGAGGTAGCCACCCCCCCCCCCTTGCTTACGCCAATGGAGGACACATAGCGAGAGCGGCTGCAAAAACGAAACAAAAAATGAAGGAAACGAGTAATGAAAAGTCGCATACATGTCATGTTCTTTTTCATTGTAAACTATATTTAGCACCTTGTCCATTTATGCACTCTTAAGAGTTTCAAATTTCTATTCATTTTTATTGTCTGTTTCTTTGTCTGTTTCTTGGTAGGTTATATTATAGAATAATTTAATTTAATATTACCTGGGCTCCCCTAGAATTGGTGTGCGCATTAAGCTCACCTCAGCTAATAGCCCGCAATCCCGAAATTTAGTCCCGCTAAAATCGGGACAGTTAAGAAGCTACAAGAAATTGTAGCGGGTTTATGGTAAGTTGCGTCGTCTAACGTGCACTAACTAGCTTCACAACAAGGTTTACTGCAGTTATAAAGGTTGACGGGGAGGAGGGGCTAAGCAGTATCTTACCTCACGTCGCCGTTAGGAGAAAAGATTTTCTATATTTCATATATGGATAACTTTTATGGGGATCTCGTGACAGGATTTATGATACATATCATTACCAGTGTCGAGATCGGCTACAATCTGGGCTCCGTTTGTGCAGCGGAGAATTTATTCCATGGTTTTGTTTGAACACACGATGACCGCGTAGGGTTCCTCACACGCACAAAAAAAAAATTCAAGGACTAAATTTCAAAGTGTATACTCGGCGAAAGCCCGTGACTATTTGTCTGACTACGCCATGTCCCCTTCCCCCTTTTAGCGGTGACGCACAATGTACCTCAGTCGATGAACCGCGACCCGTCGTCTGTACGGCAGATGTAGAAACTGATACATCCGTCAACAACAAAAACGTTATCAAAAGACGGTTAACCAGAACAAACAAACTAAACGGACAGAGCAGCGAACTGTTGTAGGCCCGTGTACTCAGATTTGGGTGCACGTTAAAGAACCCTAGGTGGTCGAAATTTCCGGAGCCCTCCACTACGGCGTCTCTCATAATCATATTGTGGTTTTGGGACGTTAAACCCCACAAATCAATCAATCAATCAAAGCAGCGAACACCGACACTTGACCACCCATCAATCAAGGTATATGGCAAAACAAATGGATGGCAAGAACAAAATAAGAGGCTGTTAACCAGCACGCTGCTTTGTCTCATCATCAGAAATCACATGGATGACGAAAAAGTGTTAATGGCGAGAGGCCACAGCTGGCACTGTTCCAGGGCATGGATGGACGGATGGACGCAAGTTGGAGTAAATAAAGCCTTACACTTCACAATGCTTGAGGCCAGTCTCGTTTATATTGCGTACCCGAACAAAACGTTATTGATTGCTATAGACGAACAACTAACGCGTACACTATTTAACAAAGTCACAAGCATTTTTTTTTTGTTCCTTGTCTCGCCGCGTCACGGAGACCCCTGTTTCATTGGATAACTCCGGCTAACGTGGTGGCTTATGTCGGCTGTTTTCCAAGTATAACTAAGTGATTGTTGAATGTTGGCTGTACGCCATTGTAGTACCAACACTAACATAATTCATTCTACGTGCTATGATATAGTTCTGTACAGGGTCGTGCACATATGACGGTGGACACTATACTAGTATTCAAGCCCATAAAACTAAAACATTCATTCAACTTCGCAAAGGAAATGCGAGTTATATGATATCTAGCAATGGTATCGACAAACAGTATACTTTTCCTAATCATATTAGACGTCACCTCTTGTGAGGTCTTGAACGCAACTTGTACTTGCGTACTGGTCGCCCATTTTGACGAAGTGTGTTTGGCACTGTCTCGTCCCGGTCTTCGGTACGCTGCACAGAACTAGCGGCGTAACGAACTGCGGCAAACCAAGGCCTCCAGCTAATTACCTGTTCCTCCGAGGCCCCGCGGGCTAGATTCGAGCGTGCGGAATAACACAGGTGTTGCTGCTGATTCTCTCTCTCTGTGCTCGCAAAACATTCTGGTTCGGTAAGCTGGCCGTGTCGGAGGCAACGTAAAAAGAGATGTGAATAGGAGCACTACTGCGGCGGTTCGTTAAATGAGTGGCTGCGGAAAAGGAGCTGCGAAGCTGGTGTTACTCTCCGAGGCAGCCGTGATTGGTTAGCGTGCCACTGTCCATAGCGGAGGCTATGCTTTACACAATCGCATTAATTAACGAAGTAAAAGGAATTTATTCGAGAGGGCAGAGTCGAAGTTGAGCGGTACTTTGGGCAGCCTCCGTGATTGGTTAGCGTGCCACTTCACATCGCGGAGGCTATATATGCTTTTACACAATTGCATTGCTTAACGAAAGAAAAGGAATTTATTCGAGAGGGCAGAGTCGAAGTTGAGTGCTACTTTGGGTAGCCTCCGTGATTGGTCAGCTTGTCACTTTGAATTTCGGAGGCTATGCTTTAAACCTATTATTCCTGTCTGAAATAAAGGGAATTTGGTTCGAGAAGCTCATTTGTTTATTTGTCTCAACCCTATGAATTCTACTGCAAAGGAGTGGCTACTTAAGCTAGTTGGTATTGCATTTTTGAAAGAAATTCACTCAAATAAATATACCCACAACATTCCTGTGTTCTGGGGCTCCGCGGCCGCAACATAGTAAGGTTCGAGCGCGCGAAAAAACACAGGTGTTGCTGCTCATTCTCTATATATAGCTCGTACAACGTGCTGTCTCGGTCATTTGCGGAGCATAAAAGAGACGTGAATGATACCACTGCGATGGTTCCTTAAACTAATTGATAACTGCTTATAAAAAAGGCAGTGTGGCGAAGCTTACGGCGAATTCGTATAACATCTGTGATCGGTTAGCGTGCCACTTCCGAACTCGGAGGCTATGTTTTATATGTAACATTATCTGCTCTCTTAGTACGCTATGACACGATTTCGACGCAGACGCATTCTATACTGCCCCTGCTCCGCGCTAAACAAACTGTGTTGCACGCATGCAAGGCAAAGTTACTCCTTGAGAGTAAAGGAGTTACACGGCTAATTAACATTCTAGTAATCAGTGTTTGAACATGTAATTAAATTGCATTGCATATTACAGTTGGGTGGAGGAAGTGATGTCTCGTTATTATTGGGTGTTTAAAAAGGGGGTTAACGATTTTGAGTACTTGGTACTCTACTACGGGAGAGCATAAGGCCGTCCCGTGGGCTTCACACATGATGAGGCCTCGTGTACGCTGACACATTCGGAAGGTTATTGTGTACTCTTGCAAGACGCTCTTTCAAATTACTCATTCAAATGCTACTCTATAGCAACCTGATTTAAAGGCTTCGAGTTCGATTACAACACGGCTTATCGGAGGGCCTGCCTATAGATTACACGCTTGAGACTTGGCGCTCACACTGACTTGTGTTCGTTATAATTTTTTTTCTTTTTCCTGGAGAGAAAGAGGTGGGGGGATTCTTTTATGCCTCGGGGATGTGGACGTACTATGGTTTAGCCAAAATTAATTGGAACGGTCATCGGTAATTTTCTTAAAGTGATTCTCCCGACGTGATTCATTACTTTACTAAATTACCAGCCTAGAGAAATTCTTTAAAACGTCACTTATCAGCGCAGAAAGGACATAAATTACCCAATTTCAGTACTGTTGTTGCATTACCACCAAGTCTGGTGTTTCGAAAAAAAAAAAAACTGCGAAGCTGGCTGCTACAGTGTATGGTCTTCGATATGGCGAGCATAGCATAACGAATCTCGAATGCCTTGCTTTCTTTTTCTGCGCGTCTGCAGGAGCGCATCAGTGGCCTGCACGCTCCTCAAAAATGTGCAGCTTAGAAATGTCAATACACAACATCAACGTGCCTCGTTGCGTTAGCAGTCCGGTCTTCGAGTTCTGGAGCTTGCTCGCTTTGTTCGCTTCGTGCGAAAACGAGGGGCCGTTTAATTTCCCGAGCGACTATACGGGCATGGTGCTCGAATGCGAGCCCGTCTCCGGAGATAGGTTCCGTGTAACTGCGTGCAGCCGCTCGTGATTTGCAGCCGTAGCACCCCTTCGTTTACATTTGCTCGTTACGATCGTTCTTTAGCTAGGTCGATGGTTGCCTTTCGTAGTGAAGGATAAGATAGCGTGGTGTCATTGTTTTGCATCTCCTACGCCTTCGTATTCCCGAGTGCATATGAACCCGACGAAGGTATAATAATATTAATAATAAGATAGATAGATAGATAGATAGATAGATAGATAGATAGATAGATAGATAGATAGATAGATAGATATAGATAGATAGATAGATAGATAGATAGATAGATACCTTGCAGATGACTTCAGCCGAACGCATGCACGCTTCGTTCCACTCGTCATGGATTCCGTGGATATGCTAGTATTTTAGGGGCGAAGCTCCTTAACGCGTGGGCTGTGCGTCCCTTGTATGTAGCCACCTCTCGTTTAGTTCCTGCAGCGTTCACTAGATGGCGGTACCGTCCCCTGTATGTCGTCACCTCTCGTTTAGTTTAGTGGTCACTAGATGGTGGTACTTGTTGCTGACGATGATAAGATGCAAGATGTTATAAACTAGACGGCGGTACTTGTAGTTGATGATGAAAGATGCGAGATGTTATAAAATAGGAATGATGTCACCTATGGCACGTCTCATTGGTGGAAGGCAATCATTCGATTTAGTGCGGCGACGTAGGCTAGGGCGAGCGTTGTAATAAAATCGAGTGGGCGAAATGTACGGAGGATTCATGGTTTGCCAGGTTTACCTCCGGAGCTTCGCCCACTCATCATCATTCACTTCGTGGATATGGCGGCACTTTTTTTATTGCTATTTTGAAACTTTGCGCTATAGCAATATATCTACTTAGCCCCACACTTCTCGTCTAATCTCTCTGTGCACCTTCCACGACTCGTTCCCGATGCGGTGGCTCGATGGGTGTTGAGTAGTACGAGATCTTTAGTTGGCCGTCGACGTTCCAGGGATAAAGCTTGTGCAAGAGTGCACTGTCCGCCTAAGCGTTTGTCTAGTATGCTTCACCGTACTGCACTGAATTAGTGATAGCGGTATAACAGCACGCCTCAGGTCGTTTTGATCAAAACAGCCACGCGTTTCAGGAAGCATTTGCTCAGCTTCTTTTTTTAATTCATGCGAAGCAGCTCTTTGACGAGCATGTATTACACTGTCCCTCCATCCACACCGCGCTTCGCTGGGCGCAGTTGTTGGTGCGGTGCTAAGTAGGTCACGTCTTCCCTCGCAGGGCGCACACGTTGACGTCACACTCCTTTAGCCTGTAGCCGATCGCCGCGTGTCATCTCTCTCGCTGCACTTTCTGCACCGCTCGTAACGTTCGAGCGCACATCGAGCGAACAAACTTTTGTTGATTCCATTCTTTTGCTCCTCGTTCGTTGGTGAAATTGTTTTACACGTGGAGAAAAGAAAAAGAAAGGAGGCGGCATTACGTTGCGCGAGTGACGCCCTCCGTTTCGGCCGACCACGTGATCGTAACGTCAGAACGTGCGGTAGGTTTTAGTCCTCTCGACGATGTTCTGTTTTTGAACCTGCTGCGTGAGCCGGCCGGCCTTCGCCGAACTACAGTGTATACCTACGCTCTTTAACAGTACAAGCGCGTTTCGAATAAAGGCTACCGGGTGCCATATCCCGATGTCTCGACAGGTCTCGTTTCTCGCGTGATGATGACGCAATGGGTCACGTGTTGGGCCGACAACGCTGGCTTCAAAACGGGTTGCCTTGCCAAGGCTGACTGCGTGACATCACGCTCCCGCCTTTCTCTTTCCTTCTTCTGCTTACTAACTTACATCTTCCCTTTCATTCTTACTTTCTTGTCTTCTTTCCTTCTTGGTTTAAAGCTTCTTTCGATTATTTCTTTCGTTCTTACCGTCATCGTTTTTGTTACTTCATCCTGTCCTTTATTTCATTCTTTCTTTCCGTTTCTTTATGCGAAGAGCGCCATTTCCCTCTCGGTGACGCCGCCCTAAACTTTCGGGCAAGCACTTGGTGCGCCTTTATGGAGGAAACGTGCCTTCAAATTACGCGCTTCGTGCCATCCAGGTTTATACCTTTACGCGCAAGACGCCGCTGCACTCTTCTCGCGATGCTCTTCGAGTCTTGGAAGACGTCGCCGTGCGCTCGCTACACACGCATAATGCGCCGGGACGACGAGAATGCTACACGCGAGGAACGTGCGCGCGAATAAAAACGCTCGCGAGGTTTCGGGTCGTTGTTCGCTGTGCCGGTATTATGCGCTACTCACGGAAGGAAGGCTGTGTGTTATGAGTGCGTTTGATGTCGGGTTGACGCGCAACACGCGTACTACACGAAAGATGCGAACATAGTTGAGTCGAGATAAAGATGTGGGCGAGATGGATTGGATGCATATTGTACAAAGTCAGGTTCACGAAAGAAAAAAAAAAGCCGCCCGCGTCACGGGGGGAACTCGAGTAAGTGCATCGCAGAGTGGTAGGGGTATCGCGTCAACGTTGAGTTATTGGGTATGGTTTGTGAATGCTTAATCGTGATTTTGTCTTTATTATTCCTATTTGTTGAATGAAGGCGAAGAGTTGCCTTCAATGAGTGGTGGGACGCTGGTGTTTGGCTGTGCCCCACGACTGGTTGAAGGTACGGTTGCTTCCATCGCATCTACACGAATAAAGCAAAACATCAAGTCAAGCGAAAGCCAAGTAAAGACGCCCTTGACTCCGCCGCTTTATAAGCTCCGCCGCTTATAAACACACCGCCGGCGCTCGAGGGAGAGGAGTGCGGAGGAGTAGGTCCGCACTCACACTGCGCATGCTCGGCTTGCTGAACGCCCGGTGGCGTCTTACCCCCCTATTCACAAACGCTCCTCGACTCGACTTTCGCCATTCACTTGACAGAGTTGAGCACCGCGCCGCTGCTCGGCTGAAAATGACGCTACGCTACTCAAGAATGGCAGCAAATTATCACTGATATGCAGTGACTTGCCCTGCCTAGAGATGGCGCTCCCATCGGCTTTCTCAAGTGAAGGTGGAGAGCTGAGTGAAGGGGCGTTCTAGAATGCGGGGGTTATCCTTTGATGGCTCCTGGAGCGACACTTTCGCGGTTGTCCTCTTGGGTCGGCGTGAGACGCGAGCATGCGCAGTGGGAATGTGGACGGTGCCGCCGATGCCGAAGCGTGACATAGTGCGACTAAGAAATGGACCGCATTTAAAAAAAGACGATACAGTACGAGCAGTGTCTAGTATACTGTGTCCTTTTTTTTCTCGCATTCCGTCCTTTTGCGCAGAAATTGTGCGAGGTAGTTAACATCAAGCATATGTTTGAAAAAAAAAAGAGCAGGTCAAATAGATTGAAACAAACGCAAACTAACGGGTCTTAACGTACTTATATGTAGGATGCTACGCTCTTACACCTGCGCTACGAAGAGCCATCGGTAAAATGCATAAACGCGCGGACTACATTGAGATGTGCGTGCCAGCGATCGGGTGCAAGTGTACGCAAATACGCTCGTCGGAGGTGCCCTGGTCACATTTGTATTTTCCCATTAACTTATTTAATTGAGCTGATCGGTAAATACTGATATTGAACGAACAAACAGCACTGGAGCAAACGCAATAAAATGCGGTTGCCATCTGTTTGTGTCGTCTGTTCTCCGTCCTGTTCCGGACGCTTCATTCAAAATTCGTATTGCCACGTGCCGTTTTCCAATAATCGATGCTCCATCGATCGCGGCTTGTTTGTCGATGGTGACGGTCTGATCTCGTATGTGGGTCACTTGTCATTGCACATTGCCACTTTTTTTTTTCGTGCTAGCATACTTACGCGCGACAGTCGTTGTTGCCTCTTGCGATTGGAGAGTTGCGTGCACTGCAAAGCACGAAAATTGAGGTGCGATTCCTGGTATATGGGAAGGAAAAAGTTACAAGGGAGCACTCCGCAATGCTAAAGAAGGAAAGAAAAAAGAGAAATAAATAAAGGAAGAAAGAAATAAAGAAAGAAAGAAAGAGGGAAGGAAGGAAGGAAGGAAGGAAGGAAGGAAGGAAGGAAGGAAGGAAGGAAGGAAGGAAGGAAGGAAGGAAGGAAGGAAGGAAGGAAAAAAGAAAGGAAGGAAGGATGGATGGATGGATGGATGGATGGATGGATGGATGGATGGATGGATGGATGGATGGATGGATGGATGGATGGAAGGAAGGAAGGAAGGAAGGAAGGAAGGAAGGAAGGAAGGAAGGTAGGTAGGTAGGTAGGTAGGTAAATAGGTAGGTAGGTAGGTAGGTAGGTAGGTAGGTAGGTAAGGTAGTTAAGGTAGGTAGGTAGGTAGGTAGGTAGGTAGGTAGGTAGGTAGGTAGGTAGGTAGGTAGGTAGGTAGGTAGGTAGCCGTATCGGAGTGCCTACAAAAGCGTGCACTCTCGGTCGGCTACTGTCTGGACCTCAGTTATCTACCCTGCCATCGTAGCTGCTGTATGATCTGATATATATATAGCACGTCCAACTCATCTAGTACCACCAGACCAGTGATGACAAGACTGCCCTACGTGGCACAGACCCGTTCGTCGTTGGTATGCAAGGCGTTGTGGGTCCGAATCTAAGAATAGGGTAGTGTCGAGCCGTCGTCCGAACGTGACCCACCGCCGATGGAGTCGGTGAGAGCGCCCGCGCTGTCCTGCAAAATGGCGGTTGATTGGTCCGGGGCCAGGGGAGTGATCCCGTGCCTGCCCGAGGGCTGCTCGCTCGAATATGCCAGCTACTCGAGCCGGTAGTGTGTCCGCCAGTTGTGTAGACTACAGCTACGATCGATGGAGTCTCAACTCTGGTCGGACTCAACCGGGGTCACTGCACCCATGCAGAGATCGTCGCGTAAGCACTCGTTCCCCCGTGATACCGTGCGACGGGACCTGCAAGGGACCAGCCTACGCGCCACTCCAGTTTTCGGCTGTCACACTGAAGTTGTCAACGATTTTGACGCCACACCTTGAGCCACCCCAATTGTTCCTTGAACATACTTGAACACAGCGCACGACTGGACGGACACAAGAGGAGAAGGGACAAACCGCAGCGCTTGACAACTGATATTTTATCGGAAAATCATGAACTGTAAAGGAACATTTCAACCTACACCTATGTGACTACACTAAAACAACAAAAAGCAGATTAGCTGACATCTTAAACAATGAAAAAAAAAACCTTGATAAATCTCATGAGTACTCTCTAACAGCAAAAACGTTTATATATGGTGCTGTAGAAGCCACGCTAATGCGTTGTCTGCCTTTTTTGATATTATGTTTCAATTATTTCTCATGCTCTTTAATTTCTGTGTGTCGACAAAACTTTTGCTTCATGTAAGATAGACACGCAAAGACACTGCGCAACACGTTTGGACACGTGTGAGCATGCTTTCCCTAGCAAAAAAAAAAAAAAACTCTGTGTTTCAACAACGTAATGCGTCTACTTTTATGTGGCCTATGTATCCACGACCACAGGAAAACGGCAAAATATACGTAGTATATCGCGAAGCATGCTTTCAGCCATACTCTGAGTGGGAAGTTTCGCCGCGATCGATTTGCGGAGCGTCTTCTGGCACCGCAGTTCAGAGTGTTGCTTCGCCGCTCTTGCGATAGAGGGTGCGACGGGCTACTTACGTATGGCGGCACACACTGAATCCGCTGCATTGTGATGTATATGGAGTACCATATTTACTCCATCAGGGGAGAACGATGAGTCGCCCCTGAATGTCGTGTGTGTGTGTGTGTGTGTGTGTGTGTGTGTGTGTGTGTGTGTGTGTGTGTGTGTGTGTGTGCGTGTGCGTGTGTGTGTGTGTGTGTGTGTGTGTGTGTGTGTGTGTGTGTGTGTGTGTGTGTGTGTGTGTGTGTGTTTAGAATAAGTGTTAAGTGATTTCGAGTACTTGGTATTCAATATAGGAGGGCAGTGAGCCGTCCCTTGAAGTTCTTCACGAAGTCACGAGGGTGTCTATGTAGCTGCGTTTTCGGACAAATGGTGGGTGATTTTGAGTACTACATGTACGAATCTCTACTACGGGAGAGCAGCGAGCTGTTCCTGTTTAAGTATAACGTTCGACGATTTAAAGTATGATTTACTGTATTATGGGACAGCAGTAAGCTTGTGTGTTGAAAAAAAAAGTTGTTAACAATTTAGAGTACACGATACTCTACTATAGGAGAGCCGAAAGCCATCCCGTGGGCCAAGGTGTGTTTAGAAAGTGTTTAAGGAATTAGAATACTTGGTAGTATACTATGGGAGAGCAAAAACCGTCCCCGTTCAGGGAAAAGACTCAAAAGGGTGTTGAGAAAAAGGTTATTTATTAACATATGTACAGAAAACAAAGGTATCATAACGTTCCTGTAATAAGGCACATACACTTCGGCACATCTATGTACCATGACAAACATCACTACGTTGCAATGAAGACATCATTGCTCTAGTATGCATGATACAATGGTATAACGATGCAATAGATGCAGTGAAACAATCGGTTGCAAACAAAATCGTGAATAACTTCTAGAAGCCGTGACGTAAACGTCGGGGAATGGAAAACCACCTCGATCGGATGCTCCAGAGGGGGTTGAGAGCAGAAAGAGAGAGAGAACATAAGGAGAAATGCAGGGAGGTTAAGCAGGGCTGAGCCCCGGTAGGCTACCCTGCACTGAGGAAGGGGAGAGGGGGAAGGAAAGTTATAGAGGATGGGAAAAAAGATCACTGACTGGGACTACGCGTAACAGTGTCACGTCACAAACGATGAAACAGGCCGGTGCCCGAGAAAACGCAACAGTGCTTTCGTTGCCTTTCGGACTAATGGCGTTTAGCTTGCGCGTAATCTTAGCAGAATGGTTTTAACAATCGCGAGGCTTCTCGAGAATTCGAGCATTGCTAGTGGGTGTAAGGGCCTGTACACGCGCTATCCGCACTGCCGCACTGCACGTGCCGGGGACACTTGCCACACGCAAGCGGAGGGCAAAAGAGCGTTGCCGATTCGCTCTGTCGCCCTCCGCCTGTATCTGCCGCACGAAGCTTTGGTTGACTGCCAGACTACAGACACGTGTTCCGTCGATCAGTAATCAAATGGGTTTACACTACGAACGCATGCGCTCCCCGATGATACAGAGTGCTTAAGGCCGTTCCACGCGCTTCCCGCACAGCCGCAACGCTCGTGCCGGGACCCCTACCGCAGGCAAGCGGGGGACAAATAAGCCAATTGGCGACGCTCTTTAACCCTCCGCAGCGTAGTTAATTGGCTTATTTGTCCCCCGCTTGTGTGCGGTAGGGGTCCCGGCACGTGCGCTGCGGCTGTGCGGGAAGCGCATGGAACGGCGCTGCGGCTGTGCGGGAAGCGCATGGAATGGCCCTCCTTACCCGTGCGAGCGGCGGCTCTCCGTGTTTCTGGGTGCGCATAATGTGCCTCGTTTTTTCCTGCGCGGTTGCTCTCTACGCATGGCAGTCTAGCAATAGTACGATGCCGACGACAGCGGCCAAGGCCTCGCCTTCCGGCCGCTGCCGCGAAGGTCAAGGAAGGGGCGTGGCCGAAGAGGCCGTGTAGCGTAAGCCCGTCATCTCTCTCTCGTTTTCTTTCTGCGACATAAAGCGGCCGCTTGTCCTCTTTCCTGCCGACATGTGCCCGTGGGCCTACGGCGGCGTTACACGGCTCGCAACGCATCGCGTGTAGCTGAGCGACCTGTGGCCGCGGGCGCGTTGTCGCTAGTTCGGTGCAGCGTTTCCCAAGCCTCGAGAGCTTCATTGCAACTCTGTAGGCAGCGATTCCGTACGGTTTTCGAGTGAAGAGAGGAGGTTGGTTCTGGGAGAGTGTAACGATGGAGTAACTCTGCTTTGAAATTGATAATTGATACAACCGCTAACTCCTTTTATTCAATGCCTTCTGATGGCCCTGCAAGATATTGCGAATAAATCGCGGTCTGTTCTACTTTACCATTTGGAGCTTTCGCTGTGTTACCTCTTATTCAATGCTAAGTTGTTTTTTGTTTCTGTCACCCCCTCTCCTCCGTTTCTGAGTGCCCTTCGATGGCCCTTTAATGTATCGTGAATGAAGAAATCAATGAATAACTGCGTTCACTGCAACACTGCATCTTCCCATATCACTATACGCACGCTCTCTCGCCCTTATATTTTTTGTTCCTTCTTTTTCGTCTTTCAGTTTTTTTACGATACGTTGCCGTGATAGAGTGACCGGAAGTTGGGTGTGTGGACTATATTTATTTTTCTGTTTTATTCAGATGAAATAGGGAGATGTTGGCGCGCAAATGTCCGACACTTTGCTACTCCTCGCTTGCCTTCCTGCATGGTTACCCTTGACTGCTGAACACAGACACACGAGTTCCTTAGCCAGTGCTGAGAGGTTTGCCTGGCGATACGCTTGACATGCTATGATTGCAGAATAATTGATTGACATGTGGGGTTTAACGTCCCAAAACCACCATATGATTATGAGAGGCGCCGTAGTGGAGGGCTCCAGAAATTTCGTCCACCTGGGCTTTTTTTTGACGTGCACCCAAGCCTGAGCGCACGGGCCTACAACATTTCCGGCTCCATCGAAAATGCAGCCGCCGCAGCCGGGATTTGATCCCGCGACCTGCGGGTTAGCAGCCGAGTACCTTAGCCACTAAACCACTGCGGCGGGGCATGATTACAGAATAAATAATGAAGTTATACGGACAGCGTGCGACATATACCGATGTCAGAGAGTCGTTTTTAATGACGATGGCGCATGATCTTGAATTTTTCGGTCGTGATTATTCGCGTCTTCAAGTCGTGCTTCAGAACGTAGGCACTATAGTTGTTGAGCGATTTGATCACGGTCAGTTTTAATCGCGATCAGCACTGCACCGTGTGACACCAGGGTGACATGCGTAACACTGCTGTGATGATTGATTGATTAGTGGGGTTTAACGTCCCAAAACCACCATTTGATTATGAGAGACGCCGTAGTGGAGGGCTCCGGAAATTTCGACCACCTGGGGTTCTTTAACGTGCACCCAAATCTGAGTACACGGGCCTACAACATTTCCGCCTCCATCGGAAATGCAGCCGGGATCCGAACCCGCGACCTGCGGGTCAGCAGCCGAGTACCTTAGCCACTAGACCACCGCGGCGGGGCTGCTGTCATGCGTAACACTGCTGTCACACGGTGACACAACGATATTAGTTTCAGTTAAACAATTTTCTTCTAGCTGATGTCACAGATTGAAATTTCGAGTTTGAGTTTATTTCGCAAGGGGTATGGTTCGGACGCTTTGGTTGTTCAACTCCTGAAGTGGCAATGCCACTGAATTTTCTTTCATAATTTTTTGTTGTGCGTTCACGAACACGCTGGCGAAATTTCTGTGCATTTGGTCGAGCACTCAAGTTTTAATTGAGTATTTTAAGATCACGCTAGCGGCCTGAGAGTCGGGCAATTATAACGGCCGTACTCGCGAGCCTGTATACCCTATACTTTGAAAATGTTACACATCATGTACACCTGACCTATAATCCAAGGAATCTTTGCCCACATTGTGGGGAAATAGCTTCATTAGAACATATGATCTGGCAGTGTACCAAATTCGCTCATAAGTCGAACATCGCCTCTGCCAGATGGGAGGCGGCAATCCGCAGCTCGTCCTTGGCAGATCAGCCCTGGGCTGTCCACCAAGCCCGCGAGGCGGCTGAGGAGCTTGGCATCTCAGTCCCCACGTGGGAGCTGCCCGCAGCACAGTGATCTGTGTTTTGGAGGACCAAATAAAAATTTATCCAATCCGATCGCGAGCCGTGACGTAACAAGCTGCTTGCAGTGAGACTGCCTGCGTTCCAAAGAACAATCCTGCTCCGTGATGAGCTGCGCGCGCAAACAAACTCTTCGAGTTTTGTGGACGTTGAACTGGCACGATTTGCAGCGGCTGAAGGTGTGGTAGAACATGACGGCTCCTCTCAGTAGCGCGTGGCGTGACACACGTAATGACGAAATGGCGGTCACCGACTGTGGGTGGAATTGATGGGCCCGATGTCCCGGGCGAAGCTCGTCAACTTCGAGGATTCTCCGTTGGCGGCGTTGCTGTGCACAGTAGCCACATGGTGATGATGACAATTACGCAGATGAAAATGATGACGATTATGATCGCGGACAACCACTGGCTTGTGCTGTATATGACGTCTCGATATGTATTAAGATGCATTTCGTATGAGCGGAAACAATCAAGGGAATGTTTTTTTTTTTTTCAGATATGTGGAGTCACAATGGGCTCTCTACTTCTATAATTCCCAGAAAACCGTAGATTGTTGTGTGTCTTTTTTTTTTATTGCGACATAGACTTGCCTTTAGGGCATAATATTTTTGCGTGTATGTGTATCAAATGTGCGCCGTTAGGCCGGTGCTGTGTATGAAGTGAAGAAGTGTCTTGTGGAATGTGTTGTCACGTATTCAACGATTGTTACTGGTTGTGTCGCTGTAGCGAAGGCCGGCTTGAAGGAGGTGACGGGAGCGTTCCGGCTGTAACCTTTGACATTTCCATATAAGGTGGTATGCTCATGGCTCCTTTGAAGAAATTCCCATGGTCACAAATTTCAATCGTCGTAAATTGAAATTTTCAGTTTCATTTGCGAAGTAAGTCATGAATTCGCTGAGAAGTTCGAAGTTTTCTCGGACTTATCGTGGTTTCTAAGCTTCTGACACTGACTATATACGTATGCCGTGTGTGTTCAGTGTTTATGTGAATTCGTTTTTTTTGTGTGTGTTTCGGTTAAAATTTTTGTCCCCGCTTTTCCGACCTCCCATCATCTGTGACATTTGGTACCGACATTTGCCGCATCATTCGGCATCTCAGTCCCCACGTGGGAGCTGCCCACAACACAGTGATCTCTGTTTTGGAGGACCAAATAAAAGTTTATCCAATCCAATCTGCAGCTCTGAAGAAAAAACTATGCTGGCACGCTATAACGGCGCGACAAAGACACGACGCGCCAAGGACGCTATAAGACGTGCCATCACTGCCAGCTGCGTGCGCCCGAACCCGATGCGCTGTCAGCGCCGTCGACAGGTGCATTCGGCAGGCGCTGATGGCGCGTTCTTACGCGTTTTGGTGCGACGTTTCAGCGTCTTATTTCTATTTCTATATCATGCTTGCTCGGGCGTGATCCTCCCTTCCGGGTTGACAGCGTCGTAAACAAACCGCACCCGTCGCTCTTATTTCCGGGCTCCCGCGTTACGCCGCACACATCCAGCAGCAAAAGTTTGCGGAACGCGAGGTGTTTCAGAAAGCCGCATTCTCGCTTTGTCTGGGAACGTAACCTCCAAGAGAAGGTCAAGCGGACCGTTCCGCATTCATCTAAGACGACTGGAAGGGAAAACAAGCTTACTTCTTGTTTCTTCATCTTCTCGATCGATTGTATTAACGCAAGATAGCGAGTTGGGCCTACTGACTGACGTTAATTTAGTTTTTTTTTTGTTAAGCGCACCTACACTTGGACAAGATTGACTGGACAGGACAGCGCTGTCCTATGTGTAGTTCATCTTCTGCGTGTTTCGGCGCGCTTAATTAAAAAGAAATTCAAAATGTACGATTGCATTGATGTATCTCGGGGGCGAAGCAACTTATGCTCTCGGCTCGCCGGCGTGTGATATCGTCATCCATCGAAAACGGGTATGCACCACAAAAGTTCGGAAAGTCCTGCAGCTCGTCATTGGTCCGTACTATTCATATTGTTAATTAAAGGTTTATCGTTACTGCTTCGAAAAAAAAAAGTTCTTCTTAGCAATTGTATCAGAATCTCGGACGAAATTCACAAAGGGGCTCAAGTTTCTTATTTAAAACCAGAGACACAAACGTGCATCTCTACAGTGAAGTTATCTCTTCTAAACAGCACCACTTGAAACTTATCTACATAGTGCAAAAAACATAGCCTGGAGGGTATTCATCAGTTCTTCTACTTCCCGGGACGGCTCAGTGCTCTCTCATAGTAGAGTACCCTGTACTCTAAATCGTTACCCCCTTTTTCTAATCCCCCCCCCCCCCTGGTTATATTTCTGCAAAGGCACACGGGACGGCTCTCTGCTCTCCCATAGTAGAGTACATCGTACGCTAAATCGTTAACAACTTTTTCTACACGCATACATTGTAAATGCGCGAATTTGACGTCTATGACAACACATTTTTCGAAACAAATGCGCGGATTTTTCTTTCTTGTCAGTCGTTTCTTCCCGCCATCACACAAATGCGTGAGGCGCGCGGGGCGGCTTTAAGCTCTCCCATAGTAGAGTACTCCGTACTCTAAATCGTTATCCACTTTTTCTATTCCCCCCCTCCCCCCATTTGTTCAGGCCCACGGGACGGTATAGTGTTCTCCCATAGTAGAGTATCAAGTACTTTAAATGCGTTCACCAGTTTTTAAATGCGAAGCATTTCTTAGCGAACTTCGGCTACATTGAGCGTATCTATCTATCTATCTATCTATCTATCTATCTATCTATCTATCTATCTATCTATCTATCTATCTATCTATCTATCTATCTATCTATCTATCTATCTATCTATCTGTCTGTCTGTCTTCTGTCTGTCTGTCTGTCTGTCTGTCTGTCTGTCTGTCTGTCTGTCTGTCTGTCTGTCTGTCTGTCTGTCTGTCTGTCTGTCTGTCTGTCTGTCTGTCTGTCCGTCCGTCCGTCCGTCCGTCCATCCATCCATCCATCCATCCATGCATGCATGCGTCCGTCCGTCCGTCCGTCCGTCCGTCCGTCCGTCCGTCCGTCCGTCCGTCCGTCCGCCCGCCCGCCCATCTACGACTTTTCGCTCTCCTGGCCGTTTGGATAATGGTATCAATACCAAACTTGGAATGGCATAACATCACTGTATAACGAGCATATTTGACTACTCATAACATGAAGATAATGACATGAATGTCATGATTTTCATTTTATGGTCGTGGTGCTTTTGCGGTGGTCCCGTTCAGATGACATGTTGCAAAACTGGTATGGTGCGACAAGATTGCATGGTGGGCACAAGTGACAGACCCTAACATGAAAATTATGACGTGCGTGTCATGTAGGAACTTGACTACATGCCACGCTCATGAGGCGCTCGCTGCCATTTCGCTTGCGTCACATATATAAAACTTGGTATTACGGTACGTGAATGAATGACGAAGGTATGTGACTGTTGCAGACATGATAATTATGAGATGCGTGTCATGTTACAACATGACTACATGCCACGATTATGATGCACTGGCGGCCGTTTCGCTAGCTTTAATTATACCGAATTTGGTATTACGGGAGGTGAATGGATTGCGAAGGTATAAGACTGGTGCGAACATGATAAACATGAGATGCGTGCCATGTAACAACATGACTACATGCTACGCTTATCATGCGCTCGCGGCCGTTTCGCTAGCTTCACATGTACCAAATTCGTTATTGCGTGACGCGAACGGACGATATAGGTTAATGAAACATCCAAATATGATAATCACGACATGTGTGTCCTGGAACAACATGACTACATGCCGCAGTCATGATGCGCTCGCGGCCGTTTCGCTAGCTCCACAGCTGCCGAATTTGATATCACGTGACGTCAACGGATGATGAAGGTATGTGAATGGTGCGAACATGATAATCGTGAGATGCGTGTCATGTGACAATATGACTACATGCCACAGTAAAAGCACCAACACACTTCGACGTGACGCAGGCGCGCGTTCGCGCCGGCGTTCGTTTCGTCGCGTCACGCCGGCGTTTCCACGCCAGTCGCCGATCCTGCCGTATACTCGCAGGCGCTCCCCGCGCTGCGTTGCTTTGACGCATGCGCGTTTCAGCGCGTCCGGCGTCCCTCCGTCACGAAAAGAGGCAGACGCAGTGCTGTCTGGGTAACGCATCGGCGCGAATTGCAGCATGCCGCATTTCGCGCCGGTTGCCGTCGGGCCGTGTTGACTGACGCTGGTCGCGCCTGGCGTGAGACTGGAGAGTTCTCGCGTTTCGCTAACGTATATCGTCACTGTGCCCAGCGTGCGCGCGCGTCAACGTCACGTTGGAGTATATCGGGCCCTTCATGATGCACCCGCGGCCGCTTCGCTAGCTCCACGTATACCAAGTTTGTTGTTGCGTGACGTCAGTGGATGACAAAAGTACATGACTGGTGCAAACACGATAATCCTGATACGCATGTCATGCAACAACATGACAACATACCAGGTTTATAGCGTGCTCGTGGCCGTTTCGCTAGCTTCAGATACGCTAAATTTGGCATCACGTGACTGGAATAGATGACGAAGGTACACGACACTTCCAAACATGTTATTCGTGACACGGAAGTCGTGTATGGCATAGTTTACCTCCACCTCGTAACGCTGTGGTGATACTAAAGTGACATAATAACCTACCTCATTATTGCTTGGCATATCATCGTTTCCCACTGTATACGTAGGATCTGCCTTTTTTTTTTTCTAAAATCTGTACATTTGGCTACGGGTAATAAGCCGCAGCTCTGACACTGCAGCGAGCATCGAAACGGAAGCGTTGCGTCTTGCGAACATCGAGGAGTCCAATGTAACGCAACGGTCTAGTTTGGACCATCGGCAGAGAGCTAAGCAGCAAGTTTCAGGGCGTCCTTAGGCTGGTGGGCGCCCATCATGGCAAGCCATCCACCGAAGAAGGCATTAGCCTTCGATGTCGTCCTCCCTGAGGGGGCACGTCCTAAAGACGTCGTTGATGCGACGTCTTCAATGGTAGGCATCGAAGAAGTTTACTGTGTCCAGCACTTCGGAGGCAGGAATTATCAAGTCACTGTGAACAGCGAAGCCGCCCTGGCTCAAACAACACCACCTAGACTTTTTTTCAGGCCTCCGCAAGCCTACGTGACGTCATCAGTGTGAGATCTGCCTGGAAGCTGGCTTCACTCAAATGACCGGCCCACGTTCGCGTTTTGTCGTTCCGCGGCCCCGTTGCACTCGTAGCATTTTTTTTTTTCCTCAGAGATTTACACCTAGAAGCAGGCCCATGGCCAGGGGGGAGGGGTTAGGAGGCCCCCCTTCCCCTGCCCACGAAATTCGAATGGAGGGGGCTGTTTTACTGAGAATAAATAGTTAAAATAGGGGTTTGTCAAGGACTTCAACAGGTTCCCCACCACCCGAAAATTAATTTTTGGCTACGGGCTTGCCTAGAAGGAATTTTTGTTAGCAACAGGTGTAAATGTCTAGGTGGTGTTGGCTCGAATCGAGGACGCGTCACACCTCACCGTCCGAGGAGAGCGTGTCACCATCGGACACCCCTCTCGAATATCTTGACTTCTACATCTGTCCACGTTTGACCAAGCGACTATGACGTGTGGTTATCGTATGACGTCAAATTGCGTGACGTCACGGAGACGTCACGATGACTTTGTAAAAACGTCCGTAATTTTGCGACGCCATAACGGCGTCATCGTTTGATGATGTCTTTTTGCATCACTTCGTGTTGACGCTGCGGCGGTTAGTTTTGAATAACATTTTTTTTCGCCTTAAAAAGACAATATCGATCAGTAACAACTATTTGCGATAACAAAGGCACAATATAATCTGGGCACGAATAGCGAACACCAGCCGCGTAGCCAGGGGGGTGGCGCACTAGGCTTGTACCGCCCCTCTCAAATTTTTATAATTATTTTTTGCCCTGGCTTACGGGGCGCAAAATGACCCTCCGCAACATCCGCCTGCTCGGCCTCCACATCAAATCAAGGTCGTACCCCCTCTCCCCGACGAGAAATTTGGCCTACGCCTTTCTCGAACACGAACCCTGAGCATATCTAATGCTTGTTTGCTTCAAAGAGCCTGGTTCACTTTCATTTCTTGGCCGTACGCAATCTTTCTAGTTTAACCAGATTCGCCGCTGAAAAGCGTATAGTATTGAAGGCGTTGAAGCTTCGACATGCTGGTATGCATTCATCAGGAAATAGCCCAACTCACGGAACAAGCTGCAGCGTATGCTGCCCAACTCTCAGATTCAAATTGGATAGCCCGCTGCGACGCCGCAGCTCGTCAGATGAGCTCGAAGGGGACATGGCGTCTCTTTCGCAGTCTCATAGACCCCTCTCAAACGAGAGGGGAGGCGCAGAAGCAGCTCCGGCGAGCTCTGCAAGGGTACCAAGGCACTCCGGCACAGCTTGCGGATGCTCTGTGCGATATGTATCTCTGTCGTACGGAGGACCCGCCTGGGCCGGCGTACACGTACTCTGGTAAGCCTAACCACCAACTCGATGCCCGTTTTGAGTTGCATGACCTTAAAGCGGCTTTAGCTAAAATGCGCAGGGGTACGGCTCCGGGGCTGGACCGCATAACAGTAAAGCTCTTGGCAAACCTCCCTGACACAGCCTACCTCCATTTATTGGAATACATGAACGAGATCTGGGACGGCCGTGCGCTCTCTTCCGAATGGAAAACGTCACTTGTGACTTTTATCCCCAAAGCAGGCAAGGCCGTGAATACGGAAAATCTGAGGCCCATATCACTGACTTCGTGCGCGGGCAAGCTTATGGAGACGATGGTACGGGATCGCCTCTCCCCATACCTCGAGGGCAAGGGCTTCTTTGCAGACACCATGTTTGGGTTTCGCCCACACATGTCTGCACAGGACGTCCTTCTCCAGCTCCATAGGGCCGTCATACAGCCCATAAGTATGCAACACAATGATAAAGCCATCCTCGCCCTTGATCTGAAGGGGGCTTTCGACAATGTTAAACACAGCAGCATCCTGGCTAACTTGAGCTCCACTGATGGCGGGGCTAAGGCCTTTGCATATGTCAGAGATTTTCTCTCTAAACGCCAGGCTTTTCTTCGGATCGAGGACGAGGAATATGGCCCGTACATCATGGGAACACGGGGTACCCCACAGGGAGCAGTGTTATCACCGCTCCTTTTCAACATTGCTATGATGCGCCTTCCAAGCGAATTGGCCAGGGTGGAAGGCACACAACACGCAGTATATGCCGACGATATTACAATCTGGACCACTGAAGGGAGCCTTGGTGAAATGCAGGAACGCCTTCAGCAGGCCGCATCCATAGTTGAGGCGTAAGCCAACGATTGTGGACTCCAATGTGCTCCAAACAAATCAGAGTTTCTGCACGTTAGAGCGAAGCCAAGAGATAAGTCAGCCATACACATCTCCCTGTCTGGGGTTCCCATCAGAGAGGTGGAGGAGCTCCGGATTCTGGGCCTGTTCATTCACCACAGACTCAGACCGGACTCCACTATAGCGAAACTCAAGAGAATAGGCGAACAGGTAGGGCGCATGATCCACCGCGTTTCCAACAAGCGGGGTGGTCTGCGGGGCAGGGACGCGCTTCGGCTTGCCCATGCCTTCGTGACTAGCCGGATCCTCTACGCCGTTCCATACCTTCGCACCAACAAGCTCTGGATCTCCCGGTGGCCACTTCCAACGCCAAACTGAGCGCGTTAGGTGTGCTCAACTCCTACCAGGAGTTGCGGGAGGCCCACCTTATGAATCAATATACGCGGTTCGTGCAGACGGCTACCGGGCGCCGCCTGCTGAACCGCTTACATATACATCACACTTGCACTGCAGAGGAGGCGGAGCGTATTCCGGAACTGTGGCGGCATATGCTCTCGGTCTCTCCACTCCCCAGTAACATGGATAAGCACACGCACGAAAGCAGAAGACAGGCGCGGGCTCGGACGCTTGAGAGGCAACACGGCTCCCGACCTGGTGTATTCTACGTAGATATAGCAGGGCCTTCGCCCACGGGATTTTACACGGTCTGTGTAGTTCACCGGGAAAAGCATGACAATGGGCTCTCGTTCCGAGCACAAAATCCAGAGCGCGCTGAGGAAGTCGCGATAGCGCTTGCTGGCTGCTGCGGACCCCAACTCGAAAGTTATCATCACGGACTCCCGGAAAGCATGTACTCATTACTTGGTAGGAGAGATATCCCCCCTAGCCAGCCAAATTCTAAAACGGGCTCTCGCTGATCCAGCCCCGAAACGCATCGTATGGGCTCCTGGCCATCAGGGCTTACGAGGTAATGAGGCCGCTGACGCGGCCGCCCGAGCGCTTACCCACCGGGCTCCTCACCTTGGCTCTTATGACTCAGAGGCCAATACACCGCTGCTGCGGTTCAAAGAAATTCTGACCTATTATCGCGACACTCACCGCCTTTACCCGGCTCCTGCAAAGGGGTTGAGTAAGGCGGAAGAGCGAACTCTAAGGCGCCTGCAGACAGGTACTCTACTCTGTCCTGCAATCCTAAAACATTTCGATGCGAACACAGATGGGCGGTGCCCACACTGTGTGGAGACGTGTGATATCTTCCACATGGTATGGGCATGTCCGAAAAATCCCCACCTACTCCTTCCCCTACCCCTTCCCGTGAGGCACGGGAGACTGCCCTCCTCAACTGCTCATCACTAGAGTCTCAACGGGCTTTGGTGAGACGGGCGCAAGTAGGGGCCTCGTCATGCGGTGTCCCGGACTAAGGACGCCGACCATGTACGGGGTCATGCTCTGGCCCCGTACCTCTCTCTTTTATAACAAATATTTTTCATCATCATCGTTAGGAAATACTGTACAACAACCCGAGCTAGTTGGTAATGCATTGTAAAATAGTGCAAAAAAGAAACGTGGACACAGCAAGAAGACACCACGGGCGCTCGCGCTGTGCCTTCTTGCTGTGTCCACCGGTCCCACCCCCCCCTCCCCCTTTTTTTTTCTTGCGCTGTTTAACAAAGTGCTTCCGTGTGGAAGAATAGGGAACGTGAAAGAACAAGTAGAGGCAAGGACATTATGCGCGTAATCTCTATCTTATTCCTCCACGCTTCTCAGTAATACGGGCGCGTCAGTGTTACGTCTCAAACCTCGTTTGGTGTTGCAGCGAGTCAGCGCGGGTGTTAAAAGAGATTACTGCAGCTTAGAGACGCCAGTCTCCGGCCTGATGAAGGTCGCTAGTTCCCGCGGAAAAGCTCGCTTTGATTAGACTGATTCGATATTTTTCGCGCGCTATCTTTTGTCTTCAACTTAATGAAACGGGAGCTCGTTGTTTTGGGGGCACGAAATTCAGACGAGATGAGGCTCTTCCGGGTTACTTTGTCGCGTGGATCGGGGAGTGTCTAATCACCGACGTAATCACGTGCGAGCCTCTTCAACTACGAGACTCAGTTCGTGTGTGTTTCGCTGAACTTTCTTTGTTGATTATGCTATTCCTTTGTTTATTTAACAACACTGTCAGCCCGGATGCGCCTTTTAAAAGAACAGAAGACTGCATTTGATGCCTAATCGTGAAAAGAGACAAACGAAATTGGCCGCCGATCGATGAATTGGATGCTCACGATGGAGCGAAGCTATAGGTCAAGGTCCATGTATACTGTTTATGCTGAATTCGCCGACTAATATGAAGGAAGAACAGACGGACTGCTGGACGTACGGACAGATGCACAGGCGGATAAATAAACGGACAGAGTACGGTCCATTTGATACCAGCTTTCATTGTGAATTGTCAAGGTATATCTTAACTTTATGTACATTGTACCTTCTTTATGCATGTCCTCTCTGTTATGACCCTCCTGAGTACGGTCCATTTTTTAATCATGTGCGCGTAAATGAACAAATAAATAAATAAATAAATAAATAATAAATAAATAAATAAATAAATAAATAAATAAATAAATAAATAAATAAATAAATAGGGTAAGCTACCACTATTCGGTCCTAAAAACAATACAGACGTATCTGAAAAATATAATAAGAAGAAAGTAAATCGATATAGATTGCAAGCACTCTAACAACCGGACAGTTAGTGCCTATATACAGCATCGGGAACGTTCAGATTAACGTATTGGTCAGCGACGAAATACAATTTCGCCCGCGCGCTTTTCTGATTGTTTCAAAAGCGTGGTAAATATAAGAGCCTAAGTAACAATAAACGGGCATTCACTTGCACAAACCACTATATGATTATGAGGGACACCGTATATAGTGGGCTACTCCGGAAGTTTAAAACCTCCCGGTTGTTCTTGAACGTGCCCTGACTTCTCGCAGGCGTGTGCTATAGCATTTCGCATTTTACCTGGAATGCGACTTCCTCGGCCCTGATCGAAGTTGCGGTGAGACCTTCGGGTAAGCGCTCGTGTTGTCCTCTTCGCTTTCCTTGCCTCGCGTTTCGTTTCACGTTTCTTCTAGCACCTTCGTGCTTGCGCTGCAACCCTTATTACCACGGAATTTAACCAACTAGCCCGAACAGCCGTTCTTCTTCGGGCGAGCAGCGGAGTACAGTGAACACCGTGACACCGAGGCGGACAATTTGGACAAATGTCGAAGCACGAAATTCCGTGGCCTGACTCGGTACATACTGCAGTGGTCACGGCGCTCCGCTGCTGACCCCAAGGTCGCGGGTTTAATCCCGGTGGTGGCACTTATAAATGGAGTGCGAAAGGGTATGGAGGCCCGCACACTGTGAAATGTGAGCGCACGGTAAAGAGCACTAAAAAGGTATACATTTCCGGAGCTTGCCACTTACGGCGTGCCACATAACGATATCGTTGTTTTTAAGAGCAAAACACGGCGAATTGATTAATTAAATTGCGCTGGCAATGATACCCTTTTACATGCGTTTCCTGCCCGCGTTCCTATTCCGCCTTTTCAAATAACCCCCGTATTCACAAACGCTCCGCTACTCGACTTTCACCCTTCACTTGACAGAGTTGAGCAGTGCGCCACTGCTCGGTTGAAAATGACGCTGCGCTACTCCAGAATCGCAGGAGATTATAGCTGATATGTAGTCACTTGCCGTTCTTAGAGATGGCGCTCGCATCGGCTTTCTCAAGTGAAGGTGAAGCGTCGAGTGAAGAAGGGACGTTCTAGAATACGGGGGTAAGAGAGTGCACAAGTCGCGGGAAAGATTGGCTATCTTCAGCGTTTACGCGGCCTGGCTACTTTCCGCAAAAACGTTGCCTTGTGTTCGCTCAGGCATTGGCCCAGAAAGATAAGAACACTTACGTCTTTTTTTTCCTTCCTTCCGGCCTTTCGCGTCGTCTGTCGGCTGACTGATAAGCGCGCAAACTTATATACGACCGCTCTTACAACAGCGCGACGCTCTCTAGCGGCGATATCGCGTTTCTTTCGTGCTAGATATATTGTTGTTTTGCCGATTTGTGTTGTCACTGTTGTTCCCGGTGTTACTGTTTTTGTAGTACGCGAGCAGCGGTGCCTATTTGGGGCCGCGGCAGGCTGTCTCTGCTGTATCACAGTGCACGGCTAAGTAATGCGCAGATACGTTTAAGCTGGGTCACGAGCAAGTGGCAAGGCGAGAACGTGCTAGCTATTGGTTTAAAGATAGCTTTAAGGGATTAAAAAATAACGAGCAGCAGTATGTAATCCTAGCCACATAAAGCAATGATTGATAGATTGAAACGTGGCAGTAAGGAGCTTTGATTGATCTATTCTAGTATGAAATAATAGGTATAAATAATAAAGATGGTCATAACAAATCAATAATATATATAAATAATAAATATATTTATAACAATATATAAATAGTAGAAATAAATACTACAAGACTCACAAAAACGCACGAAGCCGATTGATTGATTGACTGATTGATTGATTGATTGATTGACTGATTGATTGATTGAATGAATAATTGATCGACCGTTTGATAGATCGACTGCCATGGTGGACCCCTATATCCACGATTGTAGATTTAGCCACATTTCGCGCGTGCAGTGCAGCGAAGAGTAACACTGCTGGGAGTTATTCACAGTAATGCACGTTACATGACGAGCTCGTCAGTGTGAGCAGTAAAACTTTTCTAGCTTTGTTATACGGTTCATTGATTTACAACACATTTTAGAATCGATATTGATCGTCGTCATGGGTGACACCAGCCTGTTGCTTGGCCCAAGTGGCCTTCCTGTGCCGCAGTAGTAACCACAGTTCTCGACAGTTCTAACCCTATCATCAAGTTGCAAAGATATACGGAATCGTAATTACATTGAAATCGTTGTGAGAGCAAAGGTATTGGGAAAAGCTGTGTGCATCACCCATTTCCTTTATTGCAATTGTATAGTTTCGTTTCATTTATTGTACCCTCGGGGCTGAAGCATTACAGAGGGGTTGTTTAATAACAACAATATAGAAAACTAATAATGAACAAAAAATATGCGATACAAACAGTATTATACCAAAAAACATCATGAACAACAACAGAACATGCATCAGCCAAAACTAATTAATTACTATTAGTCAAATTACTAAACAATTATGAACTCAATTACTAAAATTACTAAATTACTAAAATTACTAAATTACTAAAATTACTAAAAGTTATGAACACCCAGGGGCGTTCCAGACTGCGCTGTGAGGTTCCGCATAAAGTCCAAATCGATAGAATCGCCCTGCGCGGGGTGTGCGTATAAAAGCTTGCGATGGCAGCCGACGACCGCTGCTTAAGCGGAGAGGACATGTGTAGCGGCCATCTTCCGTCGCGCGATAGGTGTATTCGAGGTCCGGGATCGAATCCCGGAGGCGGTGACTGCATTTTCGATGGAGGCGAAACTGTTTCGAGGCCCGTGCGCTTCGATTTACGTGCGCGATAAGGAACCCTAGGTGGCGGAAATTTCCGGAGCCCTCCCCTACGGCGTCTCTCATAATAAAACAGGGGTTTTGGGATGGTAAACCCTAGATATTATTATTATTATTATTATTATTATTATTATTATTATTATTATTATTATTATTATTATTATTATTATTATTATTGTTGTTGTTGTTGTTGTTGTTGTTGTTGGAGGTTGCGAAGGAAGGGCTGCGTTGATTCGGCACCAACTGCGTAATTTGATTGGCTAGATGCGGCCGCGCGCGCCCCGTCTTGACAGAGATGAACAGATGGCTCCTGCCTTCGTACGTGTTGCGTTTATCATCGCTAAGTTTGAGTTGATGCCGTAGACAGCTCGACTCTCGCTTCGCTTACTGCGGCGACCGTGTCTCTTTTCGCGCCAGAGTTTTTGTTTCTCTCACACCAGGTCTCATGCAAAAGAAGTGAGCTGCGTACTTCTTGTAATATTCCACATTACAGTCCGTTGATGTCGCGTCCATTGCTTAGACCTTGCGGCGAATATGTGACCTTTTAAATGCGAAGCATTTCTTAGCGAACTTCGGCGACTTTGATCGTATCTATCTATCTATCTATCTATCTATCTATCTATCTATCTATCTATCTATCTATCTATCTATCTATCTATCTGTCTGTCTGTCTGTCTGTCTGTGTCTGTCTGTCTGTCTGTCTGTCTGTCTGTCTGTCTGTCTGTCTGTGTCTGTCTGTCTGTCTGTCTGTCTATCTATCTATCTATCTATCTATCTATCTATCTATCTATCTATCTATCTATCTATCTATCTATCTATCTATCTATCTATCTATCTATCTATCTATCTATCTATCTATCTATCTATCTATCTATCTATCTACGACTTTCAGTTCTCCGGGCCGTTTCGATAATGGTATCGATACCAAACTTGGTATGGCATAACATGACTGTATGATGAATATATTTATCTAGTCATATCATGAAAATTATGACACTTATGTCATGAATGTCATGATTTACATTTCATGGTCCTGCAGCTCTTGCGGTGGTTTCGTTCACATGGCATGCTCCAAAACTGGTATGGTATGGCATGATTGCATGGCGAACACAAGCGACAGACCCTAACATGAAAATCATGACATGCATGTCTTGTAAAAACATTATTACATGCCACGCTCGTGATGCGCTCGCGGCCGTTTCGCTAGCGTCACATATACCAAATTTGGTATTACAGTACGTGAATGGATGACGAAGGTATGTGACTGGTGCATACATGATAATCATGAGATGCGTGTCATGTGACAGCATGACTACATGCTACGCTCATGATGCGCTCGCGGCCGTTTCGCTAGCTTCACATATGCCATATTTGGTATTACGTGACGCGATGGATGACGAAGGTATGTGACTGGTGCAAACATGATAATCATGAGGTGCGTGTCATGTGAGAACATGACCGCATGCCACAGTCAAGGCGCCAATACATTTCGACGTGACGCGGTGCGCGCGCTCGCCGCCGTTCCTTTCGTCGCGTCACGCCACGCCAGCTTTGCCACGCCGGGCGCCGGCCTTGCCATATACTCGCAGGCGCACGCCGCTCTGCGTTGCTTTGACGCATGCGCGTCTCGGCGCGTCCGGCGTCTTTCCGTCACGAAAAGAGGCAGACGCAGTGCTGTCTGGGTAACGCATCGGCGCGAAATTCAGCGTGTCGCATTTCGCACCGCTTGTCGACAGGCTGCAACGACAGACGCTGGTCGCGCCTGGCGTGAGACTGCAGAGTGCTCGCGTTTTGCTAACGTAGCGTCACTGTGCCCAGTGTTCGCGCGCGTCAACGCTACGTTGGAGTATATTGGGCCCTTCATGATGTGCTCGCGGCCGTTTTGTTAGCTCCAGATATACCAAATTTGGTGTTACGAGACGTCAATGGATGACGAAATGTATGACTGGTGGAAACATGATAATCCTGACACGCGTGTCATGCAAGGACCTGACAACATGCCATGCTCATAGCGTGCTCACGGGCGTTTCGCTAGCTCCGCATATACTAAATTTGGTATCACGTGACGTGAATAGATGACGAAGGTAAACGACACATCCAAACAAGATAATCGTGATACGGAAGTCATGTACGGCATCATTTACCTCCACATCGTAATGTTGTGCTGATTTTAAACTGACATATCCACATTTCTCATTCGTGCTTCGCATATCATCGATTCCCACTATACGTGGGATCTGCCAATTTTTTTCTTCTTTTTGTTATGATATAATTAGCGTAAATGATAATGGATATCTACAACGTACAATGTCGTTGCACGTCCTACCTGTCCCAGGGAACGAAAAATATGTGTGTCTCAACACTGTTGCTACCGAGTTTAACATCAGTAAATGAACAAAAATAAAACAAATTATCTGGTATCGGTCGTGCTTGCAATAACCCATTCGGTTAGCTAGCAAACGGCAGTATCTTAATCTGTAGCAAGCCATAACAGCAAGCAAGCTCGTTAAGAACAAAGGCACCGATGTGGTGAGGTTGCGATAAGGAACTGCAATACCTTGAAACCGAGTATTAGTCAGCGGAAGTAGTGTTTAAGTTCCGAGTTCTTGGGTGTATGTGTGTGCCCTCTTGTACAATGCAGTGCTGTAGCTTTCTTCTGCAAGTTGATTGCATGTCTCGGGGTGCTTATTTGAGGAAAAACAATGCGTCGCTAACAATAAAACGAAATCACAAAAAGAACAAGGTAAACAATGAGTCGATTGTGGTACGTGCCGCAATTCGCCGGTCCGGCTATTAAGTGTAAGGCTGCTCATTCAGTGCTTTCGGGAACTGCCTGACACAATAGATGTAATAAAGAAATGAACGAAGTAAGAAGCGAATATTCGCTTCATGGGCGGCAGAGATTTTTCGTGTTCTTTTGTCCCGCTCATTGCAGGACGAAAACGTTTATGACGCAGGTAAAGTGGGACGTCGAAAAGAAGAAAGAAAAAGCATATGAAAGCGCCTCCCACAAACGTCGTTTCTTGCCAGAGCGGTGATCATTCTGGAAAGGAAGTGATTTCTTTTTCTGCATTTTTTCTTCCTTGCTTTCTTTCTGGGATCTTATTCGCTTTTGTTTCCTCGTTCCCGAGGCACCTTCGCCATTAAGAACTGAGACTTTCTATGCAAGGAAAAATGCGGCTCTAAAGAGTGTTTCCCTTTCAGTTTGTACTGCTTGCCTCCTGCTGTTACTCTGCCTGTCTTCTGTCGTGTTTATTCCCGCTAGTTTTCTAGCCTCCTGCTAGTTTTCTGCTCAGTGTTCTTCTGTACTGCTACTGTTCAACTCCTTCTCGTCTGGTGTTCTTTCGACGAGTCTTCCAGTCTTTTATGTATTGTTTTCTGTGTTTTTGCTGCATTGCTGCTTGCCTTCGGCTGTACTTCTGTTCGCTTGCTATTATTCTACTAGTCGCTGTCTTCTATTTTTCGCCTGCTTGTCTTTTACTGTGTTTGCGCTATTGATCTTCCCATTGCCTGCTTGTCGCCTGCGGGTTTGCTTCTGTTCGCCTTCTTGTATTCTTTGTTTATGCTGTTAGTCCTCGAGCCTTTTACTATCTTCTGCTGGTAGTCTCGTAGTTTTTCGCAGTGCTATACCGCCTATTCGCCTGCTAATCTTCTGCTGTGCTTCTGCTGCCCGTTTGCTAGTCGTTGTCTTCCGTTCATGATCTGCTTGTCTTCTGTTGTGCTTAAGCTGATAGACTTCTACTCGTCTGCCAGTCTTCTATTTTGCTTTTGTACTTCCGTTCGCCTTCTTGTCTTCTGTTGTGCTTATGCTGTTCTGCTGTTCGCCTTCGAGTCTCCTGCTATCTGCTGCTGTTGGTCTTTTAGTCTTCTGCTGTACTACTGCTTATTCGCATGCTTGCCTTCCGCGGTGCTTGTGCTGTCCGTTTGCTAGAGTATTGCTGGTCGCTATGTAACTTTCTTCTATTGTGCTACTGCTGATAGTCATATAGTTTTCTTCTAACTACGTGCTAGTTTTATGCTATATATACTCTTGTACTGCTGCTGTCCTTGTCTTGTGCTATGCTATTATAGTCTGCCCGTCTTGTACTCATAGTCTTCTGCTGCTCGTCTATCTGTTCTAGTTTTGTTGTTTGCCAGTGCATTGTCTGTCTCGTTCTTCTGTTCGTCATTAATTTATTTTCTAATGTGCTTATGCTCGCGCTCTGCTGAACTTCTGCATTTTGGTACGTCATATTGGTCACTTGCTGTTCATGCTCGCAGCACTAAACGTAGGGTTCTCCTATTTCCCGTTTGTTGCTATTCAATTCCTGCATATTCCCGCAGGAAATATACATACGCGGTCTTAAGGTGAAGTTTCCTTTTTTTTTTTTTTTTTCATGGAGGACAGCTTTCAGCGCACTGCCCGCAATTTCGTAAGCCTCTTTCGGGAACCTGTGGAACAGTGTCGAGAAAGAGCGCGGCCTTTTCATCCCGAGAACGTGCGCCCACTCTACACAATAAGCCGCCCTAAGAATGAAAGAAGACGGGGTTTTGAATGAAGACGAAGACGATGTCGAGACGACGAACGGAGCAGTATTCGCTAGATGAAAACTGAAATTAAAATTGAAATTTTATTCCGCAACAAAGACATGTCATGAGGAGGGCAGGTAATAGCTGCGAGAGCAGCTTAAGTAGCCCTGACCCCCTTTTCAATGCCATTTCAATGCCATTTCAATGCCAATTCCGAAGTTTCTATCGGAATGTACCGTTTGTTATTGTGAAGTAATGCTGAATCAGGAATTATCAGTAGCTTTTCGTCTCTTCTTAGTACTTTCTTTGACAATATCACTCCGTATCTTGTTTTGTCATGCTCATATACACGGGGCGAAGTATGTTATAACTGCCTCAATATATATATATATATATATATATATATATATATATATATATATATATATATATATATATATATATATATATATATATATATAGGGAGTAATGCGCTGTGGTGTTTGCCTATGCTACTGTGTGTAAAGTTTCCTAATTGAATACCTGCACCCACCGTATTTTTTTTCTCTGTTAATATACTAAATCAGCAGAAATCCGTTTCTTTTTTCCTCTTACCTTCTTACAGTGCTTTAGAGGTTATCACTCTGTACGAGTTTTATCGAATTCCCCTGTATGTCCCTGTATGAAGGGACATAACGCTATGACGAGACTGTTTGAATAAACGCTCAGTGCGTCTCGTAAATGCGGCTGCACGAGACGTAGTTGTGTTTGCCTATAACGAACAAAGGTTTCGTAAGGCACGTAGCGCGCCAGACGGCGAGAAAACGTAACCAAAGTTTCGCTACCTTTTCTTCGGCTTGTCGTCGCGAAATCGTCTGGCACGGCGGCGCCCTGCCGTCTGCTATTTCTCGCGAGGGAATAATTTCGCGATCATGGCGAGACCTTTATACTGTCAGCTTGCCTGCCGCTAGCGCAGCGGCCTCGTGATGAAATAATAAAAGAAGAACGGCAGAAAAGAAAAAAAAAGAACGAAATGCTAATAATAGCCACGGACGGTGGCCTCGAAAAGATATGAGCGCTCTAGTGTTGGAGCCGAGGACAGCTTAGTTCATTCAGCAGGTGGCGCAAGGGGTCGACGCAAATGCTTTGCAGGCGCGGGTCGTCTGCCGTTCGTGCTGGCGTCGCGCCGTCTGCTGCCGCCGCCGCCATATTTGTTTTCTTCTTTGTCACCTCTCCCTTTCTGAAAACCCGGCGTTGTGCAGTTCAAGGCCGCAGCGTTCTTGGTAATAGCCGCCTCTGAGACATGTTTGTACTCTTCTTTCTCGCAGTTGCGTGCAACACGCGTTATACGTTACCGAGCTTTGAAATTTAACGTGCGCGTACTTACACAAATGGCTGTAGACGTTCGCTTCTGCTAATGTTTTGCTTATTATGCGATGAATTAGTATAAATTGAAAAATTTTGCTTTGAGTCCTCTGACGTTGCTAATTTCGCCATCATAGGTATTCTAATAGAGGAGAATGTCGAGGTCAAACTTTCCATTTTGAATTTTCCGCCTAAACCTCTGCGCGTTACGCCAGGCACGCCATGGACCTCGCCGTGGACATCGGCTCGAAGAAGAAGAAGAAGAAGAAGAAGAAGAAGAAGAAGAAGAAGAAGAAGAAGAAGAAGAAGAAGAAGAAGAAGAAGAAGAATGGGGAGGTAAACTATAAGTCCAGTTTGCTGCTTTACACGGGGAGAGGCGAATGAGGGAGAAAAAGAGAGAAAGAGGAGGAGGAGATGCACATTGTACATAACACACACATCGCACACACACTTCAGGTTTCACAGGCGGTCGCACAGTGACGTTGCCCTCAAGAATTGTAGAAGGGCTCATGGGGCTTTCTGCATGCTAAAGTACTTGAAGGCCACGCTCCCGAGATCTTCTCCAGAGTAAAGCGTGGCCTCCCGTCTCGAAGTCTTTGATGGCATCTGTAATTGAAGTAATCAAGGGAGGTTCCGTGGGTGTCGAGTGGAGTTGAAGATTCCAACGCATAAGTGTGGTATTATGCGCGATGCGGCTAAGTTCTTTTGCATAGGCTCAATAAATTTCTTAAGTCTTGGCGGCTCTTGGGATCCCTTCAGGGCATAATACGCTTTATTTTTCCTGGTTAGGAACTGCGTATAGATTTAGATGATAGCATAAAAAATTCACGACAACACTGCGTTTAGTGCGGTGATCTCAAATTAGCGCTGCCGCCCGCATTTTCGTTTCGCCCGTTATCTTGCCCAGCCATATTCTTGTCGCGATAAGCATGACAATTTCGGAATTGTGGAAAGCCTGGTGCTCTAACAAGAGAAAGAAAATTGTTTTTTTTTTTTTAGCGTCCCTTAAAAATAATCGTCTGCTCTGCTCGCCGTCTGCTCGACGTGGACTGTAGCGGTTCTCATATATCTGCGTCCTTGGCCGTACGCTTGACGCATATTCTAGAGGCACTCCCTCTTGGAGCATGCGTCATCGCTTTCACGTGGGAGAAGTGTTTTTAACGCGTGATTTTGTCACGTGACGCAACGCGACGCTCACATCGCATCCCTCCCCTCCTGTCCTCTTTCGTTCGATGTGTGTCAGGTTGCCGCGTTGCTCCGCAAAGAACGAGGCAACACGCGCGAGTTCGCAGATATGCATCTATATTCAAGCCTCACGTCCACGTGATGGGTTTGGGTCGAAGCGAGTGACTTGATGGTGTGGTTCCTAAAGGTCGCGTACTACAACGCAGAAGCCGTTATCTCTGATTGAAGCTAGGCGAGCTTTGATATTGTAAATACGTTTCGCTGTACTGTCTATACATCGCTTCGCGAAACTGTTTTAACTGCGGAGCTGTTTAGCAAACCGTTCCTTTTGAGTCAACCGCAGGGAATTATCGTCATGGGTAATTGATTGATATGTGGGGTTTAACGTCCCAAAACCACCATATGATTATGAGAGACGCCGTAGTGGAGGGCTCCTGAAATTTCGACCACCTGGGGTTCTTTAACGTGCACCCAAATCTGAGCACACGGGCCTACAACATTTCCGCCTCCATCGGAAATGCAGCCGCCGCAGCCGGGATTCGAACCCGCACCATGCGGGTCAGCAGCCGAGTACTTTTGCCATATCTAGACCACGGCGGCGGGGCTATCGTCATGGGTACGCGCCGCTGTGTGTGGGGGGGAAGCGGAAGGAAGCAACAAAAGGGAGAAGGCAGGGAGGTTAACCAGAAAGATATCCGGTTGGCTACCCTACACTGGGGGATTAGCGAAGGAGACAAGAAAGATGAGACAAGAAGATGAGTTTTTGGTAGCCGCTGTGCGGGCTACCAGAAAACTAATGTCATCATAGACGGGTATGTGCCACAGAGATCGGGTAACTCTCAATGCTATAGCCACTGGTCCACTAAAGATGGAGAAGGCTACAGATAAACCAACAAATGGCTGTGAAGTGACGGTGGTGTGCCAAAAACCCTGGGTGCGTATGAGGAGAGAATATTTCAGGGAACGGGAATGACAACGATGGCGGCAAGAATACCCCGAAAGCGATAGAAGACCTGCGCCAACGACGACTTGCCTGAAGTTCTATAAGAGATGCAACCGCTTGGTTTCAGCGCCAGTTCCTGCCTCTGCAATTTGGACGTCCGTGTCGTGTCTTGTGACTGCCTGTGGTTTTTGCACGAAACTCCCTGCCCCGAGAATCGACGTAGAGACAGTGTAGCATCAGTCAGCTAAAACTCAGCAACAACCTTGAAGCGATTGACCTAGAACCTGCATCGCCGAGCAAAGGCCTAGGAACAAAGTGTAGGTAACCAGAGTAGTCTTCGGAATCTTCCAATTTCGCTATTTCAAACATTGCGCGGCTTAGTGATATAGCTTTACCAGTTGTTTTTAGGGCTTCCTATACGTATTACCTATGCGCCGAATTCATACCGTCAGATTGCTGATTGAACGCCTTGCTGAGAAACTGGCGTGCGCAAAACTGTCTCATGGCTTTATACATTCCTTATGTATTTGTTCGCACAAAATCACTCAATGCCTGTCGAGCTCTGAAGTCACTCCAATGTGTACATGTCTAAATATAGCGATAGAGCCGTATCAAGAATTTTTTGAGGGGGGGGGGGGGGCACCTTCATTGTTTCAGGGAGGGCACCCCCTTAAAATGGTCATTTTCCGCTCTCTGTGTCATGGTGGAAAAAAATTCGGGGGGGGGGGGGGCTGCATGGTTCGCGTGTTCTACTCCCTGGCTACGTCCCTTCTCAGCGAGCACTATGGGGGATTTTATCACGCCTCTGTATCGCCACATCACAAAAAAATCAGACAATCCAATCTGTACTGTACTTGCGTTCGTCGTCTCACAAAAGCTCTGTGCGTTGCTGATTGTTACCGCCTCGTGGCCTGATAAGGTTATCACGTTTTTTCCCACATCATCGTCTCGGGGAGATTCCAGGTCGATAACCTGTGGGTCATAGAAAGCTGCCGGGGTTCGTGGTGTTTAAATGTCACAAAGAGACTCAGGAAGGACCTTAGGGAGCGATCCGGATAACGCAGACCACCTGGGAATCTTTTAACGTGCCCTAAAATCGCGCAGTACGCGGGCTTTTCTGTAGCGTATCGCCTGCATAATAATAATAATAATAATAATAATAATAATAATAATAATAATAATAATAATAATAATAATAATAATAATAATATCTGGGGTCTTAAGTCCTATAAAAGTACAATATGATCATGAGAGACGCTGTAGTGGAGGGCTCCGAAAATTCAGACCATCTGGTGTCCTTCAACGCGCACTGACTTCGCACAGTGCGCTGACCACTGGCATTTCACATGCATGACAATGCGACCGCCGTGTCCAATATCAGTTCAGCAGTTCAGTTTAGTGACCTTCAGTTCAGCAGCCGAGAATGCTGACCCTTGCTGTTGACCGCGGTGGACGCCTCCGTCGAAATGCGACCACATTGTTCACGATCGCGAACCCTCGTCGTTTGGTACCGCACAAAGACAGTTCAACAGCGTCTTACCTATACAATGCGATAGAATCTCCACTCAAAGAAACAAAACAGAGCGCGTGTTACCCTTTCTGGCGTGTCTCGACTTTCTGCTTATACAACTCTCTTCAAAGAATCACGTTTACTCCCCTTTTTTGGAGTGTCTCACCAGGACTGTTCGAAGAGAGTATGAAGGCCAAACCTCATAAGCGCGAAAATGCACGCGACAGCGACGAGCGATGCTATGAGCGACGAAACAGGGCATTCGCGCGACGTGTCGCGGGGTAGTTTTCGCGCGATCGCTCGGTTCTCCAGATTTGGAAAACCGTCGCTCATCGCCCGGAAGTGCTGGGCTCAAGCAGCCAATAGCGAAAAACCGGAAAAGACAAAGACTACATAGGTGCACGTGACCCTGCCCGAGTCACGTATGCGCAACAAGAAATAACGCAATGTTTACGCATGTGCATATAAAAAAAGTGTTGCAAGGCACTCATAAACACTTTCCGTTTCATTGCACGACAATATATCTTATTTTTAAATTGCATACCGCTCACTACGCAGTTTTTTTTTTTTTTTTGTGCGAGTAGGTGGCCTCATGCCAGCAACAGTGGAGTTCGCTCGCCGAAGCCGTCGCGTGAATGAGGTTTGCCTGCGCTAGCGACTGATTGCGCGAAGACGATCTACGTCGCATCGCTCGTCGCTGTCGCGTGCATTTTCGCGGTTATGAGGTTTGGCCTTAATGATTAATGACTTCCCAAGAAGAATGACGTGTATCCTGGAAGGGAGTGGTATATGTCGCAAGTGATGGTTCACCGAGGAAAAAAAAAAAAGACGGGAAACAGATTAAGACCTCGTTTTCTTTGTCGAACAAGACCTTACGCAACCGAGAGACAATAAAACCAAAGCCAAGGAAGGTATCGAAGACATTATGTGGCCCCACGTTAAAGAGTTACTGGGTCATTAGTTTGTATTTTTATTGTTGTTCTTTGAATAAACAACGTTTTTTTAATGTCCTGAAAATGCTGTGTTAACCATTATTATAAACTTTTTAACGTAAACAGAAAAATTTACTGCCATTACAGAAAAATCGCGCATGATCGTCCTTTGCAGCTCAACAGACGACCATTCGGGGGCAGCATTAAGTCATCAGAAAGTAATATTTATCGCGGTAATCGTTTTACGTTTGCAGACAATGAGTCACATTCGCTTGCATCTCAACAGAAAGTCGTCTAACAACGGCAGTGACGTCACGGATGTCAGTCTTTCGTGCGTTGCCCGCATCGACTATAACATTTACCAAAACCTACGGTGAATTTCTGCCTCTATCAAACGCAATATAGGACATTTTTTTTTACCGATAACTAATTGCGCAGGTATTAGGAGACGCCGTCGAAATCGGTAGCGTCACGGCGCGACCTCAAGGCGCCCTTTCCACCGATATTTTTTTGTACATTTTTCTTCGCTTACCAAGTGTTTTGTTGCGGCAAAAGATGTGAACGTTTGGTGTCGTGAAAGTAATTTACTTACGCGAGAAAAATATTTGCTCCTTTAGTGTGCTTTAAAACCTCGCATTATGTCGGCAGCCTCAACTTCAAAGGAACGTTGCCGAGCGTTAAGCTTTAACGCCAAATCGGGTGAATCTACTTCTAAAATGAACGAAACCGCCTAACGTAAAATAACTGGTAGATTCACTTACCTGCGAGCATGGTGTGAACATCAGCGCCACCGAAAAGGTACTGACCGGAGTTTAGCGAACGAAAAGGAGAAAAAAAATATCGTAAAGAAAAGAAAACGTATACTTAAACGAAATGGTGACGTGAAATGGCGACGTACCCTTATGCCCTTTAATCCTCTCTATACGTAACAACTGTCGTCTGCTACGAGTACCGGCAAGGACAGACGACATTCGCGCAATGGCAGATCGACCGCAGACAATCTGTGGTGTAAGTCTTTTGGTCGTTTGCCTGTTTATGTTGCTGCCTGGATTGCGAAACGACTGGCGTTTATAACTCCTCCGAGGCGTTGTAACGCTTGCGTCGCATTTCGCTCTTGTCTCAGTTTAACGGAATGATGAATCGGAAAAATGAAATGAATCGGAAAAATCCGAACTTTGTAAAGATGCAGGTAGCGGGCGAAGTGTCCGCCACGTTAGGCTTAAGTGCTCAGACGCCGAGAACAGTTGAAAACGTCGTAAGGCTGCAGCCGCATACGATGTACGAAACCATCAGACACTTATGTGTTGCACACTAAGAATTTTTTTTTAAATTACGCAAATCTGCAAAAACGAAAAGGAGATTTGGGCTGCAGACGTTCTGTAAAAAAGCATTTTTGTTTCTTACATTTTTATCTTTTTTTATCTGAAGCAGTTTTTTTCGGACACTGGCCTGTATAAAAACGCTGCCTTGCGCCAACGCTCTTTAAGGGGCACGTGGGGGTGCTTTGACCGCCGTTGCGAAAGTGTGATTGTGACATGTCGACCGGTGTTAGAACCTTCGTCGCTGCCGAAATGTTTCGAAAGCTTTGAATAATGAGTCCAGGTCGACTTGAACTCGTGCGACGCAACAGAAGACCAAAGACGTGTCTGTTCTACTACAAATCTTTTAGATGGAGAGATTTGTGTAATACTGTTTTGTGCTGGCTTATGTCAGCTAGTGTTGGCCAACTGTTGCCAAAGAATGTTGCCAATCCTCTATTTAATGTTTCCCAGGATCACTTTTGAAAATACAAATAGCGCCTTATTTTCTTCTGGTTCTTCGCGTCTATTCGGCTCAATTCGCGACGTCATCAGTTGGTTCACGTGACGTCATGATAAATTAAGCTCCAGATTAGTCCTGATACGAGGAGTATACGTTGCGAGTAGGCGCCTATGACGACTTGTCAAGCGATCGGAGGCCCGTTCTGCCTTGATGACAATAATTGTGCGGGTTTACCGTCCGAAAACCACCATATGTTTATGAGAGACGCCGTGTTGGAGTGGAGTCGTAGATGTCGTAGTGGATGACTCCGGAAATTGCGACCACCTGAGGTTCTTTGACGTGCACCTATAGCACACGGGCCTCCAGCATTTTCGCGTCCATAGAAAGTGTGGCCGCCGTGGCCGGGATTCGATCCCGCGGGTCAGCAGCCGAGAGCCACAAGACCGCGGCGACGCATCGCCCGTTCTGCCTTCACCCGCCATAGTTGTCTTGTAGTTATTGCACTTCACTGCTGTCCCGAAGGTCGTGGGATCGAATCCCGGCAGGCCACGTTTCGGTGGAGGCCTTGAAATACTCGAGGCCCGTGTGCTCAGACTTCATCATCATGATCAGCCTGACTATACGTCCACTGCAGGACGAATGCCTTCCCCATGTTCCGCCAGTTAACTCGGTTCTGTGCTTGCTGCTGCCACTTCACACTCGTAAACTTCCTAATCTCATCTGCCCGCCATAGTTGTCCAGTAGTTATTGCACTTCACTGCTGACCCGAAGGTTGTGGGATCGAATCCCGGCAGGCCACGTTTCTATGGAGGCCTTGAAATACTCGAAGCCCGTGTGCTTAGACTTCATCATTATGATCAGCCTGACTATACGTCCACTGCAGGACAAAGGCCTTTCCCATGTTCCGCCAGTTAACTCGGTTCTGTGCTTGCTGCTGCCACTTCACACTCGTAAACTTCCTAATCTCATCTGCCCGCCTAACTTTCTGTTTCCCCTTCAACCGCTTGCCTTCTCTTAGAATCCAGTCTGTGATCCCTAATGACCAGCGGTTATCTTGCCGACGAACGGGGTGGATCACATTCGGCAAGCATTCTGAAATCATGAATGGAAGATTACCACTATCCCTCAAGAGGGAGGTATTTCGCAGCTGCATCTTACCTGTATACTTACCTTCGGAGCAAAAACCTGGAGTGGGGGCTCTGGTAGCTATGGACGCGCTCGCTCGCAGCTGTTGCTATATGAGAGAGGGCGGTGGACGGATCCCGACGGATGACTGACACAGCCCGACTAACAAATGCATTCGCATTTAAAAACAAGGTAGGTCCGAGCACGGAACCCTGCGGTACGCCAGATTTGACGTGCATTAGCGTAGACGATTGATCATTAACGAAGATGAATTGGCGCCGGTTAGTTAGGAAGTTGGTAATCCACTGATTAATTTTGTATTTATGTGAAGACCTACAAGTCTATGAACAAGCCGCAAGTGATCACTTGCGTAGTTAATTAATCAGGATTCAGTCAATTGTTATCGGCCGCACAGTTTGTTCGGGCATAGTTCGACGAGACACCGTGACTACTCGAATCAATGAGTATTCTGTACCGGCGCCTCACTGGTACGAAACTGTAGAGGTGTGTATGTACCAGTGTTTCGTACCAGTTCCGTAAGGGCCAACCTGTTCTGTTCACCGACTGACATCTGAAAGGCGAAAGGCTTGAATGCCTCGTCAAACGCGAAAATTGACCGTCGTCGGCCTCAGCGCGAGTGATGCAAAAAATGATATTATTACCATATGACATCATGACTTCGCAACTCTCTAAAATCTGTGACGTCATCTTGACGTTATTGCGAGTAGGGTTCGGCGGTTCTCGTTACGGTAGCTGGCTCCCCTCCGTCTTCCACATAGCCGATGTTTACCAGTGAGTGGACGCGTTCTATAGAAACGGAACGTAGGTTTATTTACATGAAGCATGAAAAAAAAAGAACTGAAATTTCGTACAAATGTACTCGGCTTTTATGTTGGTTTCCCAACACGGGGGTCCGAAGAAGGTGGTGACAACTGCTGCCGCGAATCAGGTGACTTGAAGACTCAGATGGTCCACCCACCAGACAGGGAGCAGAAATTGGGCCATTCGGCTGATGAGGAACATGGGCGAAAAAAGTCCAATGGATAGCACGAGCGCACCACACAATGGCGTACCTAACCCATGCTTTGAAGACTCTCTTCTGTAACACAAAGCGAGGAGGGAGAGTACGGAGAGGGTGGAAAGCCGAGGACCTCTATAGAGAAGATGGCCTCTGACACGAACATCAGCGGCGGTCTATGGCTGCGTTCAGGTGCTAAATCCCTGAGAAACTGCTACAGCGAGGACGTCCCACGCTGATGAACAGTCAGTGCCTTGTCACGACCACGTGCAAGGCGACAGGGGCTGTGTTGAGATGTCGGCTCCGTGAGAAGCGACAGCGACGCTGTTTCACGCTGTTCAACCCCACTTAGCAAAGGCTTTTTAACGATACCTCCGGCGGGTTCTTCGTAATCCGACCACAGCGAGCTGCCTGGCCCACCTGCAGGACAACGTCGTGCTAGGTGCTTCCGACCAAGCAGTGATATTGGGGTGAAAACATTCTGGCAGACAGGTTCACGCACAATGGCGTCTGCCACGACGAACCCCAGGGCTAAACCTAACAACGTCATACAACGTGACGTCACCACATGCCATCGTGACTTTGCAACACGCAAAAATATGTGACGTCATCTTGACGTCACATCACTGCATGACGTCAAAACTGGAGAAGTCACAATGAGGTCACACGTTGTGTCGTCGCGTGATGACGTCATCATAGTGCATTGTCGCTTGGTCAAACGCGAGAGTGATCACGGAGGCCGTGGAAAACCTGGTGAGCTGCAAAAAGCTTGCAATACTTCCGATTCCGGAGACAATGCAAAACGATGTTAGGTGCAAACAGCTCTTGGAGGAGGGAGGATCAATGCGTCGACCGAGAAGTAAAGGAATATTATTTTCGCCTTAGAGTCCTTTTCGGTGAACGCCCAAGTAACCCTGTCAGTATTGAGAAAGCTTCCTAACTTTTTTCAAGTCAATCAGTATTTATTCAATCAAATTAGTACGAAAAAAAAAAATGGTCACAGAAAGTGTCGCTTTCTTTTGTCGCATTTTAGGGTGATGGGTTTCTAGTCATCGAAATGGGCCGCGCTTTGTTATCTAGCCATGTACGGGCATATATCGCTTCGGGAAAGTGAAAACGGACGAAAAGTGGGGAAAAAATGAGTAAAGCGACAAAGATGGGGGACGATCATCGTCGACCTCAATTATGCCGTCCGGGCAGTCCTGGCAGCGCGGCTCTTAGACTAAACGCCTTTGTCGTCAGTGACGATGCGATCGGTAGCTAATGGCTCCGTGAAGAAATACATAAAAGTAAGGAGAATGTTAATGAGACGCGCGATGCGAACCTGGATTTTACGAGGATAACCGGAGCGGACTTCTAAATGAGCGAACCAGAGTGGCCTCAGCTTCGAGATAACGAGCCTCATCTACGCACTACACGTCACCGAAGAGTGTTTGCGTTAACTAGCTATATTAAGTCGCTTAAGTGCCGTGTTAATCATCTCCAGTGACGTATCGAAGGGTGACACACCAGGCCCGAGCCCCCACCCTTGAAATTTTTTCCCCCGTGGCATAAGGGTAAAAAATAATCAATTTAAGGAGGTGCCTTTCCTCCCCACCTTCGAAAAAAAATTTCTGCCTGTACAACCTGACTTTCTGCCTATACAACCTGACTACCTACAACGATCTGGTTAAGAACTTTTTACCTCAGACGCCGAGCCTTTCCCCCACCTCAGGCAAAGCTCAACCGGGCGCAGGTCACCACTTTGCGTCTACTTCAAACAAACAGGTATCCCTCACCTGCCCGCCTTCACCTCATATTCCCGGACGTGTACACAACCTCCCACTGCCGGTGCTGCGGCACTCACCCGGCTACGCTTCTGCATATTCTGTGCGAGTGGCCGGCACAGTACAGACACACCAACGCCCCGACCCTTTCGTCGAAGCTCCATGAGGCTCTGCGAAGCCCCGCTCTTGAAGACCAAACCTGGGCGACCCAGTGGGAGGCTTAGGCCCGGCTACCTAAAGCTGCTGGTTTCTTATAATAAAGTTTATTCCTCCTGCTCCTCCTACTCCCCTGACCGGCTCCGTGCATTAGCCATCTGATGGGGCTGCTGTATGTACTAGAAACAATAAAGAAAAGCGTCGAGTTTCGCCGTCGTGCGTGCGCGCGTGTGTCAAGCGTTTTACCCACAAGTTGTGCCGACACTTGCGCAAAGTTACAGAGATGCAGTACCTGCTGCCCTTAGGGTACTTCTAGTACACTCTACTTAGGGCCTGGCCACACGTGCGTGGCTTTTTGAGGCGGCGTCGCGCTTTCTACCTATGAAGAGAGAGGGCGCGTGGCTGCGCTAAGCTTCGCGCCCTCTCTCCCCATAGAGAGAGGGCCGACGCCGCGTCAGAAAGCCATGCGCTGACGTGCGGCAACGCGTATATACGTGTGGGGAGGCCTTTATGCGTCATTTTCTAGTCTGCGTTAACAAACCTTCTACCACTTCATCGAAGCACTCTTGTCTGCGTGTATTTCGTGCATTTACCGACTTGCGTGCATGGTTTTTGCGGCTTAGACGCTGCCGCATTGTTTACCTTCTTATAGTGTCATTGTTTTGCGTTACTTTCCGATCGGCTCACTGTCCGCCGACTCTTATTTATGCACGTAGTATATGTGCCTCTCATGCCGCTGTATGAACGGCCTGCTTCTTTTCCTGTGACATCCACGTGTCATTTGATGTCGGATGGTTTGACTTGATTGATTTTGATTTGTGAGCTTTAACGTCCCAAAACCACCTTATGATTATGAGAGACGCCGTAGTGGAGGGCTCCGGAAATTTCGACCACCTGGGGTTCTTTAACGTTTCTCTGTGATGAATTACTTTCCGATATGCGTTAGTTCACTGTGTGCCACGTACCTCGTTGGTTCCTATCCACCGTCGTACAGGTGCATTTTGTGCTTCTACTGAAAGGCCTGCTCCGTCGTCAATGACGTCGCTGAAGTATGATGTTGTCACTCTTGTGCGTTGCTTTCTGTCATGCGTTAGCTCACTCTTCGCTGAGTACTGTGTTATTCCTTATACTACTGTCTTACTGTCTACAGTTCTGTCAAACGCAACAGCAGTGTCGTGTCGGGAGTTCGACCGAAACCCTTCTGTTCGGAAAAGTTCGTGGCGGGGAAATCAAACGCTGACCAATCGTCAAGCAACAAACTAATACCCCTGTCACACGGCCACCACCAAACTCCGTTGAACACCGTCAACGTAAATCTCCCCTAGGGGGTTCGACGGAGAAGGACTTCTAGACTGCTGAGGGCAAGAGTACCTCGTTTCGCTGCGAAGGAAGATCGTTGAACGTCCTTTGCGAAATGCTCCGTTCGCCTTCGTTTGCGTAAGGGTGGCCGTGTGACACCGACCGCATCTTTGTTGTCGTAAAGACGAGGGAGTTAAACGGTCTTCACGGGTACCCGTGTGACAGGGGTATAAGACCTAAGACGCTTCGGTCCCGTTACTGGTACCTTGTTCACAATCACACATCTCGTGGACGGTGTTATTGGTACACCTCGCGTCGTAACTGAATGGCTTGGTTCTCCTGCCATAGCATGAATGTCGTATTTGCGGTCCGATAGTATTATTTGTATGCTTTATTTCTTGTGTGCGTTAAGTTCGTATTGTATATGTCACCACATCGACTCGTATGCATATTGCCGTACGGATGCATTTTGTTGATTCTATGGAACGGTGTACGTGTTTCTCCTGCTTCGACATTGCTGGAAGCATTTTGCTGCCTGATGGTGTCGCTGTTACGCGTTATTTCTGATCAGCTTTAGCTGTTCGCTATCGTGTACTGTCGTGTGAGTGCATCTCGTGCCGCTGTCTTAAGGACGCGCTTCCTCTGCCCTGAGATGGATGCCCCGTATAATGTTTGATGTTATCGCAAATGATATCGTGTTACTTTCTTTCAGCTTTCAGTTCGCTGGGCTGTAGCCCTTCGAAAGTCACGCCGTCGTATTCGTTAATTATACTGTGTGTTTAGAATAAACTAGCACTATAAGCACTCCACAATGGGAGAGCCATGCTGTCCCTTTCCGCACAAACCCCAAGAGCGAATATTAGAAGACAACAGTTGTGATTGCGAAGGCGCCCCTCTACATCCATTATATTTAGAAAAAGTTTATTTACGCCATGTACTAGAAACGAAGGTTTCATAATATTTCAGTAATAATGTACCACTACAAACATCACTCTGTTGCGATTAAGACAACATTGCTCTAACATACACGACAATATTGGCATACATGTACACAAGAACTCGATGTGATCCCGCAACCCTTTTGGGTGTGACGCTTTTCGATACTCTTTCTTTGTCCGCACTATAAGAGAATGGAACACTCTGCCACCGGAAATAGTTTGTATTGATTCAAGTGATGATTTTTTTCCATGCTTTATGAATGTTTTTATGTGTTTGATTATATGTACTGTACCCTCACTGCTGCAATGACTTACGGCGAAGCAGGTACTTAATAAATAAATAAATAAAAGAAATAAGTATAATGATAAAATTAATGGTATAGCGATGCAATAGATGCAATGAAACACGATTGGTTGCAAACGAAATCGTGAATAACTACTCAACGGGAGCTATATAGCACCACGTCGGTCGGAAAATGAGTTGTACCCTTTCGGGTTCAACGCTGACGAAAGGGCACGACCAAATATGCTGCAGAAACTGGTGCTTCCCGAGGGAAACAAAGCTCCTCAGAGAGGAACGCGAGGCACTTCGTCTCAGTCGGCTCAGTATCGGCCATAAAGCGCGCCGGCGGCTATTCGCAGCTACGGCACAGCCGCGCATGCATACATACTACTACATCCATACTACAAACACATAAAGAGCACTTGGTATGCATTATGTGTCCCGATCGATCGGTGTGTTCCATTTTGTCCGTGTACGTCCCTCATTTATGGACAGGTCCTGAATGGACCATCTTCCGTTGTTCGTCTCAGCGTGGCGTGCGCTTCGCGGTACAAGCCTAAGAATGTAGGAGCTTTCTTCCTTTTAACCTTGTATTTTTTTTTACCCGTCTCGTTTCTGAAGCTTTCTTCAGCGAACATCTCAAAGAAAACATGATTAATGCAGTCCGGTGGCTGCGCGATAAGGAGAACCAAAATCACGCAAATGTTAAGGGACCTTTCACGAGGTCTCGAAAGGTTCAAGAGCTTCTATTCACGTCCAAGGGTCAGGAATCTAAGAGTTAAAAGAGATTTTTTTTTGTATACGTGGCATTGTTTAGTTTCCATCTAAAGTAATAGCCGAAATCGATCTTTAGAAAACGTTTTGTGTGCTAACGGAAGAAAGATCGATTCACCGAGTGCCGCTGCAGTAGCTAGGCACTTTTATGCATAAGCTGCAGTACATATCCGTTGCAAAAAAAGATTATTTGTTTTACGCGTCTATTTGTCCGCGGACGCGAGCTGCCAGAACCTGCGCATAACGGCCTCAGTTCAAGGAGTTAATGCGCTTTTAATAGTTTCTTTTTAATGACAGCTTCCAATTATAGTTTTAAAGATAGTTTTTCTTAATTGTGAAGCTGTTTATCGAAACGTTTCTTGTGAGTCGATTCAGAAGACTATCATCGTCATAAACGGGTATGGGCCTCATAAATTTGGTGAATCCTGCAACCCACCACTGGAGCACTGAAAATGAACAAGGCTACAGTTAACCCAACAAATCGCCGCGAAGCGACGGTGGGGACCCTAAGACCCCCGGTCCGCGCAACGAGAGGTTTTTAGCAAGCTAAGTAAACAGGTTACCGAAAGGCGGCAACACGGAACCGGCAGACAAGTGCGCATGCGCGACCACTGTACGCGCATACGGAAAGAAACCGTTTCGTATTTCCGTGACGTGTTTCCGTAGCTTGATAAAAACCTTTAATATTAGAGGTTTTTAGCAAGCTACGGACACACGTTACGGAAAGGCGGCAATACGAAACCGGCAGACGAGTGCGCATGCGCGACCATTGTACGCGCACACGGAAAGGAACGATGTGGTATTTCCGTAACGTGCTTCTGTAGCTTGCTAGAAGGCGACGGCGGCTGAAAGAAGATCCCGAAAGCAACGGAAGGCTTACGCAAACGACGACGTATCCGTAGGTCTATATGAGACGAGCGAAGCGTTAGTTTCAGCTCAAGTTACTGTATCCGGTGTTTGGACATACGTGTCGTGTCTGTGGCTGTCTCCGGTTTAACTCGAACATATCTGCGGCAGAGAATCAACGTAGAAACAGCCTGTAACGCGATTTTACTAAAGACTAGCAACAACGTAGATGCAAGCAGATTAAGTCTTCAGGGTCGTAGTTTCAAGCCTCGCACGGCTTAGTGCGCGCTTCGACAATTTTTAGGGGCGAAGCACCCCAAGACCGCGCAATGTCCCTCCGTCCGTAAGCCGCCGCCCGGCGTCTGTATACGGCAGCTGTAGAAACTGAAACGACTGTGAACAAGGGAAGGGCTGTCAAAAGGCTGTTAACCAGACAAAACAATATAAAAAGGCCACAACGCCGTAAAAACACCGACATTTAACCAATCATCATTAATCGAAGCATTTGAGAGAACGAAATGCTAGCAAGAGCAGAATAACAGGGTGTTAACCAGAGCAAAAGGGGAGGCGACGACGTGTGATCCGATGCACACTGCTTCGCCCATCACGGACGTTTAGTTCGTGAATATGCGTTTTTTTGTTTTTTTTTGTCATCTCTCCACTCCACCATGTTTACGGCGCAGTGTACCGGACAGTAAACCATAGAGTAACATGGTAAATAATTATTATATATGTTACTCTGTGAGTAAACCTTATTAGCCTTTTTCTGTTGTTCTTCTCTCGTTTTCTCTCTTTTCTGTGTCGCCCTTTCGAAGCTTCTATAAATATCCTGGTCCCCTCATCATAAATCTCTCCGATCACGCCATCACATATCTTGTCAACCACATTTCGACCAGACATCTAGCGCGGTGCCCACTTTCAGGATTCCGGAGTTTTTTTTTTTAAGAAAAAAAAAACAGAACACAAAACTCGCGTTCCGATTGAATTCGATTCCCAGTTCTCCCAAATCGCCTTCTGCCCCATTCGCCTCGGGGCGTCTGGGTATTGAACGCCTCAACTACCATCTCTCTCGGTGGTGTTTTTTTTCCTTTGTTTTGTACCATTTTTTTTTTTCATTTACGGCTCGCTTTTTGTGTGTTGTGTGTTTTTTTTTTCCTGCGAGCCATCTTTTTTTTTTTACAGTCGCATTTCGATCGCTCGGCTTGTACGCGGCCGTAACGTCATTTAAAGCCTCCTATTTGTCTTCTTCGAATTTGCCCCCCGGAAACGGAAGCTGTTATGTCTGTATGTCTCTACGTGTGTCCCTAACAAGGAGCAAGGCGGATTTGAAAAAGAAAGAAAAAAAAAAAAACTCCGAGGTCCCTAAAGGAAGGACGCGGTATTATTTTTTTCTTTTTCTTTCTGTAACGCGGCTTGTCACAAGCACGTTTTGTTCAATAGATACAACGTTTTTGTTTTCTGTCTTTAGCGTTCCGTTTTTGCTTGCTCTTAGAACCGATGACATAATTTGGCGTTCCCGAAGAGCACGAGCAGAAAAGGCCGGAAGTCGTTAAGCAGAGATTACTGTTTAAAAGAAAAAAAAAGGGGGGGGGGGTGTCAGCAGAAAGTGACAGGAAAGGGCTGCGAAGGACAGGCGGGAAGCTTAATGTTCAGTTTGCTACGCCGTGCGCTTCACGAGCGAAACGGGGAAGAGTAAAAGAGAGAAAATACGGTAGTTCTAGCTGAAAGGTAGAATGGCTAAAAAGCAACGTTGTTCAGTTTTCTGTGCTGTGCCTTTAACCGAACTTTGGTTCAAGCCTTATTGAACGGGATGGAGTGAGTGAAAGAGTGGTATGGGTGCACGAAAGTTGTGGACTGATAGAGAGATGCAGGCGCGTAGCCAGAAATTTTTTTTCGGGGTGTGGTTGGGTAGGAGGGGGGCGTCCTTTCGATTTTGGGAGGGGCACCCCCTTAAAATGACCATTTTCGCTCTCTATGCCATGACAAAAAAAGATTTCGGGGGGGGGGGGGGAAGCACGTGCTCGTTGTCCCAACCCCTGGCTACGCCCTTGGAGAGATGAGGGACTATGGAATTAGGGAACGGCAGAGACGTTAACCTGATATTGTACACTTTGCTACCCTGCACGTGGGAATGGGAATTTAGAAGTAAGAGAAAGAGAGGGAGGAGGTATGAGCCTTTACAATCGACAACAAGCCTCCTGGTTAGGACATTTAGGTGTTTCTTCTAATAAATAAATAAATAAATAAATAAATAAATAAATAAATAAATGAATAAATAATAGGCATGGTCGGAGTCTCGCGTCAGTTGCCCTGAACCATTTGCAGCAGGGCTTGCGCTGCTTTCTGGACTGGCGAGCTGTGAGGCATGGCTGCCAAGATCCGTTTCTTTCGTTAAAGGCCGTCGTACCTAATATATAAAGAAGGCACAGTGCAGGAAGATGGCGTTATTCGTCGAAACGAAAGTAGCGCGACCCATGGTGGTGATCGATCGTCTCCTCGCATTTGCAGTTGGCGTATAGACGAGTGAATCGGCCATTTCGATGCGATTTATGTATACGAGTCGGGGAAGGTCATCCAGAACGCATGTCCGACAGTGTGAACGTTCTCTACATCTTATGGGCTCTTTTCTGTTTCACTCTCTGTAAGTCGTAAGACCGGGCTGCTGGTAAGGGATATTGCGTCACAGTTTTGGAGCTGAAGTGGCGGGTTCGATTCTCGTACTCCGTAGCCCAAGTTCAGGCTTTCAACGAAAAACTTATTGATGAGCGCGGCATGCAGTCCGATTCCCCCGGGCAAGCACAATTTGTTGCCGCGCAGTATAGCCGCCGTAGCACTCGGTACAACAGGGTTAGTTTCCACTGCGATGCACTATCTTTCATCGAGGCGGAACAGGAATACGTATTTTTTGTTTCACACTCTCCATTTCGCTGTCTTCTCCAGCGTCACCTACTTTCCGAGCCGTTGATATACATAGAGGCGTTCGCTCGCCAAGTCGACGCCGTTGTTTCACTTTTCTGTTCATTTTTCTTTCTTTTAGATGCGGAAGCATCTTATACTCGCGCCTTGCAGTGCGCCGTCTGCGCCGTCCGCACCGCTTCTCGAACATTCGACAGCTGACGCGCGCGCATGCGCCGTCGCGCCGTCGCCCACTCTTCCACCATCTGTGCATCCCTTCCTCCTCTACACACCGCGCGCGCTTCACTCCTCCACCATCTGTGCACCCTTCCTCCTCTACACACCGCGTTCGACATCTACAATTCTCCTGATTCTCCAGTGGACGCGCATGTGGCGTCGCGCTTCGAGAACATTCAACAGCTGACAGTGCATGCGCCGTCGAGCTGTATATATACTCAAGGTCGGCGCTCGCTCGCTCAGTTGCCGCTCGTCGGTTGGTTTGTACGGCGCGTCGACGTCCAAGGTCGCGGTGAAATGAATTCCAACGAATCCACAAACACAATGATCGACGTCCCTTCGACCAGCGCCGCCCTTTCGCATACGTGTGTACGTGTTCACTCATTTAACACCCCTCCTACAACCACGTTAACCAATTTAGCCATCGACCCAAGTAAGTCGCAATTTAACACCCCATTTCACAACCACGTTAACCAATTTAGCCATCGACCCAAGTAAGTCGCACTTTAACACCCCGTTAACCAATTATATGCTCCGCATCCTCCTCAGTGTTCCCCCGAGGGAAGCTGCGGGCAATTTTTTTTTCTTCTGCGATTCTTTCTTGAGGACTTGAGAAGAAGTTTTTCCTCTTTGTTTAAGGAACCTTCTTCGGGCTTCCGATGGATAACTTTCAAGTAAATCCTTTTTGTACCAGGCTAAACAAAGAAGTCAATAAGTATGAAACAAGTGGAAGAGCAACGAACGTTGAAACAATAAGTTCGAACGCGTAGCACTATGTTGCCAGATTTTTTCTTCTGCGATTCTTTCTTGAGGACTTGAGAAGAAGTTTCTCCTCTTTGTTTAAGGAACCTTCTTCGGGCTTCCGCTGGATAACTTTCAAGTAAATCCTTTTTGTACCAGGCTAAACAAAGAAGTCAATAAGTATGAAACAAGTGGAAGAGCAACGAACGTTGAAACAATAAGTTCGAACGCGTAGCACTATGTTGCCAGATTGTTTCGTTCGGCTATTTTGTCAAGCACGGGTCTTTTTTTTTCGAATCTATCAGTCTTTTGTTTCCGGAATCTAGAATTCTCAATCTTTTGCGCAATGTATGGTGGTACTTGGACTTTCACGTCTGAGTTTGTGGTATATGTCCCGCGTGAGTTCTGTTCTCTCCGGAATTCGCCGCAAGCTAGCGAGTAGATTTGTATTTTCTTTTTTTACTACTCATGGAGTTGGTCAAGTAAAATTTTAGGTCAAGTAAAAGGTTGGTCAAGTAATCTGTCGAGAATTGCGCTTCGTGCGAATCTTTGTTTGTTTGTTTGTTTGTTTGTTTGTTTAAGCGTGTGGATTTGTGCTAAGAAGTTTTGTTTTTAGCAGACGGTATCTTTCCTTACAAAAACTGGAATTCATTGTAGGCCCGTGTGCTCAGATTTGGGTGCACGTTAAAGAACCCCAGGTGGTCGACATTTCCGGAGCCCTCCACTACGGCGTCTCTCATAATCATATGGTGGTTTGGGACGTTAAACCCCACACATCGATCGATCGAAAAACTGGAATTCGGGGGGGGGGGGGGGGGTGTAGGAATACATATTAAACAAGCAGCGCAAAAGACAGGGACACAACGAACGCTTGTCTGGTTTTCCTGTTCCATCTTGTGTTCCTGTCTTTCGCGCTAGTTGTTCAGTAGCATTTTTTTCCGCAGATATAATATGAAGAGAAGGCAGCACCAAAGATGAGAGGAGGCGATTGATCCACGAAAGCTCAATCGAACTAACGGACGTGCAAGTTAGACAATTTTAGTGGACTTGTCGCTGAAGATCTATCATTGTAAGCAGGGCGAAACGTACCAAAGACAGATGCAAAGTGCATCTTCGTAAAGTATGTCTTTGCATGTATCTGTCCTCTTTGTACAAAGTACTATGAACTTCGTCGTTCAAGGTACCTATCCGTATCTGTCCTTCGTAAAGTGTCACGCTGTTTGCAGTGTTAAAATATAGGCCCCCTACTCTGTCGGGGGAGGGGATGGGTATGGTTAGAAGAAGAATAACACCGGTGCCTTCCTTCCTATGTCGCTGATTGGTTGGACAGGTGATGACGTCACACGAATGTGAACTCACGAATGTGACGTTGTCACACGACAATTTTTTCTGTTCGTGTTAGTTGTGTTTACGTTTAAAATTGTCGTTTGGAAGCGTGCCAATGTTATTGTCAAGTACGTTTCTTTAGAAAAACGAAAGACAATCTGTCTTAGCAATTAACAACAGGTCGCATCCCGAAGGCAATTGTCATCAGTATTCTGTTTGTTTTACAAAATTTATTTGTGTTACCTTTTCTTAATTTCAATTTAACAGATCAAAGGTTTCCACGTGAGAGTGCGTAACTAGGACGCTGCTGCCGTCGTTTCAGTCCGAACAATGCTTTATCGTCGCGCGCAAACTTATCGGCGCTGCTCGAGGCGCGCAAAGCATCTCCAGTTCCGCAAGCAATACACTTCCAACGACGCTGTTTGTCTGCATCCGTTATCTTGTGCAGCTTCGCTTGCCACGCAATCACGCCGGAGGCAGGCGGGGCATTGTTCGATCCTGCGTAATTGAATGGGACGCCGCCCGTCGAAGCGGGTGTGCCGTGTGGTTCTGCCAGCTTTCAAGGGGGAGGTAGGCGGATTAAATTGAATCTGACCAGGCTTTGCCTTGTTACGTGTTGATCGAGATTGTTTTGTTAAAAAAAAAATTCCTAGAGAGTTGCGTAGGACGTGCGCATCGCGATCGTGGCAAAACTTCACCCTCCATTCCGTGCTTGTTTTCGTGCACGGTATTGGTGTTAGGCTTGGAGAGTTTTTCCAGGCGGCCACACGTTGGTGGATGGCTGCGTTTTGTCAGGATTGAATGGGCACGCCGCTGAGTGCGTTGTTGCGACATTTCATTAAGCTTTCGAGTGGGTGTGACGTCATGCCTGCTCTGTGTAACTGTCGATTGTGTGGCGTTATCATATAATTTTATTTGACAACGCTGTTTTATACTGGCACGTTATTCTTGTAAACATGCTCGGTTCTCGTGCATTGCTTTGTCTTTTATAGCAAAATCTGTTATGACGTCACAAGAACGGTCGCATGCACCGTAGTTGTCCGCCGCTGGTGTCAGTAACTACTATCGCTCGAAATAACGAAAGAACCTTCGTATATAAAACACCAAAAACACGATGGTATTCGAACCCGGGTCCCCTGCGTGCAAGCTCAGTGTTCTATTACCGAGCTAAGTCCGTGCTTCAATCTCCGTTCCCAGCTCACCCTAGGCAGACTTGATGTCAACGAAGGAATCGCGTTAACAGTAGTAATTGAGCGTTTTAGAACAACCAAAGAAGAACCAGGTGTCACACAATGCGAGTGGGTCATCGAATGCTTCAACCCACTACTAGAATTTCAGGCATCATTCTGCATCGTCGTCAGCCACAGCATTAAAAAGAAAATGCCACGAAATTTCTTGCGAGTGTATGTAGCTGGCACCACGCTTCTCCGAAGAACGACGAAAAGTGGCATATCGAATGCCTGCCTACTACACCAAAATTATGATTTATGGTGTAGTGGGTGCCCTTCAAATCTGAGTGTAGCAGTTACCCAAATAGTGTTCTAAAGAAGGCTTTGAAATGCCGCTCTTCTAGCTTACGCTGTGACTGTGCTGCGCGTTCCGCGCAGGAAGGAAGGCAGGAAAATAACTTTATTTTGGTCCCGCGGAACGGACTGTTCCGCGCAGACCTGGCGTTTTTTTTTTGTTTTTTTTATCGTTTGTTTGGTGATTCGGACCCCGCAGACTCCGCTTACTCGTTGCTCCCCGTATCGCCTGCCACGTACATTAAAGTAAATTAAAGTAAATAAATAAATAATTGGAGAATGCTCGTAGAAACCCACCTGTCATCGCAGTTTTTTGTGTGTTTTTTACGGGAACGTACAGTATATCAGAAAGCATGATTTCACATGTATTAGTAGATTGCTTTTGTACCAGGAGTACCACTCTTGCGGTGAAAAAATGTTTGGTGGTCGAGAAAACAGACAGAAAAAAAATGGGGGTATAAGTTGAGGGTTCAAGGCCCCCCACCCTCCCCCGATAAATTTGACTATTTTTTTTAAATTTTGTATGTTTATATAGTACACACACACGAACATACATCAAGAATGGCTGAAATCTCTCAAAAAAAAAATTCTGGCTACGCTGCTTCGTAAGTGAATGGTGACGCCATTCTGATTTTTTTTCGTAAATCGCCGCGAAGTCATAAATTTTGGTGGTGCTTGATATGGCCTGCGTGATTTTTTGTCAGACCAAAGGAAATTCATTTTTCTTTCAACAGAAACAGACATTTAACAATGGTCAGATAGAATTAATGAGCCAGTGGCTCGAAAACACGACAGATATTGTTAGTAGCAACGTCACGACCAAGGAGGTTTAACCTTTTTGGTCGTGGAGGGGGGACCAAACTCCCAACTATACGTTTGGGTGCTGAGGCTTTGGTCCGACACTCGAGAATAAAAGACATTTTCCCAGCATTGGGACGTTACGCTTCCCTAATTATGCTACGAATATAATGACGCCGTTGTTGATGGTGAATCTGTTATGACCGTCATAGCGTAATAAGTTTCATTCAGTACATAACGAATCCCGTTCTCGTTTTTCGCAGGCAATAGGCATTGTGGGCGACCGGACGCAGGACCTGAATTTAAAAGGTGAGCGTGTTCAATCACGTGATCGCTTGTGAGTGCTAGAAGCGTAGGGCTACGTCACGCGTGGCATTTCCATGTACATCCGGCGACAAAAGTTGAGGGACTGCTCATCTGAGAAAACTTAACCCGTGTCTTTGATTGGTGTGTCGCTCGGTGGCTTTCCTTTAGGGGCATTGTGACGGGCTCGTTGTATATGATTAGGAGTGAAGTAGCAACTGTGGAGTATTGCATGTGTTCTTGTATGTTCATTGTGTGCGTTCGTGCGTGCTGCGTGGGTACGCAGATGTCTCGTGATCACTATAAACTTGTGATGTTGACCGGATGTGTCTTCAGCAGGGCCGGTGGATTCCAGCTGCCTGCATCGTCTGCATACTCACTTGGCTCAACTCATGCTCTGACCTGTAATTAGTGTATAGTTGCAGTAAGACAAGAAGGACAACTTCCCATATATAAATTACGATTTCTTTTTCAAGTATCGCGTATATGTTCCTAAACGGTTGCATAAATTACAATCTCTCTCTCTCTCTCTCTCTCTCTCTCTCTCTCTCTCTGCAAGCTTTCAAAAGCGGTAACGTACTAATTTTATTAAACGTTTCTTTTGATATAGTATTTGGCGTCTGCGTCGTCCGGCTGTTTTCTCGTAACTTAATTGTTACCTCGTCTGAACGCCCTTTTCAAAGATTTGCCAAGTTCCGTTCCGCGCGCAGCTCAATTTCTTATCACACGATTTTTGCGTCTTACTTCTTGTCCCGGTCTTCTTTTATTCCGAGTAAAACTTCCTTGAATTTTTTTATTGTCTCTTACGGAGCGCTTGTTTGCTTTTAGTCAAGTGTTCAACCTTTGGTTGGTGTGATGTTTTCGCTCCGTCTTTCTTTCTTCATTTTTTTTCTTTCCATCTCGCGTAGCTGGCTTGAAGTTAATTGCCAGATCTCTCTACAACAATTCGTTTGAACCGACGAAACCAAATCCACCCGTACCAAAATACACCCGTACTACGGTGAAACTGCCGTCACTACATCAGAACATCCGGGTAGAGAGAGCTTTAGGGAGAAAGGTCACGGCTGTTTTTCCAGTCTATTTCGCAGTTTCATTTCTTACCGTTCTTTTTTTTTAAGTTTCATCTCATTTCTCAGCAAGAGAAATCCTGGAATAAAGTGGATTGGACTGACGATGGTTAGGCAACGTGTGCTGTAACAGAACATGTCGTCCAGAGAAGCAGCCGGGAATGCGTATTTAATCCTCGATCTCCCTTCTTTTTTCTTTATACGAGGAGTGTAGGAGGTTTAGAATTGACCTTTGAAATGTTTGTTCGGCATGTCGGGAAGTGCTTCTGCAGGTTCAAGCGGAAGAGGTGCGCTGCCCGATTTTGCTTATTTATTTCTTCACGTTCGCGCGCTTGTTGAAGTTGGCGTTGTCTTTTAGAACCTAAACAGATTAGTATTTCGAAAAAGAACGCCCGCAAGGTTCGAATGTTGTTGCTAGAAATTGTATCTGAGCGCTTGGAAGGTGGTTCGTGTGAGCTAGCTCATTTTTAAAGTGCGAATGCGTTTCTTAGTCGGGCTATGTCAGGCATCCGGCGTTGTCCGCGGCGCCGCTCTCATTCCCTCTCCCATATAGCAACAGCTGCGGGCGGCGCGCTTATTCTCGCCCCTAGCAATTGGAGCGTGTGGTCCGAGAGAATGTGGGTGAGGGTAGGTGCAGTGCTTTGCCCGTGGCTTTGCCGCTTCTTCTCTCGTCGTTTGATCTTCTCCCTGCGTCCACTTTCTTGTCCGCTCGCGCCTCACTCTCGACCGTTCGCTGGCTGGGTACCTCTCTTGAACATCCGGAAATGTGCGCTCGAGACGCCGCTATGCAACGCCAACGCCGAGCCGAGAACGCTGTTTGTTTTGTTCACTTCATGGTATTTTTGAACCGTGCACGGTAGCTACAAGAGCTGGAAACGCATGCCGCGTTTAAATAATTGAGCGAGTGAACGAGAGTGCTTGGGTGAATTAGTTAATGTTAACTAGTCGAGCACGTATTAAAATGCTGTAAAGGCAATAATTAGGAAGGTAATCAGGACATGTTCAGTGACTGGCAATATTAATGTGAAACTTTTTGTCGGTGCTAATGAATGCCTAGTCACGTGGTTCGTCCATTTACAGGAACGCCTGTGGCATGACATGATCACTGAAAAAAAAGTTTAGTACAGAATAGAAACACCTGGTATATTGCGTACTCTATCTCAGCCTGAAATTTTAAAGGTGATGATGCACCACAGGGGCGGAAAATGAAATGAAGGTTCGGATAGGATGCTGAATCTTAAAGTATATCGCTGTCAACGAATGTGCCTGTATGATGAGGAAGGGTACGGGCATCTGGCTACTTTTTGAGAAAGTTAAACCAGTGCAACATAATTATCTGACAGCTAGATATCTGATAGATTATAGATGTGCACATACGTCATACCTCTATGACTTTCTCAGATATGGTTGGTAGATGTACCACCACGTACGTTGCACGGTCTCAATATTTTTATTGCATCATCCTCTCTATATGGTTTTACAAATATTGAGGCCAGAATCATTCATAAAAAGTCTGTTTGTAGAAGAAAAAAATTGTGAGTCAGTTATTTCATTTATGGTTTCACCGCGGAGGACATGCAAAAATAATAAAAACAAAATTATGTACGAGAGCAGTTAGAGCTGTTGTGTATCATTACTTCCTGCACTTATTTCGTTATTTATGCATTACGAATTTTACATTCCAGTATTTTATTTGTGAAAGCCAGACATCATGGCCCCCTTCTTTAATAATTTTTGTAATAAACAAAAAAGAATAGCAAACTTTGCATCGAGAGTACGCTGCTCATGACATCTTGACATCGCGGGCTCCATGACTTTCTCTTTCATTTTGCTGTATTCGTCCCGTTTTTCAGGGTAGCGCAACATACATACTCAATTTTAGTTAAGGATGCTTTTTGTAGTATTTTGACGTGTGTCACGGGTTATGAGAGGTGGTCTTCAGAGCTCTAACATTCTTTCGCACAACCTTCTTCAGGAGAGAAGCTCGATGCCAGGCAGTGCGAGGCCATGGAGGACATCTTCAAGGCCATGCAGTTCGACTCCATCAGCCTGGAGGGGTGTCACTTGGATGACGAGGTGGGCTATTATACCGGCGATGCTCTCTGTTTGTCGAGGACACAGGAAACCAATTGATAAACTCGTCGTTAATTAAACGGGCCCTGCAACACTTTTTGAGCATGGTCAGTGACACGCTGCCAATCGGTAGTCGAGTTTCCCCAGAACACGCGAGCCAGATATTATAGCGCAGCACGCGCGTCCTGGAATTCACGAGTAATTCTCATAGTGTGCTAGAAGTTCCTCCATATTCTCTTTACAAATGATGCCATACACCCAAAGTCCACTGTCTGATTTGAGCATCGTGATCTGCATAGTTACCGCGGCTGCCGCAGGATGCCACCACGTGCACGCGAGCTCGCTCATGATCACGTAAGTAATACGCACTTTCAAAGAAAATAAATTGCCCAAGGTCATGACGTACGAATGGACGCATCTCCTTGCCCTTTATCCTCACCTTCTTGCGTATAGCTTTCAGCACGCTCGCTGGAACGAAAGGACAGAGAGCGCTTGAGGGGTGCGAGATGTACATCCGGGAGTACTTGACGGATCTGAAAAAAAAAAGAAATTGCGGCACGTGATTTGTAAATCGTCTTGCGCTTAACCAGCTTGCAGCATGGGCAAGCCTCGCTTTCTCGCGCATTCCACTTTGGCTGCCATTAATTCTCGCCATATATATATATATATATATATATTCCTGCTCACGGCTGGTTATTTTTTCATCCACTTTTCTTTCTTCTTATTTACATTCCATTGGTTCTAATAACTTCCCCTGTACATTCCTTGGCATTACTGTCTGTTAGATCTCATTAATATTTTGTTAAAACACGGAAAAACGAGCCCTTAGGTATACACTTCTTTCTCTTTCATATATGTGTATATATATATATATATATATATATATATATATATATATATATATATATATATATGAAAAAGAAGGTGTCCTTGGATCCAGTGGAAAAATACCAAAAAGTGGAGGACGGACAAAACGAAAACTTTTTTAATTTTTCCTACGTTTCAGCCGGGGACCGGCCTTCGTCAGGATCCTGACGAAGGCCGTACCACGGCCGAAACGTAGAGTAAACAACTATCAAATTTTCGTAAGCGTGTTCGTTTATTTCTTAATTATATTTGCACCGGACCCACACACTTTCTTTTTTGAATCACACACACACACACACACACACACACACACACACACACACACACACGCACACGCACACGCACACACACACACACACACACACACACACACACACACACACACACACACACATATATATATATATAATTTGTTGTATGCGAAACTTTGTTATAGATGTATGTTCATTATACTATCAAGTGGCAAAACTACTTTCTATTTTTCACGTTTACTTTATTAAGATCTCAGGTAATTCCCAATATCCGTATGCTTTATGTGGAGCTTCAACTGTACATTACTAGGTGCAGTATGCCTCACGTGGAATTGGTCGCAATTTGTTACTCTCCTATTACGATAATAATCTAATGGCCATTTTCAACCAGTTTTTGCCATCACCTTCATGTCCTGTATAAATCGCACGTTGATAACATCCCCCCGCGCATCGTATGTTGTACCTGCTGATTAAAGTGCGTGAGTGGGGGCGACGAATGTGCCTGAAGCAGAGACCAAACGAGCCAGCCCACCACCTCCATTTATAGGAGTGCGCATGCGATATCACCCCGCGTATGAGAGGCGTGTAGTCGAATGCTGAAAGGAAACGCCGCGCTTGTCTTAAAGGAGCATGGAACAATGCAGGGTAAGGAGGGTGCTTATCTGATTTCAAAGGGGCCCTGCAACACTTTTTGAGCATGGCCAGAAAACGCTGCTCCCGAGAGCACGCTAGCCAAATGTTATAGCACAGCATGTGGCCTGGAATTCACAATAAATTATCAAAGTCAGCTAAAAATTGCTTTCTCTTCCCTCGACAAACGATGGAAGACGCTCAAAAATCACACGTAAATTACCCATCTATCAGCCATGGGCTCATTTGAACATGGCGCACTCGGTTGTTACAGAGATCGCTGCGAGGGGCCGTCACTTGTCTACGCGCGCGCGCTCTATCGCACAGAAAAAGCCGCGTATTCGAAAAAAAAGGTGCTCAAGGTCACGAGGCGCGCGTGACGTTTTTTGTTTGCCCCTCCCATCCCTCCCTGCTTAGCTTCCAGCACTTTCGTAGGTACGAGAGAAGAGAGAATGCAATTGCAGCGTGTGACAATCTTTGTAACTCCGCTCGTACTGGATGGATTCTTAAAATTTGTGCAGCGTTGAAGTTGTGATTGAATATGCTTTTCTAGTAAATTAATTCCATGGTTAATCAAAAAGTGTTTCGGGACCTTTTTAAGGGTGCGATCACGATAACTTGCGCTCGCTTTATCTCGGCAGGCTTCAGCAGACCGCCTGTATACTCTTCTACAAGCTGTGCTCTCATCAAGAGATTGATTGATTGATTGATTGATATGTAGGGTCTAACGTCCCAAAACAACCATATGATTATGAGAGATGCCGTAGTGGAGGGCACCGGGAATTTAGACCACCTGGGGTTCTTTAACGTGCACCCAAATCTGAGCACACGGGCCTACAACATTTCTGCCTCCATCGGAAATGCAGCCACCGCAGCCGGGATTCGATCTCGCGTCCTGCGAATGTGAAGAGCTTGCGAAATCCACTTATCTCCGTAGACTAGCAGTGTTCTCTTACATAAGCATTTTTTTAAGCTTCAGGAGACTGGTTCTAAAATAGTTAGCTGCCAGCCTTACGCTGGAAAACATTAAATTTGTTGATATCGCATTCATATTTCTCGCATGCAGTAAAACTGATTTTTTTCCCCTCTTGCCAGGGAGCTGCCACAGTGTTCGACATGATCGAGTACTACGAGTCGGCACGGAAGCTCAACATCTCGCACAACCGCAACATCGACTGCCGGGGCTGGCAAGCATGCTCAAGAATGCTCAAGAAGGTGAGCAAAACTTGTATCTTACTGAGCCGGTAGGCAGCTTCATCCTGCTCTGCGTCATAATCCAAGTCGGCATCAGAGCGCGCATATCACATTCAGCCAACCACAAATGAAGCATTATAATGGTTTTCACAACTGAATCTCATTTTAGTGACGTTGAATCATGCATTATCACTCTTCCTAGACTTCTGAAAAACATTTAACAACGTTTCTCATAAGCAGTTTTTTTTAGAACTTTCGCGTTTAACCTTTACCCACTTGTTCCTAAATGCATACGCGACTTTCTGTCTAAGCACCAACAAGGCATTCATGCTAAGAGATGCTCCCCACTTTTATCACTTTTCTCTGTATTGTCACAGGGAACTTTTAGGGGCAAAGCTCTTTAGGTTGTGAGTCTGTCCATCCTTTGTTGGTGTATGTAGCCACCAGTGGCACATACCCGTTGTAGAGTGGGTATGGGCCACAGGGGAGGCAAGATGGGAGTTGGCGGTACTTAGAATGGTTACTAGATGGACGCACGGACAGAGGGACAGACAGACTAGCAGATGGCCGGACAGATGGATGGACGGATGGACGAACGCACGGAGCGGATATGTGCCGCAGGGGATGCGAGATGGCAGAATGTGGAGTGTTCACTAGATGGACGCACGGATGGACGGATTGACAGACTAGAAGATGGGCGGACATATGGACGGATGCACGGATGGGTGGGAGCATGAACGGATGGACATACGGACGCATGGACAGACGGTTGGACGCATGGATGGATGCAGGGATGGTCGTGCAGACGGACAGAAGCAAGAACGAATGGATGGAAGAAAGCACAGACGAGCTGACGGATGCTTTGCCCCACTCATCATCATTAACTTTGTGGATATGCTGCGATTTTTTTTATTCATGCTTTTGGTATGTGAATTTTCACATGGGCAAATGTTGCACTATGGCCACTAGTCACAAAAATGTGCCATTCTGCTCACCGACAGCAAATACAGGTTGGCTGTGTAAACTTCCATGCAATATTTGCCTCTGTAGTAGTTTGACATAGTACTGTGGCTCCTAATCATGTGTGAAATGTCAAGTGTTCAAGTGAATTTTATTGTGCACTGTAGTGGTGCCTCCACATGTTCTTATGTGAACCCTTTTGGCAGTTCGAGAGTAAATATACGAAACTCTAAATCTATACCAAATAAAAAAAATTATATGGAAGCTAACGGTTGTTTATGCGATTCATGACAATACCTGTCTGTTTATGGTTTACCTGTAGTTGCTTGGTGACATCGTGTGAATAAGAGTATTTCTGACTACATAAAACTTGCCATCATTTAAAGGTGATTCATTTGAAAGTCATTTACCCGTGTATTCTCCGAATCTCTTTTTAACTCGAGGGAATTCATCTTTAACTTTCTCTCTCATAGTTTCAGTAAAATAAATAAATGGACTGTAATTCTATTTCATGAAAGGAGCTATCAAAGAAGTGTCACATCATTGTATATGCTAGATACAACCTTAATGACAATCAACAGACAATTAAGCTAAGCTAAGTTTAGGCGAAATTATTTTTAATATTTATGGTATAAACGTACAGAAATTAGAACGAAAAGACAACTTGCCGTTGGCAAGGACAAAACCTGCAAGCAGCAAATAATGCGTTCAGTGTGTTACCAATCGAACTACAGTGGCAGCCAACCAACCATCCACTTTATTGGATATAGTGGACTTATATGTGGTAGTGTTGTTCAGTGTTGACCATGTAGCTATGATGGCGAGTGTGAAACACTTTTTACAGCTAAAGCTGTTATGGTATCACAACAAGAGTCACGCGCAGCACCCTTGTTGTCCGCCGCCGCCGGTGTTTGTAATCGCATGAAATAACAAAAAAAAAACTCGAATAAAAAAAACACCGAGGACATGTGGTAACATAGTGAGATTAGAAGTAAGGTCCATTGCATGCCAGCCCAGTATTCTACCACTGAGCCATGCCAATTTTTTTTTTTTTTAATGCTTTGGACTTGTACACAAACTTGCCTTAGGCAGGCTTGATGTCGGGCAAGGAATTGTGTTAATATAAGTAATAAAGCATTTTAAAACTGCAAAGAAACAACTAGGTGTCACACAATGTGAATTGCGTAACGAGTGGGTTGTCCAATGCTCCAACACATTACAAAAGCTTGTTCTTCATCACCTATTAACTGTGGCACATACCCACTGAAGGCGTAATTCTTTATCATCGTCAGCCACTGAATTCAATGCAAGATTTGTTAGAAGTGTTTAGCAAATACCACGCTTCTCCAAAGAATTACGAAGGATAGCATAGTGAATCCTCGCCGACTAGACAGAAATTATTATTATTTATGACCTAGTGGACACTCAGCAAGCGTGCTTGTAGCAGTTACCCAAAGAGTGTTCAGAAAAGGCTCTGAAAGGCCGCTCTTCCCGCTTTCACTGTCACTGTGCTGCACCTTCAACACAGACCTGGTATTTTTTTGCCTGCTGGTGTCATTGAGATTGTGTTCAACAACAAAAAAAAAGAGCCCTGAAAATTTCTCTGTTTTCATTCATTACTGCCACTCGTACTTAGCTAAACACAAGCTAATAATTTCTCATCGCCGCATTCTCCGCAGACTCCCTGCTTGCAGCACCTGGACGCCAGAGGCACAGCACTGAGCGAGCAGACCCTGCTCGTCCTCGGACGGGCGCTCAGGCTCGGCTCGCACCTCAACTCCCTGCACCTCGAGAACTGCTCCCTCACGGGCCGTTCGCTCGTCATTTTAGGTCAGTACTCCTGGTCTGTATGGCTGTGAGCACCCGAGCCGCACCTGTCGCTACTGCTTCATACCTCTGACCTCTTTTGTGTAACGCTGTAGTGCCGAAAGTTGGGTGAGCTGGTTGCTATTCACAGTGATGTTCCAGTGCGCGCGAGGGACAAGTATACGCATTAAGCACTCATTTGTTTTCGACACTGCGTCTTTGTGGGTTGTGAACGCTGAAAGATCACCGTGAAGTGTGTAATTCGGCTCATGGGAACTGATTGCCTTTATCGAAATATGCCACAATGTTTCTGAATGGTGACCCTAGAGAAAGAAATGAACGAGAAGTGATACACCTTTCGGAGTTCTTCAGGAGTCCTGCCTCGAGGTTTGCACTAGATGTTGATGATAGTCATGACATGAACTCTTTGATCAGTAGAAGTACGAAAGAAGGGGAATGGACCAAGAGGCTCGTTTCTTTGTTAGACAGAATCTACTGAAACCAACAGACAAGTCAGTTGGCTTGATTTGGTAAGCTTAGATATAGAGAGACATGTTATATTTGAAGAGTGTTGATACGTTGTTTGTAAAGGGGGGGGGGGTAACCTTACTCAGTTGATCCTGTTGCATCATAGCTTAAGCGCTAGGTTATGACCACGCTTGTTTTTGACGACAACGATGGCTGAAGACCAGTGATGTTGCGTTCCAAGAGCTGTGCATTTCCATCTGTTACACCTAAGAAGCAGACGACCAAAGGCAGGCCGTTTTGCAAAAAGAGTCGTTGCCTAATTTTCGTTTCTGAATCTGTTGTGAATTCAGACTCGGCCAGTTAAGGGTGAAGCGGACACTGGAAAGTACTTTAAATTAAATTTATTGACTTAAAACTGTTGATACAAATACACTGACGTGAGAAACTCATCTGAACTTGTAATCGAAGGCTAGTTAGAGCTCATTCAACAATAAGAAAAAGGACATGTCACATATCAAAAATAGTATACTAAAGAGTACTTACTAAATGTTATATATCGCTTCACAAGCTACTTAGAACATTATATACAGTACTAACGAATCAAAACAAAACAATTTAGGGTTTAGTAACCCACATACTTTCGTCTCCATCATCTTCAGTTCAGGTCATATCGTCCTTATTTCTGCTCGAAGTCATATAGCTGAGCCCACGTTATCTTTAAAGACCAGCTTCACCACAACATGATCTCGAACAATTGCGAATATCATTCTATATACTAAAGACTTTGATGTCTCACTTGAATTCGTGAGTCTCTCCTACCCTAATGGAAAATAAATGGACAGCCCTGCAGGCATCATGTTTGGTTCGACTGCATTTAGTTTGCCCCTTACCAAAAACTGCACATGTTATCTCACTGAACTCTTCAAAGAACAAGTGAAGGTCGTGGTGGCAAGTGTGGCTAAATCGCTTGCTTTCGTGTTTCCCTCCACAGTGGCAGCACTGAAGCTGAACCCAGCTCTGAAAGAGCTCTACCTCGGCGACAATGGGATGTCGTGTGCCGACGGTCTGCAGCTGGCAAACTTGCTGCGGGCCAACACGCGCCTGGAGTACCTCGACTTGCGTGGGAATAGTCTGCAAGTGAGTGTATATACTGCATGTACTGGCCAGGGCTCGTGCGCAGATTGTGTGCCCCTGTCACAAAAACAGCGGGCCTGTGTGAATATGCATCAAAGCCACAACAAAAGCTCGAGGAGCGGCTTCCCTATAAACCCTTGTAAACTCTCTTGCAAGGAGTGCTACAAGCACTGTTCTAAGGTACCCACCATGCCATAAGTCATCATTAAATTTGGAAGTAGGGGAGTACCCACTGTGACATTATTAATCATTCTGCAAAGAAGCGAGGTACCTGCAACACATCTGTTAGTCATTTTGTGCACTTGATTGATGCTGGGGCTGAAGAGAATAAAAAATTAGGGCTGATACCCTTCGTAATAAGTGGTAATTCGAAGCTTCAAACCGTCCACCTGTGACATAATTTACATTGACGCCCAGTTCTTACTTTACTCACACTATATGCCTCCGTTGACGTGACTCACTGCCCGACGTGACACCTGTGTACCGTCTTTCTGCAGTAGTTTCAAGCACTGGCATGGCTCATTGGTAGAACACTCAACTGTCATACAAAGACCGGGGGTTCAACGCCCACTCAACTCTGGATATTGTTTTCTCATGCACGATAGCAATACGGACATCAGCAGCGATGGCGGCAGATAACTATGGCAGCGAAATCAGGTGGTGCTGTGGTCTCGTAACAGTTTTCGCTGTTATAAACATGCCTAGTTTGCTTTGCCGTCTCGGTAACATTCACAAATCACTGTATGAAACTTGCGCTTGTCATAAAGAAGACTGAAAGAAAAAGAGAAACCTTATTGCTTTGTTTAAACAAGACATACTGTGTTGCAATACCACGCACCAAGAGGACAATGCTCGTGTTTTCTGTGTTTGGTAACAAGTGAGCTATCTTGAACACATATCCAATACTCATTTGCCTGATAGTACTCTAAGGTCTAGTTATCACATGGAAATCAAGGGTTATTTACGCATTTCATTAAATACTTTCATTGTGCGTGTTCATTTAGTCTCACAGCATTAAAACCCATGCCCTAAGACACGCATGCGCTGTATGGGCCACGCTGGCTTTTCATTACATCAGCACACATGTGCGAAACATTGAATGTCGTGGGTGGTTTTACGATAAGTACAACGAACACTATGGCCAATCAAGACATTGAGCCCTCTTCAGCAGTACATCATGTTGGTTGCATACTGATATTGTAGAGGCACTGTTTCAAAAGTGGAGCATTTTAATGTTGAGGTTAGTGGAAAGTCCCTGTGGAATGTGAAGAAGCTCCCAGCAGGCATTTGCCACAGTCATAAATCCACTACTAACCTCTGGTTGAATAAAAAAAAGGAAGCTCTAATGAAAATATTTGGCCACAACTGATGTCATGCACTCTCTGTAATATATATGTATATAGATTGTGTTCTAGGCAAAGGGCAAGCAGAGCAAGGAAATGCAAACGGTTGATGTTTCATTCAGGACACTCGCTGTGCTTTCTAGAATTTCACACAATATGTGCAAATAGCGACGCTGTCGGGGAGAGTCAATAGGCAAGCAGGCCCCTTCGTGAATTGTGCTGGCCTCTGTCACAATATAGAGCAGCTATGTGTTACATGCGTGGCAAGTAACGTTATGTGGCTTTGGATAGGAAAACTGAGCTTTCATGTTGGCAGATGGCGGAAGAACTTTTATAGAGCAAAGTGAAACAATCAAGTAGCAGTATGAGCTCGCCGCGGTGGTCTAGCGGCTAAGGTACTCGGCTGCTGACCCGCAGGTCGTGGGATCGTATCCTGGCTTCGGTGGCTGCACTTTCGATGGAGGCAGACATGCTGTAAACCCGTGTGCTCAGATTTGGGTGCCAGTAAAAAAACCCAGGTGGTCGAAATTTCCGATGCCCTCGACTACGGCGTCTGTCATAATCACATGGTGGTTTTAGGACGTTACACCCCACATATCAAATATCAGTGTTGCCACCAGATCTGCTGCTTTTGCTACATTGGTTCGGCGAAGCTGCTTGAACTTCTAAACAGCAAGGCTGTCTAAGCCAGCTGTGAAATGTCGACTCCGTTGCAAACCATCGTCATAAGCAGGTATGTGCCACAGAATTTTGACAAGTCTCAGTACATCGCCTCTACAGCGTGGTCTGTGATAAGTTGATCTTTGATGGATGAGAGAATGAGTGCAGAGAGAAATTGGGAGACAAAGAAACAAACAGACTGAAAGAAAGACAAAAATAGAGAAATTCTTGCAAAAAAAAAGTTATCGACCACATGGAATCGGAACCAGTGTATTCTTGATGGAAAGGCAAGTGCTCTGATCAATCGGCCATCCAGGCGCTCTGCACAGTGTAGCGTAGCTTTGTATGGTATAGAGTAGCAAGAAGGTGGGAGAGGGAAGTGAGTGAGAGGAGATACGTGATGGTGCTGGGGGAGAGAATAAAGTGTAGCACAAAAAAAATGTCTTAACAAAAGAGAGAAAGTCTGGAAGAAATGTAGATTGGCAGATGAAGCATGAAGTGAATGCTGATGATGGAGAGAAGCTAGGTTATAAGGTTCATAATGTCGACGTTGAAGTGGTCGGCCAGTATATAAAAGAAAGCATGGATGGACGTATAGATGCGCGGGTGGGTGCACGGGCATACAGATGGACACAAAGAGTACAATCTCTTCTTAAACCATATGCACATAATGAATGCTCTTTGTACAGTATACGTAACATCTGTGTTTCGGTCCAGTGAGGACCTACGACGACGATGACAATGGACATCATGCAAGCCTAAGGAGCTTCGCTCCTAAAAGGAAAAGAGATACGGAGAAAAGAACATCAAAAAAAGAGAGAAAAAGAAGTAGAGAGAGAGAAAAAAAAGTGAAATAAAGAGGAACCAAGCAAGCCGCATTCATCGATGGAGACATCGCGCACAACCTTCGCGCCATAGCACGTGGCCTGTCTGCACCTACTCGTGTACATCGAGTTGCGGGTCATCCTAAGAAAGTGCATATTTTCTAGGAGGAAGCCGCACATCCGGATGATAGACATGTCAGTCGACGAAGAGTACGAGCAGCAACGGGCCTGCGCTTCGCTGTGCCGAGCTTTGTGCGACATAGTGCAAACATTAAAATATTTTTTTAGGTTCAGTATATCTCGAATGGTAATTCGTCACGTCTGTGTTTCGTATGTCGGTGTCTGACCGCACTTCCATTCTTGCAGGACATTGGCGTATCGCATCTATCGGACGGAATAGCGCAGCAGCCCGACAGCGCCGACAAGGGGCTCAAGACTCTGGTGCTCTGGAACAACGGCATTTCGCCGGCAGGCATGAGGCACATCTCGCGGGCCCTGGTGAGCACCACAAACACATATGATTTACCTTGTCAGTTCCAAAACATCAGCAACAACAGAACTTCGGAAATTTGTAGCTCAGTTAAACGGAAGCTGGAGAAGCGGTCTTTCTGGGGCCCCCTATCAACTCTTCTGGGGCAAATGCTACAAGTCCTGTAATAACTTTTTCATAAATCATCATAATTTTCAAAGTAGGGAACTACTTACTATGCCAATAATCATCGTTACACTGAAAAGCGAGCTAGTCAATACACATCTAGCTGTTAGGCGTGCTATGTGCTCGTTGTTGAGGCTGTGGCTGATGATGATGAAGACTTATGGTTGAACCTTTTATCATTGTGGCTGCTAATCGACCCACTTGTTACGTAAGTTGCATCGTGTGGTACCTGGTCTTTTTTTATCTTTTAACCATGCTATATTACATCTGTTGCTGCGATTCCTCGCCCAACATGATGTCTGCATAAAGAATTCTTGCAAAGGAGTCTGACAAACTGGTGTGGCTCTGTGGTAGTATACTAGACTGTCGTGCACAGGGCCTGTTGTTAGATCCCACTCACTGGTGGACATTGTTCCTCGTTGCGCACGGTAGCAGTAACAGATACCGGCAGCAGTTGAGGCAGGCGACTAAGCCGCCAAAATTGGCTGTTGTGGGCTCATAAGAGCTTTTGTTCTTATGAGACACGACTAAGAAAGAAAATAAGCTTAGGACATATGTCTGTTCTCCTTCGTGATCCTGTATTTTGCACTGTTCAAACCCATACATTTCAACCAACCCGCCCAGCCAGCTATCTTACTTCCGCATCATTTTTTAGCTTAAAATGAACATAAACGAAGGTGATTTCTCATTAAATTTCTAGCCTGATATTTACTTTTATTGAAGCAAAAATATAACATGAATGATTTCAGGATCTGGTCATTTTTGTTACGGTTGTGTGAAACAAACATGAGCCCCCAGAATTCTGTTACTTCATTCCATTGATTAATTCATGATGAATAGATGTTCAATTACACTTTCATTCAGATTAATTATTACCAAATATTAAAAATGATATATTATGGCATTATTTTTGTTGCAATGAAATATGGAGTGTCTTGAAGTAATGTGTAAGTTTGACTCAGTTTAATGACCGTTCTTAATGAAAGGCATCTGAAAGTGTTAAAAAGAAAGCTTCTTCTATTTCACGTGCTACTTTTTCTTTCAACACAGGAATTTGGCTTCTGCAAATGACAGGCCCCGCCGCGGTGGTCTAGTGGCTAAGGTACTCGGCTGCTGACCCGCAGGGCGCGGGTTCGAATCCCGGCTGCGGCGGCTGCATTTCCGATGGAGGCGGAAATGTTGTAGGCCCGTGTGCTCAGATTTGGGTGCACGTTAAAGAACCCCAGGTGGTCTAAATTTCCGGAGCCCTCCACTACGGCGTCTCTCATAATCATATAGTGGTTTTGGGACGTTAAACCCCACATATCAATCAATCAATCTGCAAATGACAGTGCTGGTTTTTGTTATGTTCATTTGTATTCAAGTGTCTCTTGTCTAATGTTTCTTTATTGCGTTAGCATCTATTTCGCGCATCAATGCTTCAAGACGAATTACCAACTCACTTGATGGTTTGTCCTTCGCATCCCACTATGGGCAGAAGGCGGCAGATATTGCGTGTTTTTCAGAGCCAGACGTGTCGCCCTCTTCACACAGGTTGCCACGAAGTCCCTGATTACCCTCAACTTGGGTCACAACGCTATCGGGGACGACGGCTTGCTCATTCTGCGCGAGGCGCTCATGCGCAACAAGTCCGTCTGCAACCTGGGCCTGCAGAACACGAAGATAACGTGTGAAGGTTTGTCCTCTTATCACTTTGGCAGCATATGCCTGTACACGTGCCGGGCATATGCCACGTGCATGACAGGCACTTGTGCATACACGTGCCACATGTGTAGGGGCGCATCAGGGTCGTGCCACGTGTGCATGCAATGACGAGAGCAACTCTAAGAAGGCAGTGGCATTTCCACTACAAAGGCGGGGGCACAAAAGTCTGCGCCAATGACCTCGTACATCGAGAGTGATGTCATAGGGCCGATCCATAAGGTAATGAGATTCGGTCTTGTAAAAAGAATTTACTCGTTCGATCGGTGCATGCTATTCAAGTTTTTGACAATATACTTTCCTTAGGCATCACATACTGTTTACGGCACGATTCCCATGCTGCAAAGGTTTTCTGTAAAGTCGGCTGCCGTCACCCCTTTTGGAGACTGTGACAGCTGATCGGATGGCAGGAACATTGTTAAAGTGTTGACCTTTCAGGTTTCTCCAGAGATTTGGGAGTCTGTCAGTATTATATGAGGGCTTTGTCAGCACTAGATCAGCCCTGATGTAAGCCCAGTAGACTTCTTGTGGTTCTCAACGCTTAAGAGTAGCCTGAAAAGCCACAATTTCGATGGTGTGCCATCACAACCAGTGTGCCAGGATTTCTCCAAAAGAAATTATGGCAGCTGACAATCAGAGAAGGAGGTCTTTGCAGGGTTTGAATCTCATCGTATTCGGCATATCAATGCCCAAGAAAACCTTTTTTCAGGAATTTAGGTAATTTGTACTGATGCGATCAATAAACACTTCTTACGAGCCCCAGCCTCACTGCTATACACACAGACCTTGTGAGCTGCGTGGTCAATGACCCCGTCATTTGAGAAAAGTGCCAAGAACAAAGGTGGAACTGCAGGTGAACCCCTATATAAGAGGCATGCTGCTGGCAGAAGCTCTTGACATTTATATGAGATGTCTTTTATAAGCAAAATACCATCTATGCATTTTCTTATCTACCCATACTTTATTACTGCTGGCCCACTGGCATCTCTTATGCCAATTTGTCTCTTACATCAGCATCTCTTAAGTTAAAGAAGTTCGACTGCTTTAGCAGAGTGTGACGTTGTGCGAGTTGGTGCATAGCTTAATAAATTGATGGTGGCGCAACAGATATTAGCAAGGAAAAAAGAAGGAGACGAGCTAGACAGCCAGACTTTCAACTCGTTTGTTTTCCTCGCATCACCCAAATATACATGCTTCCAGTATGCGCACAAGGAGAGGGTGCAGCACAAGTGACTATCACTTTGCACACACAGAAAGCTATCGCACAGCACTATCTAGAAACAGGTATTCTTTCTTGTACAAAGTGATCGACGCAACACTGACTCATTCGTTTTCCTTCCTTTGTATGTGGTATGCCTCCAGTACTTCACGTGCTAACGTTTCCCTGATTTGTCCTAACACACGTGTCTCTCGGAATAGTGGTGCGCAGCCGCACGAAGCACAATGTAACGGCAGGTGTGAACCCACACCATTCTTCAATAAGATATGCTCCCTAAGGCGATCATTAACGCAGCGTCCTGTTTGGCCTATGTACACCTTGCCACAGCTCAACGGAATTAATTAAATAACGCCCGGTATGCGACACAGAACTGGCCGGGCGCGCTTCTTTTCGGATGAAAGGTTAGCTTTCTGCGAACAAATGCGGGCACAGAGCTTCGACAGCTTGTTGGGTGCGGAGAAAACTACTTGATCATCATGCCTGTTTGCAACTTTCTTCAAATTGTGGGCAATTTTGTGCATGTAAGGCAGAACCAGTGGCTCCTTTTTTCGCACAGCCTCGGGGTGTCTGCTGCATCCTTTAAGCTTCCAAAGCAGAGGTTCAGACACACTGGTGAAGACCGCCGAAGGTGAACCAGCTGCAACCAGCCTTGAAATCTGTTCCTGAAAACTGTTGTCCATGGTGTGCTTGTACGAGTTGAACAACGCAGATCGAAGACACATTGTTGCAATGGCTCTTTTTTACAGTTTTCAAGTGTGCTGATTCGTAAGGCAGGAGGTCTTTGCGTCACGGGGGCTGGACATTCAGCACGAATGTGTAGCGTTTAATGACAACTCTATGTCTAAAAACTGCAAGTGATTGTCTTGAGGTAGCCAACTCAAGACAATCATTTGCAGTTTTTAGACATCAACCAGTCATTTAATGCTGAGAGACATGTGTGTTAGGACAAATCAGGGAAACGTTAGCATGTGAAGTACTGGAGGCATACCACATACAAAGGAAGGAAAACGAATGAGTCAGTGTTGCGTCGATCACTTTGTACAAGAAAGAATACCTGTTTATAGATAGCGCTGTGGGATAGCTTTCTGTGTGTGCAAAGTGATAGTCGCTTGTGCTACGCCCTCTCCTTGTGCGCATTGTTAAGGTCTGTGTCGAAGGAGTGCGTTCCTGATGATGGCATCCCACCGCTGCCACCAGTTGTTGCGGGTCAGAAGGAGGAAGGAGGAAGTTGCTGATGGCATCCCACCGCTGCCACCAGTTGTTGCAAATGGGTGTCTACCCGGTCTCCTGTGGTAGCGTGGTGTAACCGGGTGGAGGAACTGAACGCTGATAAGAAAAAGATACGAAAACAAACAGGTTTATGGAACTATTTACTCATATTTACAGCAAAGAAAGGTTAGGGGTTTCCCAAACCACGAGCGTGGTGGTTGAACGTTACATAGTTCAGAGCTACGTGCAGCACTCAGCGGCGTCGTTTTAAGCCCTGTCGGGCTCTTCCTCTCCGAGTGGAACACCGATCACACACACACAACAGGTGAGGGGGATGAGCATGCACGGTCCACGTGAATGTCCAATATTGAGTCGTGATCACTGCACTGCAAGGTGGTGCCAGTGGGGCTCTTCCTCATCGTGTGTGTGCCGCTAGTCGAGAGGTCCCACGATCCTGACAGCATACATCAAAGGGTCTGCTGCACAGCTCGCCTAATTAGCGGGGTGATTTGCGGTGGCCGCCGCGGTCTCTTCCAGGAAGATGCTGTCATTGTTGTCCTTTCTCGAACGGTCAACGGCGTCTTGGCGACACGACGTCTCATCCTCCGGCTAGCAGGGACAATGCCTGGCCATAGGCAGCTGGCCAGTCGTCTACTTGATTGAGGATTAAAAGGAGCGCCGCTCTCTTGTCAGCTCTGGCGCCGGTCAATCAGCTTCCCCGTCGCCAGATGAGTTGCCAAGGTCATCAGGCACCGCCGCTGTTCGAAGGGACGATGAAAGGGTCCGCATTTGAAAGTCGGGAACTCACCTTTGCTTGCCGCATGGTCTGGATAATTGCTCAAATCTTCGACAGCGTCTGGCAGACTGGGCGCCGAAGGGATTGAGAGCCTCCCCAGTAGACCGGCTCACACACAATGGCGTCTGCCCATATGAATTTCCAGGCCAAACTTAACAGCATACTGGAAGCATATAGTATATTCGGGTGATGCGAGGAAAATAAACGAGCTAAAAGTCTGGCACTCTCTCCTGTCTCCTTTTTTCCTTGGTAATATCTGTTGCACCACCATTATTTTATTAAATTAGACTGTATTTCTTTGAGTGGAGAGGCAATTGACTGCAGCAGTTCTATCATCTTCTGCGTTTTTAAGTTAGCTGAGTTCAGAGTTTGGTTTTTGAGGTGCTCACAAATAAAATACAAAGAAAAAACACAGAGGTATGCATGTGCTCGCCCTCGGCCCAAATTAATTTGAGAAAACAAGAAAAAACCCAGGCCATGGTCCGTAACACGTGAACACCTGCAGGTGCAGTTTGCTTCCAGGCAAAAAAAAAAAAAAATCGTTGAATCTTCCACTAAGCCAAGCACGTCCTGAGGCAGTGAAACTGGACAATTCCGAAAACTAATCTGGTTGATTCTAGGTTGTTTCTAGGCCTTAGCTAGGTGATGCTAGATTGCTTCTATCTGGATTCACAACAGAGAGGTTTGAGCTAAACCACAGACAGTCACAGACATGACACAGGCACATTGTTGCTGACGTAGGCCTTTCATCACTTCGCGGTCTTCTCACAGCCACAGCTGCATTTCTCGTTCCCTATAATATTCTCTCGTTTTACGTATTCAAGGTCTTCGGCTCGCTGGTATCGCTTCCCGGGCCATTTGTCGTTGGTCGCACTGTTGCCTTCTTCCTTTTTGGTGGTAGTCATGAGTAGTTAGATTCAATTGATTTCAGTGGCGCATTCCCGTTTATGATCGCGGCAGTTTTCAGATATCAGGCCATATTTCTTTGCATTAAATTTGTTTGACCTCGGAGTTGCTTACTGGCCCTTTAATTGCGGGTGCTTCAAGCAAGGTGACACAACCATTTAGAAGGTTTTACGTTTTTACATGATTTTTTTTACTGTGTGTAATGGTATTCCAGCAGTGCTAGCATTGATTATTTGAGCATTTATATAGCTGTAGGGCAGTGATGGTTCATCCACTTCTAAGGTTCACAAGAGCTCCTTGTCAAAGTGGTGCTGAATCTGCATGTGGGCTGTACATCTATATTTTCGCTACCCTTACTTCTGTAGTGGCTTTGGACACTTTGCTATGTGGAGTCGCACTGTGAAGCTAAAAAATTGTATTCAAGTATCCTCACTGCTTGAAGTATGTGCTCTCAAATGTGGCATTCTTTTCGTTGGCTGTTTTTCCAATCTTTTGTGTCCAGAGAGGTGCCTGGCCTTAATCGCATGCCTTCTTTCTACTCGCAGCACCCTTTACAGTTGAATCCCTTCATAAGTGCCCTATGGAACAGTTCTTGTCCCTTTTCTGAGGGGTCTCTCTCAGGTGACAACCTGAGAAACAGATGCGAGCTCTCTCTCCGCAGAATTGCAGCACCTGCTCTTCACCTGTGAAAGACAGTCATGCTAGCTGGTTTGTTTTCAATCGAGTCACAGATACTTTTTCTTGGCTAATGTAAATGCTATGCGTATTAAGAACATTTTGCGGGTGTGCTGCAGGTGCCATTGCCTTGGCAGAGTTTATCGCCGACAGCCAGATCATTGCGAGGTTGGACCTGCGGGAGAACAAGATCGAAGTTGGCGGCCTCATGGCACTGGCTCAGTCGCTGAAGCTCAGCAAGAGCGTCACGCGGCTAGACCTGGACCAAGTCAAAGCCGAAAACGTAAACTCCATTAATTTGCATATTTCTGTGGCATTTGAAACCTGGAAGCTTGCAGAGAAGGTTCAACATAAATTGAAGGCGATGCAGAAAGCAAAAGAAAGGAAAATGATAGGTGTAACCTCAAGAGACAAAAAGAGGGCACAGCAGATCAAAGAACAAATGATTGGTAAGGACAGCTTTGCCGAAATCAAGAAGAAATCGACATGGGCAGGGCATGCAGCTCGTAAGCAATTGATGACCGCTGGTCATTAAGAGTAACTTACTGGATTCCAAGAGAAGACAGTTAAGCACGCTAGGGGTAGGCAGATGAGACTGTAGACGTTTGCGGGGATAGTGTGGCAGCAGCAAGCACAAGACCGGGTTGACTGGCAGAATATGGTAGAGGCCTTTGCCCTGCAGTGGGCAGTCAGGTCGATGATGATGATGATGATAATGTTTAAAATATGGCGCAATACTCGTTTTTAGCTTTATGTCATGTCAGCGAAGGCATGTGCTGAAGATTGGCAGGGATGGCGCTGATTTGTTTGTAACAGCCTAGTCAAGTTTTTGTCGACACTTCTCCCTGTGCGGGCACTCGTACAACATCACCCTCAAGTTATCAGTGTTTAAATGTCACAGATGCAGTACTTGCCCATAGCTTCTGATGGTTGTATGCATGGAAACTGAGGGAAGGAACTAGGAAAATAAAATACACGCATGGATACATACTGGTAAGCATTTAGCTTTGGCTCACTTAAAACACAGCAAGAACGACATGCAGCTACATGTCAACAGAAGCAGTTTGTATCATCCATAATGAGCATTTAGGATGAATGTCATATGGTGCAAAAAAAAATTGGCATAAATGAAAATAGAAAAAAGAATGTCAAGAACAGTACATTAAATTTTTCATTTGAAAAATTGAGCACAGTGCCATTGCAAGCAACATTGTTTGGGGCACGTAGCTTCATAAACTAAATCCACAGCCTTGTGATCCACAATGTTCTGCTGATAAAATATTCCACAAAGCCATTGTTCCTGGGCAGAAGGCATATTTGAAGAGACCTAGTGATGTGCCGTCGTACTTCAAATTGACAGTCCAGACTGATATGATAAAATAGGAGAACACGAAAAATGTAGACACTGTGGAGAGAACGTAGAGAAACAGGATGAACCCCGACTCGAACTAAATTTACTAACAGAAGATGTGTATTGCGTATAAAGCTGGAACATGCCATAGGGGGAAAATATCAACTATGCATTACAAAGCAAAAGCTATTGAAAAGTACTATACTATCAAGAAATGGCACTTCTTGTGAGGTTGCTGCAATTGAGGCCTGACTTATGCTTTGCTGGCCCTTTATGCTCAGTATGTGCTGCCTTTACCCCCATTCTTAACAGCAAATCTTTATGATCAGTATACCAAATTGTTGTTTTTTGTAACTTTGGCGAGTATTTGCACTGGGTGCAATGGGGAGACAGTAGCACATACATGTTATTCTTCAGAGACAACAGATTCTCTCTAGGTCGTTGACACAGTGGCTCTTCTACAAACTGATACTAGTCTGGTTGATTGAGTATAATGTGAAGCATTATTACTGTTTTCTTTGTTCTCAATTCAACACCAGAAAGCGAAACATGCAGTTCCATCAGGGGTGCCCCTGCGAACTCCTTACCATGGCAGTTAAATCCTGACACTGAATTCTTTCATAAAATTGTTTCTTTCAGTTCAACATCCTGAAATGCGAATATTGCCATACATATTCGTGTAATGGACATACTCTTTTCCCCCAAAAAATGCGGTAATTAATAATGCAAAAAAAAAATTAGATAGCTTAACCTTTTGCGATTGGCATATGCGTACACTCTTTAACAGCAGCTTTTTTGTTGTGCTTCACTCATCTTTGATAGTTGACAATGCTATCTTTTGCAAGCTGTCCCCACGCCGCCCACGCACTCCGAAAAGTTTTTCACAGTTTTCTTTTCTTACACTCGTTTAACCTTAACGATATGCGCTATGATCTCGTCAGGAGTGTCCACAAGCGTGCGCTGCGATGCTGCATTGCACTTTGCCAACTCCTCAACGACTGCATGACGACCGTGGAAACGACGTTGACATTGCAGCAAGTAACCAACATTGCAGCGAGCTACCACTGATGCATCAAAACAAACCGCCGATAACAAGATTAACGACAAAATAGGGCCGCTGCCTCGCTGTCCACATCAAAGGGGGGGGAGGGAGCGAGCCGACGAGGCTTGGCATAATAAAAAACAGAAAAGAGTCGATGGGCGAGGAGGCGCTACGTGTCCGTTCACAGAACTGCAGCGGTTGAATATAGAAGGTTCGTTTATTGCGCGTGAGAAAAAGGATCCAGGTTTTGTCGACCAAAGTGGGAGGTGTGTAGTCCGCCTTTTCCATGATGCCGCGGCGCATGCGCCCTTCCCAAGCAGAAAAGTTGTGAAATAAATTCTCGTCCAGGAGGCCTTCGTTCTAGCAATGCCACTTCTCCTGGCCCCTACCAAACCCTACTAAAACGCCAGAGGGCAGCACAGGAAAATGGAAAAGACGGATTATGCGAGTGCGTTCATTACAAGAGTAAATACAGTCATTGCTCCTTAAGCTGTTGCAGGGTCTCAAACTCATCTCAGCCGGTGGGTAACAGACACTAAACACAGTCTTTCAAGGACTGGGGCAGTGAGAAACGACAAGGGGTTAGGGGGAGGATTAAGAACATGTCATTAACATTGGCAAACAAAAGAAAGCCTTTTCCATATCTCACAAATGCACGATTTACAAAAGGGATTTCAGTCAGGCATTGAGAAGAATTGAGAAGCATTGATATCAATCTGCAGAATGATTGAAATCTGGACACCGATCCTGAAATATGAAGTTCTTTTTTCACGGTAATGTTTGAACCGATGCTTAGTGCCTGGGTTGCCTCAAAAAAGGAACGCATGAGACCAGTCATGTCTGTGTAGCTCACAGACACCCTTACTACAAATACTATTTTTAAAAGATATAGGTCAAAGGCAGTCATTGCAGGATGGGCCTCTAAAGTAAGGGTCGCGGGCCGCAAGCTTGAGACTTCTGAGATATCCTATGTGTTAATACAGTATACACTTAGCAGTCAGGAACAAGTAAATGCCATAGGTACACTGACCAAATACTTGGCCTTGGCTGATATTCCACGATCTCAGAGGCCATGTGCTGCATCCTGCAGGTCCTGCAGGCATGTGCCTCTACTGGGCATGCCTGAGCCAGAAACAACAGCTGATACAGTTGTCGAACATGATAGCCAAAAGTGCTTAATAGTTCTACCTGATGTTCTCATGAAATATTGGCAGCCGGAGATTCATTAGTCAACCAAGTTAAGTAGCAAGGCATGATAACTGAAAGAAAGCTGAAGGGTTCTTCTTGAGGGGCTGGTTGGTTTAATATATCATACGGGGCACGAATCAGACAAACACAAAGCGAAAGAGATAGTTCGAACACTCGTCCTGTCCTTTAGGTGTTTGCGTTCATTTTGTGTTTAATTTGCACTCCATATATTAGAGCTAGATTAGAATTGATTTTTAAGAGTTGGCTTTTTATATGAGCTCTAATGTCAAAGGGTTCTGTGACTGGCAGTAGTTTGACAATAACCGATCTGTTGTGGGCATGCAACATGTGACATGTACCTATTGTTGGAACGTGCATGCACAGGATGCCAAGGACAGCGTTCAGGACCAGCAAAGGCTCCTCCTGGAGATTGGCGAGCAATGCCGCCGCAACAAGAGGCTCCTTCGGCTGGCCTCGGTGTCCAGCGTCTGCAACGGCATCTCGGGTCCCAACGCCCCTGCCCTGCCAGACCTCGCCAACTCCGCGGTCCTCGCAAATGGCACCATCGTGGCGGCCACCGCTGCAACTACTCAGGTGCGTTGCCTGACGAGATTGCTCGTTTTAAACTGCATCCTGATGTAGAACCGTGAGCAAGCTGGTGGGCATTCATATTTAAACTTGTAGCAGCTGCCGCCACAGATGAAGAACAAGAAGTGTGCAAGTGGATATCGAAACATGGCATCATAGAAGACATGATATTAATGCGAACGAACAGACATTGATGCCAGGGAATATACAGGGGATGTTATTAGGATTAATTTTAATGTAAATCTGAAGAAAGAAAAGTATACGAAAAGCTAACTTTGCACTGGCAGGCACCTCACCTATGTCCTTGGATTAACATGTCTGATGCTCTGCCAACTCGGCTACGGTGACGGTCCTAACCCCGTCCACCTCATGGGGTGTAAAAGTTGGTTTAAATGGGAGAGTGTCAGTCAGCCCCGCTAGTAGCCATGATGGCGAGTGCGAAACACTCTTTGTCTGTCTGTTGGGGTCGTGTAGTACATGGTCTTGCTTGCGCTACCGGCTGCCATGTAGCACCTGGCAGCTGACTTATAAGATCACATGCTACACGACACCAGCTGACAGCCAAAGAGTGTTTCGCACTTGCCGTCATAACTACTAGCGGGGCTGACTGACACTCTCAGGTTTAAATGCACATGTATACGCCATAAAAACATCAGGGGTACGACCTCCACTGTAGCTCAGTTGGTAGAGCGTCGGACTCAACATTCGTAGGTCGCAGGTTCGGCCCTGCTAACAGCAAGTTACCTTTTCGTCCACTTTTATATGTTTACATTTACTTGACAATTACTACTAGTAATAACATCCCCTGTACTTCCCTTGGCGTCATTGTCTGTTAGTGCTCATTAATATTGTGTCTAACAAAGAAAAACGAGCTCTTAAAATGCCGCTTCTTTCTAGCATCATTGAAGGTAGTGCAATTATTTTGCTAAGGAAAGATGCAAAATAGAGAAGCGACTAGCACTTACTTAAACTGAACATTCAATGCGAGATGTTCATGCGTGTATACATACAAAGAAAGCATAAATAAAATAAGAAAGTTTATGGGCCAGACCAATCATAAATCTACCATTTGTATTGAGCGTCTCATCAAGAAAACAAAGTTCTCATGTGGTAAGTGAAATAGATGGCACGCTCACACATTCAGTGTCATCATGTTTGGTTTCAGCTGCTTCAACAACAAAGTGAGCTGATAGTTCTTTGCCATGTTAAACAATGCTCGTGTTATGAGAGCACAGTACACAACCAGTCACTACATAGGACAGCCAGGTGACCATCAGCACATTTTTGTGCCTTGTTATCATGTTCTCTGAGCTGCACAAATACAACATGTGCCCCTTATTACTCGCAATGTTGATCATCTGCCAAGATCTCTATCCAGAGCTTCAACCTACAGCTACAGGTTTAGGAGCGAACATTCATACAAAACTGTGCTTCAGAGAGGGAGAGATATAGCAAGCTTTAATAAAAATTTTGGAGATGTTGGCCTGGTTTATCGCCTAGCTCGCTAGTCAAGGTGTGGGGTGAGGACTCTGAAGTACACAATGATCAAACTTACACATGTAGTCACAAACACACATATACATGTACACAAGAAGGAAATAAAGGAATTTTCAAGGGCTATTTTTTTTGTTAAGTACAATACAAATGAATTATGAACCACAATATGAAAGGTTGTGTTCTGCTTGTTCCTATTTATATATATGCGAGAGTCATCCATAGAGTTTCGATAAGTTGAGTGGACTTCAAAAACTCCAACAATGCTTTTGTGTTGTGCATCAAACAATCTCTGTCCTGCCATGGGCCAAGAAGCTGCCACGACTCAAAGGACAAGCTGCATTAAATATGAAGTGCTGCTTTCAAAATACACTCAAACTTCATCATAACAAAATCGCATCTACCACGAAAATACTTCGTTATATCCGAAAATTTGTTATAAATGATTATTTGTGACACAGTATTCATGGCAAAGCTAGCGGTCGCTTACTTCGTTATAACCTATAGTTCGTTATATTTGAGTTCATTATGTCGAGGTTTGAGTGTATGTCATACTGCATCCTGATGGCAACAGTGACAGAGACCATTTTTCAAGTTTTCCTGAGTGTTAAATGTGGTGTATGTAGGCAAGTTTGACTGCCTGATCGTGCGCTTGAAAATATTTCGTATAGGTGACGTCGATTCTCAGCCGGTGAAAACATTTCAGTTTGCCTAGTTAGTCTTTGTGGCAGATGAAAGCTACACATCAGGTCTGTTCCGTGCAACAATCCGTACCGATTACTCGCACCGCACCACACTGCGTGCTGCATATTCCATGTGAACTGAGACACCAAAATGTCCTTTTTAAAAGGAAAGGGGTGTCAATTTTCTCATGATGCCACGTCACGTGTTAGTCAGGCAGTGGGGTCAAACATTGTACTGCAGTGAGCTGGTAGACACCGCAGTGCTACATTGCGGTGTCGTTTGTGAGCATTATTGCCTAGCTGCCAGATTTTCTAGCTGTACTAGGAGATCTTCCATTCAGATGTACTTGATGTCTGCAAACTAATTATGCATTGGAAAGTGCCACCCTTAAATACGATATTTTACTTGTGACAGTGGACTGATCTTTACAGGCTATCTTTATACACTGCGAAGATGACCACAGAACTCCTTCAGTTTGTGGCAGGAGTATGTTTTTAACAAAAGTGGTTACAATCAAACTACAAGGCAAAGAAATGCAAGGGTGACGGTAACTTTCTTATGAATGCATGCAAATGATCTGTTTTATTCTTTCATAAGAGAACACATAGTCTAACTCCTTTATAAGAGGCATTGATATAAGAGAGGAATGGGTTCGAGAGACACCAGTGCACCTACAATAAAATATGATTTGATAAGAAAACGCTGCTTATCAGACACACCTCATATAAAAGACAAGAATTGCTTTCCGGATCATGCCTCTGATAAAGGGGTTCAGCTGTATATACGCTCACTTTAATTTTCTCGGCACCATTAGGCTAAAATAGGGCCCTGTTCGAACCATCCCCAGAACTATTGTCCTGTGTGTGTGCGTCTCTGTTCGTCCCTTGTCGAAATTTGTGCTGTGCTACTTCACCTGTCATGTGAGAACAAGTATATGCACACAAATTACTAATGCACTGTTCACGTATTCTTTTGAAATAAATGGATCACTAGTGAGAAGTAGGCTGTATTTAAGATGGGAAACATCATTCTTTTGAGCTTCTATTATCCTGCATATCAGTTTACATTGGCAATTGGAAACCAATAGGCACTTTTGGCAGTGCAGTGATATGTTCAAAAATGTCAGCACCAATCTGGAAGCTCTGTATATTGTACACTTATGTCTTATGCTTTGTTCGTCAGTCACATTTCCTTCAACGCAGTGTTGATGCAATACATTTGCGGTACCACATCATCACTGCTCATGTGTAAGCATTGAAGCTTGTATGAATCTCGTATTTCTCATTCCTCTGAAACACGTTTATCGAAAACCCAGGCACGACCGCCGTTCAGCACGAGCCTCTCCGTCAACGCCGTCACGGGTGGCAACGCTGTACCCCCTTCAAGCCCAGGAACAAGCCGGTTCCGTGTCTCCCGCGTCTGCCTGGAGACAGATGGCGAGAATGGACCGGCAGCTGTCCCGGAGAACCCGAACGCCGCGCAGCTCAGCGCCGCTGGCACCGACATCACCTCACCGACCCTGGAGCGTTCCCACAGTGCCCCAGCCTCTGTACCGTCTCGCTTCACTGTGACACCCGTAAACGGCTTCAAACCCGCCGCGGTGTGCATTGAAAAGAAAGAGGAGGAAGCAACACCAGACGTCATAGAGGTGGAGGCACGCGATGGACGCACAAATGGACTCGGACACCAGGAGGTAGGAGCCGAGGACGAGGAGGAAGAGGAGGATGAGGACGACTTTGTAGGGCATGCCGTCTCGAAGCCTGTCACCATTATGGCGCCCGGGCCGTGCCACCGCGGGAGCGCGGACGACTTTGAGGAGGCAGAAGCAGATGACGTGGGAGGGCAGAGAGACGAGGAAGAAGAGGACAAGGACTCGCTCTCAGCGCCGCCCTTGCCGATGCCCGGAAGGACAAGTCCCACCTGGTTCATGTACCCCTCCGTGTCTACATCGGCACAGCCAAGAAATGGGATGGCGGCGCCACCTGCCTCTGGCAACATCGGGGAGCGCAGACGCAAAATCAGCTTCCAGCTGCCAGAGGGCACTACGGGTGAAGGAGGCCGGCTCTTCAACGGCCGCGGCGATCGCCGGATGAGCACGCCCGCCATGCCGGTGTCGAATAGCGCCGCACGCAAGAAGCTCACGGCGCTCAAGTTGTGCAAGAGGCTGGAGAGCCTGGACTTGCGGAGCACGGTGCCGCTGTCGCCGACCCGGCTTTTGGAAGGCTGGGGTGAGTGCCGATATCTCATGACGCTGCTCGAGTCCTGGCTCTGACGGTGGCTGTGTTACGCTAGATATGTCTTTTTATGATGCCGGGTTTCGCAACTTTGTGGTATGGGCAGTGTACACAAAGTTAAACACTTTGTCCACTGTGTAGTCTATTATAAATAGAAACGCAAGTGTGCAATCGTGTGTTCGATCATGTGTGAGCGTGATAGAAAGTGACTGTAAGGGGCGACCACTGTTGTCAGAGGACGTGTGTGCATGGCCAATGCTTTATGAAGGACCTTCTAAGTAAAGGCGAGGAGGATGACTGAGGTGGCATGCTCCATGCACTCTTATGGCACCACTAGGCCCTTTGTGCCCACTGTTCGCTCTTCACATTCATTGTGACTCTGTACACCCGCTCCTTATGAGCACCTTGTGCACAGCTGTGGTATGGTGACAAGGCTGCAACTCACACTTTTTGAAGACACCGTTCTCTTCAACTGCAAGTCGTACCGCAAATACTTACATCGTATGGGCACTTTAGAAAAATACTCATGCAAAGCGATGCGGTAGTGATATTGGTGGCCCCTGATTATGTTGGGCTTGCAGTAACAGTGTGGTGGAACACACTTTTGTGGCTAATGGTTGTGGGCAAGAAGAAGTGTGCTAGTAGATAGTACCGTTCATAGTTGTTAAAGAAGTGTAGATGCCAACAAGAAAAGTGTGCAGCCAGAGAATGCAGAAGTAGTAATTAAATGCTAACATAGTTAGGTAGCTGCAGCATGGCACTGTCTGCTGTAATCACATCCGGAACTTTCATTGGAGGGGCCTTGTATTGCTGTATTAATGTTGTGTTTCACTGTGTGCAGGGCAGTCCTGGTAAACATTGTGACATTTATAAGATATTACAAATATACAATAGACTCTTGTGAAACAGAACCATATGGAGCAGAAAAATGTGGTGGATTGAACAAGAGTTTCGTTTAATGAGAGTTGAACATTGGGGCGATATACGAGTATGGAACCAATAATACTAGGGGCAATTGTTCCAGTTAGGTAGCAGGTCCGCTTAAGAGAGTTCCGTTGGCTGAGAGCATACTGCACAGTGGCGGATCCAGAGGGGGAGGGGGGGCAGTAAGGACAATCGCCCCCCCCAACCTTGTCAGCAACCCCCCTCTTTTCTTCAGTGCTTGCCAATCATCTGCTATGCTCAATTAGGACAAATGAGCAGGACCGATTCGAGCACACATTAACAGTATTTATGCCCTGAGAGAGTTTTTGTGGTAGTAAAAACAAAAAATAATGACCACGCCCCCTTTTTCAGTGTTACTGCAAGCGACCGCCCTGCCCCCCCCCCCCCCTAAAATGAGTGGCTGGATGCGCCCCTGATACTGCTTAGCAAAAAAGTGTGAGCGTGAAAGACGACAGGAAGTGCTGTTGTCTTTCTTCACACTATTTTGCACTATTCATTAGTTTTCAACATAGTGCACCGGCAGGCCCAATTTAAACTTGGTGTGATCAACATTGGTCATCAGAGTGTTGATCAATGTTGGTGCAATACATTTCATTGTGCTGGGCTCATTCACGACATAAGCGAAGATTTCTCTGTATGCTGTGAAACACTTGGTGCAGTGTGATAGTTCACATTCACTTTGTGTTCCTTGCATCTGATTATGTAATGATTACTATACTCTGCCATGTCCTGCTCTTGTTTAGTGCTGGGACCAAACGGTGAATGTATCTACGCCTGCATATTATTATGATTGTCTTTAGTACGGTGTGCCTGCTACGTCTCACACAGTGGGCTGTTGACTGTTTTCATGGCGTATGTACAGGAACTACTAGCACTCTAAGAACGCCACAGTGTGTTTTCACAACCCTCAGAAATCGACTGATTTTGCAGGTATTGAGTAGCCATGTGAGCAACAGGATGACAGATAGCCATCAGTGATTTCTTCACTGTGTTTAGGTTAAATGCAACATTGCAAGGAACGTCAATGACAGCACGATGTGCATCCTTTTTTTTTTTTTTAGTCGGCTTTAACAACTTTGTTTGCAAGTGCATCTGCTCGAAATCACCAACATCAGAGAGTTTTTAAATTCTAGCCTTTCGATCATTTGTTTCAACATCGAGGGGCAAGCTGGTTAACTTTCATGGTTCAACACGCTTCCTATCGTAGCCATTGTTCAGCTCACTAGCGATTGCTGTAACACCTGCTATATAGAAACAATGGTGCAGTAATTTAAAAAAAGGGTTCATGAAATTGCCCAATGTGCATACGCAGTTGGTGGTAGCTAGTGAACACCACTCTGTGCACAAGAATCACCTAAAACTCAGATGTTTTATGGCAGCATACCAGGGCTTTGAAAAAATGCCAGATATTTGTAGCAAATGAGAAGCATAAAATGTCAATTAACACACTTCTTGCAATCTATGGCCGCACGCCTCTCATAGAAAAGGGACCACGCTGTCATTCCCACAACAGCAAGATCACACACTGATTAAATTGAATTCATGCTCTTCCTAACTGATAAAACAGCACAATCACTGCTTGGCTTGCTCCGTGCTACACAACAGTTATCTGTGTTCGCAGTATGGTTCACTAATTCGCATCTAGTACACTTAAAGCTTATTATAATAGTCACATCATAGCTTCCTTGTAGATATACAACAATTTAATATAAGCATTTTTGTTGCAGTGTAATTAGTTACCAATGCAATATGCATATGAATTCTTGTATCTAACCCATTATATTCAATGTAAAGATAAACAATGGGCATGTTTATTTTTTTGCATTTTCTCAGGTGATAAGTGCACAAACCACACCTCTTATCTCTCTCAAGTGCATCATCTACCCACCTACCATTTAGGAAAATAGCTATACTCATGTTTCTTATTACAAGCTTTGACGGCATGCATAAGATTTCTTTAAAATCGAATAAATCAATCATCAACCATCCCTCGGGCTTGGTGAAAAAGCACATCCTGTGGAAAGCAGCCCCTACTTTTGAAAATCTTGCAGTCATGCAAGGCAAGGATCGTTTAGAAGCAGAGCATGAGGTTGTCATTTTCTCAGGCGCCCTCACTCCATACAGTGGCCCGCACTCACACTTATCGCCAGCGCTGGCTGTTTGATGTTGAACAGAAGATAGCGTGCTGTTGGCTAATAGCTGGCATAAATCAAAAGTGGCGTTTAGATCAGACGTGCTTCTTGCCACAGGGTGCCATCACATGTTGACGCTGCGCTTCGTAAAATGCTAACGCTACAAAGTAGCCATGCTTGTGTGCACAACAATCACAACAATCGCTTCTCATCATGCGCTGAAGGTCATGGCGCACGCTGACGTAACTTCTATCACCTGTACCATCTCTTCCTGTGTAGCTTCCGGTGCAACTCGTTAATACGGGAGAAGAGAGAAAGAGCTTACAGCACGCAACAAAGCCTGGCAACTCTGCTTGTTTTTGAGGGATTCGAGAGAGAGATGTATAAAACTTCATTCCATCAAAAGATCAAGGCACGTACATCCCAGGCTCCCTGCCCGACCCCACTGCACTACACTTGTGCGGCATGAACTCGTGGATGGATTCAACAAATTTTTGTGCCAATCTATCGTGAGGCACTGAATCCAGATGCCGAGGCGATTCGATCATTACTTGGAAAAGTGGTTTGTGACTCCTTTAGCAGCCACAATTACTGATCGGAATTCTGTCATTCATTATTCGTGTCTCATCGCATAACTGTGGCACTGCCACCCGTCTCGTTTCTCTTTGTTGTTACTGTGTTTTTTTCTAGTTGTGCTGGCCAGTGTGCGTAATTCTGTGTCGTCGCTTCGTGTTGTCTTATACGTCTGTGTCCTTGTCCATTGCAGCGTTCCCAGAGCCATCTGTGGACTTTAAGTACCCGTCGGAGTGAATGCCTGCACTCGCACCTCACGAACGAAGCGGGCTCAGCACTATCAAAAGGCTGAGCCTCTGCTCCAAAAGGAAGCTGGACTTGCTTGCCAGAGACGATTACGCTTGCTCTCAAGCTACTAATGTTCCTAAGTATTCAAAGCAAGATATTTATGTTGCTTTTTTCTAAGTTATTGCCCCTTTTTCAGACAGCTTGCATACAACACCGCCCACTTCGTTGACTTTTTCTTCTTATTCACGTTATTTTTTATCAGCATTGCATGAAGCATATATATGTGCCGCTGCTGTTTTTTGTTCTTTTATGTTTTCACCAGATGTTTTTCGTGTGCATTGTTCTCGTATCGCTTTCCTGTCACCAGTGGAATCGTCGAATTTGTCGTTTTCAATGGTCACACCACTTGCGATAACCGATGATTTGCAGCTGCCGGGCGACGAAGTTTGAGCGGTTGTCGCAGGCTTTGCAGCACAAAAGCTGCAGTAGATGTGACACTCCTGTTAAGCTGACCTTGAACAAAACGACACGAAAGAAGTTTCTCACATTTCAGCTGCAAAAGAAGCGTTTTCGATTATGTACTATACCAGTCATTTTTCTACAACATCGCGATCTTTGTGAGGCTGCACCAGTGATTGGTGGGTGAAGCGCGCATCCTTGTCATGTTCGGTCGGCATGTGACGCTTTTGTTGGTGCTGTAATGAGAAGCCCATATAATGGGATCGTTATGATGTGTAGAAAACATGCTTTTGGTATTGACATGTACCGTGAAGGGAAAGCCAAGTTTAAGCCTTCAGAAAATGGGAGGTGAAACGCTGTCGTGTTTCGATTGATAGGTAACACAATTTTTTTTCTTTATGTCCAGGTTCTTTGGTGTGTCACACTCATTTCATTGGATGCTACGCTAGGCTTTTAAAACAGAAGTACATTACTGATGAAATGCACTCATAATGACATCGTTAGGGTTGTTAGGTAAGTTGTCCTGGTAGTATGCGTGAAAGACATTTAACATAAATGTAGTATAAATGTGATAACTGATTCGCAGCCTCGTATCATGCATCTGCCATTCGCTATGTTGTTTTTACGTCTCATTGGCACGCCTAATGTTTTCGTTGTATTTGTTGCCAAATGATGTGTTATGTCATTTTAAGTGCGTTATTTTCTTCACTCAATATATGTCAGAAATGCAGACATTCAACTAAATTGGCTTGACCGAAGCTTATTTAGTTTAAGAAATGAAATTTTTGGTAATATTTTAAGTGCTTCAATTGAAGGTATTGAGCACAGTTAAGTAAATGACTGTATAACTTTTAGCAGACGTATGTCACAACATTTCGGCTGAATGGTTTGAAGCGTACATTGCAGAGCTGCACAGTGGATAATACATGCGAACATTTTCAATAGTATAACTTTAGTTATTACTTTTTTTTGCTAAGTAATCACTATTCAAATTTCGAAGATTTCATCCGAGTTTGAGCACTGATCGGCTGTTTAAGAGCATTTACATCATAATTAACACAGTATCATGAGTAAACATCACACGTGACATGATTTATGTCATTAGGTGTTTACCTGAATTCTGACTCGAAGTAAGTAGTTGAAGTTTTGTTTCTTACAGCTTGTGATAGTTTCATATTTTATGTTGTGTCCTCAACGTGATGTTCCATTGACTGTGCTAGCGCAATCATCCATTCCCGTTGTTTACAATTATAGGCTTTATTACCGAAAATGCTACTCGGAAACCTGGCACTGAAGTATTTGATCCATTAGGGTACAAGTGTGGATTGTGCATTGCATTTTTTAGAGCCTGCCTTTGCCTAGTTTATTAAAGCACGTTTGCTCCTTTTATTTGAAGACCAGCTTTTTACCTGATTTTTTTTTTAGAGCAGGAAAATTCGTTACTATTCATGTCTTAATCATTGTGCTGTGCATTTCTCATCACATGACCATTTCTCATAAACAGCAAATATTAACAATTTCAAGAACAAAATCACTAAATCTAGATATGCCTGAGCAGCTATAATCACCATCAATACTTAGTCTAAAAAACCTCTCTTATTGATAATGCTCCCAAAGCATGTGCACTATAATAATGAAAGCATAAACTAGGTCACAAAGAATTAATGGGAAGTGTTGTCAAATACAGAAGGACTTTTTTTTTTTTTGCAAATTCATGTGCTTCCCTCTGTGCACATCCCACCTTGTCAAATTCTGCCATGTTGGCACTATAGGCCAATCAGCAACAGAGACATACCCAATTGAACTTTGTCTTAAAATCTGACACTTTTAGGGTTCCATCGCTGCACTAGCTGGTGGCAGCCATGTCGGTGGTACAGGCAGTAGCAATGCTTGCCTCCAGATTTTTCCTAGCATTGTTGTTGTAAAGCTTTGCACTTGTAACCGTGTTTAGTTTCGAGGATTGCCAAATGTTTGCGGTCTTGGTCACAGTGTGATGTTTGCTGTTGCAGCGATGAATTTTCGCTTTCGCGATCATAGCGAGATTATCATTGCCGCCACATAAGAATTACATCGAGTATTGGGGAAGTGCCAATGCCGAATAGATCACAATCCGCCCCTCTTTAAATTCCGAGAGTCCGTGGGATTCATACCTGGCTACTTCGTGCTGATACAGTCGAACACGGGTATATCGAACTCGCCAAAAAAACGTTTGTTAGTTCGATATATGGCCTAATTTGATATAGGCCCGGTATTGGTTTTGTCATAAAGGCACATAACAAACTAGAATAAAAGTACTTTATTAATATGGTGGCTTACTTGCGTGTCCTACTGTGGAACAAAATAGTCCTGGATTTTTTCCTGTGCCAACGACTTTGCTGCCTGCGACAGCACGCACGCCTCCATGTTGTCCAACGAGTCGGAGCAGCTGAAGCTGCAACCTTCCACATTCAAGCAATAGCGCCGGACCAACGCAAGTGTGCTAATCGCTTCGGAGGATGTAGGCAATGGGCCGTCGTCGATTTCCACTTTGCTGTCACTTTGGCTCGTGGTCGGCACGACGTCTGCAATGTAATCCGCATCCTGTAATTGGCCTATGATGGGGACATCATCGTCCGCACTGACGAACTCGTCGAATGTGGATCCGTCGATAGCACCCGGGAACTCTGCCAGCTCGTTCCAAACTTCGGTTGAAACACCTGCGGTGTCTTCAGTGCTGTCAGAATTCGGGGTGTCATCACCAGGCATGCGGAAGCCGGCATGCCTAAAGCAGTCCTGGATCATCTCCTTTCTGCTCGATCATAGGGCCGGACACCGGGATGCTTCGGGACCGAACGTCCACAAACCATTTCTAAACGGCCGCTTCAACATCTTCGTACACAGCAGCGCGCACACGTCGGGTGCCACGGGCACCTGGCCTTTTGTCCGACTTGGCCCTGATGTCTGCCTTGTTCTTCAGGTTAGTACTCAAGGTGCTCCTTGGAATTTTGTACGCAGCGGCGACGTCGGACTTCTTTTCACCGCGCTCAACCCGATTGATGATTTCGAGTTTCGCGGCGAACGGCAAATTTTGCCTCTTTGCGCAAGCCATGATGACAGCGCGCCAATACAGTTCACAGAGCACAAACAGGCAACACCACAGCACGCTGAATCGCCAGCAGCAGGCACACAAGCATAAAAAAAGGAAAAATGGCATTCACTTCTACCGCCTCCGCGCCTCGGAGAAAGCACGACGGCCTCTGATTAGCTGTAAGCGTAGCGAGCGGGCCAGGATCATTTCTTGGAGGGGGGTGTTCGCCCGCGCACAACTGGGTCTAACCGACTTTTTCTAGGGTGGCGCCGGCAGTTTTACGCGCCAACGCGAGGGAAAGCCAACTTGCTGGGGCACTTTTGAGGCACATGGAGTTTGATATATCAGTTGTCGTTGCTATTTTCCTCCGATAGAACAGTAACTTTTGCTATATATTCTCAATGTAAACTTACCGTGTTTGGGAATTCTTCGATATACGGGATAATTTGATATAAACGGGCTTGACTGTATCATTATCAAACATGATTGCTTGCTTGTAACAAGACCTTATGCATGATAGAGTAACCTTGCTTCCACTATTTAGTTATGAGAAAGTGATTTGTAATTCTTCTATGTCACTTTCTCATTGATCTTCCAGATTTTCTCAAAGCGTGTGATTTCTGTAGCTGGCATTTATACAAACACATTCTATTTGACCAGCTGTAAAACTTTTCTTCCTGCACACTTGTTGGCTAGAGCGGTTAGAAGTGATTTACAGGACAAAAAACTTTGCAGCTCTCGGACACTAATCACAGTTTTTGCTTAGCTGCTGCAATTGTTAATTGAATAATTAAAGATTTAAATGCTTATTGTATACAGGATGCTTTGATTGAGCTAGGCTTTGTGGAAAAAGTGTCATTCATCACATCATAGTTGTTTACAAAACGAATAGCCAGTGTTCACTCTTTTGGTCACAAAACTGATACCATACAGAGAGCTGTTTATAAATTCGGTGGCAGCTAAAAAAAACATACAGAACATTGAAAATGAGAAACTTTTTTTGTGTGGTTGGAGTGTAGGTGTGACTAACATCATATTGAGTCAATTTTTTTCTTACTGTATGTCTAATTAGATGTCTGGTAGTGATAATTGCACTGTGCCCTGAAGGAATGCTGGTATGAAAGAAATGGTAAAAAAATATTTTTTGACACTTAAGCAGATTTTTAGACTATGATAGTCTGTATTATAGAGTCTATGATTATGTAATCAAAGTTTACGATTACAAAAATGAATATATTGACAATTAGTGTTGAAGCCCAAGAAAATAGCTCTAATAGCATTGAAGAGAATATCTCTTTTTGCCATGTTTTTCGATGAAAGAATAATCTTTGACCTTTTATTAGTTTTTTTTTTCAAAAGCCACTGCTGTATTTATAACCGTGTTGAATGAGCCTTCAAAAGTATAGAGAATATAGCTTCATGTCATGGCATGATATATTTTTGTGGGAATATATGTAACACAAGAATAAGTACCAGAGAGGTGAGACGAAGTTAGTACATTCAAACCTCAATATAACAAAGTCACACCTGCTGCAAAAATGCTTCGTTATATCAAAAAATTAGTTAAAGACATACACTTGCAGTACTGTACCTTTGACAGAGCTATTCTTCATGTACTTTGTTGTAACTGATAAATCATTATATCTAGGCTCGTTATATTGAGGTTTGACTGTATGCGAATTTACCATGAAGTGAGATATAGTAAACAGTCACTTCCATCACCAGTGCTCTGCATTTTTGGAACTACAGCGATTACAGAGAATGTCCTTCCAATTTCGAAGTTATTCACGGCTAATCTAAAAATGAAATGGTCAACACTTAGGGACTATTGAAACATACTTCCGAATCTGAGCAAGGCCTGAAGCACGTTTGTGCCTCCAAAAGGTGTTAAATTTTCTAGTGCAGATGCGGTATGCATACAATCGCAGCTTCCTACGACATTCCTAGATTGCGTGACGAAGATGCTTATGTCTCGAACAAAAAGTACCGAAAAGTACACATGTGCCACATATATATTTTTTTTCACGCTTCGACTGTACTACTGTGGACAAATGAAACGCACGTCTCTCAAAGCGAATTTTATTTGACACTGCAATATTACGTGCTTTTAATTTTAATAACAAAGTATTATGCAACAAAATTCCAATTAAGTATCCTAATGTGCCTGCCACATGAAAAGCAGTCTTGAAAAAGCCTTGCCATTCCAACAGAAATAAAAAAAAATTATTTCTCAGTGTATTGTTTGCTTGCAGTAGTATAGTTGAGCAGCTTTTCTGCTGGCATTTCGGTATTTGGGCAAAACTTCGGCCCATCTTCCCAGAGACATTTACGTTGAAAGTATTGGACAGAGCATGTGAGGCTGCCATCTCTCTGGGTGCGTTGCTCTTGTGATATACACTGCGCGTTTTATATGTCGTTGTAAAGCTTGATGATTGTCAACACAAGTTCCCCGTAAATTTCGTTCTTCGCAGTGCCTGAGCGAGGCCATGTTTCTTTACAACCCGCATGTTTCTTGTTTGAGCAAGTTCTTCTTTCCACATATGGCAGTGCCAAATGTTGCTGTTGTTATCGAGTTAAATAACTCATTAGGAAGTTGCTTGGTTCATTTTGTATCGCCTAACACCATTTTGGCAATTTTCTAATCATCGCTAAGATAATTTCACGTACATGTACCTATCTTCATTTTGCTGATTTTAAACTCGGTGTTGCTTTTTGGTAGACCGGATATTGCAACACGTTTGGATGACAGTGCGCGTTGAAAAGGAATGAGATGTCTATTGTAGTACTATTTTCGTTATCTCTGGAAAACACTTTGAATTTTGCCGTTAATAATGCATTGTCTGAAGCAAATACGTGTTTGTTAATTTGCCCACTATGGTTTCTGAACATCGTACACAATTAAATTTTGAAACTGTGCCAAGTTTGAATGTGTGTTTTTGGACATTGGTTTGTTACGGTGGTTTGGGGTAAGTGGTACATGTGGGATGTAAATGACTTTGAAACAAATGCATCGGCTGGTTTTGGTTATAAGAAAAAAAAAGATGGCTGTGCACCATCTAGCATCCTAGGAGTTAAAGATAAACTGGCGTGCGCAAATAAAGACAAGAACACAAAAAAGACTGGACAGGGACAGACGCCTGCCTTGTCCGGTATTTCAGCGTTCTTGTCTTCATTTGCGCATGACAATTTACCTTCAAGTATAAACGAACTCGCCCAGCGGCAAATTTTACTCATCCTACTTTTGCTAAGTTTTCTTGAGGTCAGCTGTACGCTTTTGACAAATGTTCGATTTGTGACGGGGCTGCCCACTCACACTTGTGATGGCTTGCCTTTCTTTTCCGAAACACTTGCGAATGTGAGCATACGTGTCAGCAGTAATGTGCAAATCCAACAGATGAGTGTTACTTTGAAACCTCGGACTTTCAAGAACCTCTTTTTCTCATCTACGGTACGTTTCTGACCATGAAGCTGCATGGTTTGTAGTCGGTTTTAGTGTCTCTGGCTCAGCTTGTGGCGTTTATGCATAACGGGAATGCATTGCTACGACGGGAACTTACAGGTTCGTTGCGGTTGCTTTGAAAAACCCGCAAAAATGCCTGGCGTGCAGTATTCTGGCAGCTTTAAACTGGTTACTAGCTGCTTTTATGAAAGCTGCAAGTCAGTGCCTGTCACCGCTCCCGTGCAGAACTATCTCCCATATCCCACATCTCACCGTGACAGCAAGGCAACAAAATATTGGTGTGTTGCCGCACAAATTATGTGAAACTTCCGATTTCTCCAGTGCTTCGCACTTTCCAGTTGAGCATGTACAGACCCCTTTGCAGCTTTGTGGAGCCTCAAGTTGCTTGTTTTAAGAGCGTGTTTGTGCTGTCTGGGCGAGGAAAATTGAGACGTGGAGGTCTTTGTACAAGGAATTTTGAGCTTGGAAAGTGGTATTCACTTCGAGGGGATTCTGAAAAGGCAACGCCAGCACACGTTGTGCTCCAGATTAGCGTGGCCGGTATCGCGATCGAGTTTTCCCTCTAGCTGATAGCGCGACCACCCAAGTTGTGTGCTGTAGCTACACTGCACCATTTTTTCTGAGCACTTGTCGTGAAAGTGGCCTCCGTTCTGTAGCAGGAATGAAAAAAAGGAAGAAAGGAAGATTTGATGCTGGTGAGCAGACCTGTAAATATCGGTTAGCAGAGTTGTCTCTGTAGAAAAGTCATAGCTGATCAGTCTGTCGTAACTTACGTGTACACGATCAGTGTCTTTAGCCCTGTGACAATGATCTACATAAGTAATGTGCATGTACTTGTGATAGAAGTAGCATTGTGCATGTATGCACATGATGCAGCATTAAACAAACTCTGTCTGACTTTGGAAGCCTCTCCTTTTCTGCTGTTTGCCTCGTATGTAAGACACCGATCTCATGTGATTCACTGTTGTCGTGTTTCTTCGTTTTTAGTTTGACTCACGGAGTGCAGGTCTTTGTTGAGGGGTTCGTTGCGTTACTTTGCTTGGAGACGTTGCGAGTTAAGGGCACGCCGAGTTTGAAGGGTTGACATGGAGAGGCAGGGCAGCTTAGACTACGATTTGAGGAGCCAAAATCGCCAACTGTTCTTTTCCAAATCAAAAATGCGAGTGTTGCAGCGTGGGTATGCTTTCTTAGCGAACAATTCGCCGCACGCATGCATGCCCAAAGTACCATTTTGTAATGTTTATTCCTCGTTAATATTCGTTATATATTTGGAACTGTGTCTCTGGCACTTTCTTCATTTTAGATGTGTTTTTCAGTTTTCCATGCCGAGCTTAGAATATTGATGAACTTCCTCACTCGAGTCTTCTAGCACTCCAAACTTTCAGTGCATATTACAGTGCAGAGAATAAGCATAAATTGGGAATCACATCAAACATGCTTCTGAAGTGTAATCATCATCGTGTCAATGCTTTCATTTCAAACTGCGTAATTACCGTGCCATATGAGTTTGCTGGAAAGGAGTTCTTTGCAGTTCTTGTCGAACTGAGTGGCTTTGTGTGTTACACATTTTCGATATGATAAAACTGCTGTTATCATACATTGTTAAATAAGCACTTTGATGATGCTTGCTGATGCTGGGGAGAAAAAAAACAGGCCCAAAACATGTCATGTTGTTGATGCTTTACTTGTTAAACGAATGTATCGAAGTAAGCAAGAGCTTGGAGGGTCCTTCATGCTTTTATTTATGTTCCATGTCTGTTTGCTCATTTGCGATGGGGGCATTAAATGCCCGTACATAATAACTGCAAGACTAAAAAGTTGCAGTGGTTGTTGCTTACTGAAACATTTCGTCCCATACGCATACACGTGTTAGGTAGTTAGTTGTGTTGTAGGATCTCATCATAGTCGCATCCCAACCTTCATTCTCTTGATTTGCCCAAATGCTTTTTTTAGTTTTGTCATCGGCTCCACACATCTTGGCATCATCGAAAAGCGTGAAGTTACAAACATGGTGAACGCGAGTGAAATATGTAAATAAATAAAGAAATGCTTGCATATTCCGAGTGAGCTGTTCAAAGAGGAAGCAACCTTTCCATTTTTTGCATGTTACATATATAAATGTTACTATGTACCATGTACTCTGTGCTGCAATGCACGTAGTTTTTTCTTCTTCTGTACTGAATGTCGAGTCTGATGGACTAGAGGAAGAGCCTTTATTTTGTATAGCAGAGCCTACTTCTCAGATGTTCATGTTTTTGACAGAGTCTGCGTAACTTGTCGTTGAACATTATTACATCAGTGTTTAAATGCTGTTGATGTGTCATGCAACTCTCAATGTATATAACTGTTCAATAAATCAATGTTCATGTTACGGTGCATCGTGGCCTCTGCGTCGTTATTGCGTTCTTGACGGATACTGATTCATAGACTCCCATTTAATGAAACTCTCTTAAACGAAATTGCTGTCTAAATGGAGTAACTGCCACTAATATGTCTGGTTTCCTACTTGAATATTGTACCCCTGTTTATCTCTCTGTAAACGAAACTCCTATTAAAGGAAACATATTTTCCTGGTCCCTTCAGGTTTCGTTTAAACGGAGTCTACTGTATGGCTATGCATGTGGTGCTTGATGATCAAGGAACCTGCAAACCTTTCACAGGCCACATCAGGGATGTTGTTAGATGTGTCACCTTTATGACAAAAGAATGACAACAATATACGAGTTGCCAAAGCATGGATTACAGTAATTGTCAAAACTATATTTGCTAGCAGGATTTTTTAAAAAAGGCTTTGTATGCAAAATAGTGACAGCACACACTTAAAGAAGTTATAGCCGTCGTGCTAGCTCAGTTGGTAGAACATAGGAAATGTTAGTCGCAGGTTTCTTTCTCCACGTTTACATTACATTTACTTCTAATAACATTCTTTATACATTCCTTGGCATGATTGTCTGTTAGAGCTCATAATTGTTATGTCTAACAAAGAAAACAAGCCCTTAAATTTACACTTCTTTCCTTGCATTCATTCAAAAGTGTGTTTTTTACAAACATCTCACTGTTTTTGGCAGCCTGGAAATGAAGCAACAAATTGTACACTTTTGTTTTACTCAAAATAATTTACGTAGATACGTCATTCAACTGTGTTCAGTCATTTCCATGATCAGAGTGAAGCCGCAGGAACACAACTTCCAAGGTCTGCAAAGTTTTTCAGAAACCGCTTGTGTTTTTTAGAGCAGAAACGAGTCGCAGAATCGAAAAGGCAAGTATATGCAGTGTAATTTTGTGACCAGATTTCTGGCTGAGCCAGTGACTCTAATACTCACATGGCTCCTTGAAAAAGATCAACACTTAACCATGCACATCTGTGGATTGAGCTAGTACTACTCATCTCACTGAGAGCTGTCAGAGGGAGTTCTTTATTGCCCACCTCACAAGCATGGTGCATTGCTGGTTCTACACCAACAGACACACCTGTACATTCTACTTCTTTATAGATATATATGGTGATTCGCTTGTGTAACACACAAGGGGAAGTAAGGGTCATGAGAAAACACATTACGTCTGCTGACTAGCGAAGGTACCCGACCGAAATGCCAACGCATTTTTGGAGCGACTGAGAGATTGCAGCACGATCAGAGGCAATTAATGACAACATGACACGATTTTACTCTCCAGGTGTCGCCATCTTGGACTGATAAGCGATTGTTTTTCCGGTTCTCCATATGTCGGAATATGAAGTTATCACGGTCATGGAATGTTGAATGCTCCGGCCGAAGCGTTTTCGTGCGTGTGAGTTCACCATAGCAGTGTTTGTTTATTTGATACCGGTTCAAAACTGCAACGTTATCTGTCCAAGATGGCGTCGATTGAGCGTGTCTAAATTTTCTTGGCAGTCGACCGAGGTGGTATTGGGGTTGTCACTGGTCAGTTGCTGATCAGAAACTCGCTGGCTCGACGCCGGTCGCGGCCATCGCATTTAGGCGAAATGTTAGCCGGCGCTGTGCCATGTCGGTACATGAACGTATAATGTACCAGATGGCCGAAATTTTCGGAGGATTACCTTCTCTTGACAAGGAGAGTTAGGGGGACGGAACGTTCGCAGTGAGTAATCCCTGTTTCGCGCGCGTTTCTTACCGCTGTAAAAAGTGACAGAATTCGCTTTGTCTGCTTAGACCATGTTTAGGGTAAAATACGGCGAAAAATCGATGCAGAGGTTATGGCCACGCCGCTAAATAAGGGTGGCTTGCTAGGTTTGAAACTTGCATTGTGAAAAATATTTGAACAACACGAAAAAAAAAAAAACACGGATACGCGAAAAAAGTTGTACATGGACAGTGCTGATGCGTGTCAGCTCTTTTTTCATGTATTGGTGTTTTTGTTTGTTCGTTTTTTGCAGGCGCTGTTGAAATTTTCTTCGCCATGAATTACCAACACGCCAAAAACACTCACGTTTATCGGTTCAAGCACGTAGCACTTGAGGGGACTGGCTTGCCCATCCATTGAATCTGATGTGACGTGACGACGCTCAAAATCAAGTGGTCAATACAGGCCTAAAACAAGGTCTAAAATAATCCCACGATTCGTAAAATAGTAGTATGATCAGAAATAATTAAGATTTAACCGTTATCAATAATTGACACATGCGCCGTCCAAGAGAGGGCGCCACTGCCTCGTCAATGTCTTTTTTTTTTCTTAACTACACTATTTATCCCCCCGCCCCCGCCCTGTTTCTTAGTTCTCTTGCCGTATCTTCCTTTCAAAGCCAATTTCGCTATAAATGTGGTAACCCGTTTTAAAGGGAATGGCACCGCATCATCATCATCATCATCATCGCGCGATCTGTCACCGGTGTTTCTCCAGCGGCGGTGTTACGAACTCCGGCGAACGATCGTTAACGGAGCTATAACAATAGCGCAATTTGAATCACTCGGTGACTGTGAAGCCACGTAATTCTTCATGCATTGCCTCATTTGCATTTTTTTCAACCATTCTGAAGCATGATGTCATTTGGTCTCGACAGAGGGGGAGGAAGAGGTTTCGCCGTGGTGAAACTTTGTTCCCCTTCCCACTTTCTCCCCGATGGATCATGCGCTCGCTTGTGCATGCGTAGGAAACATGACGAATGCATGCATTGTTGCCCTAATTTTCGCTCAATTTGGGTCTGTTGCCTGCTTTATTGTGAAGCAGTTTAAAAGTATCTATGGTTCGGTGATATACTGCTGTTGAATTCGCCAAGTCAGCTTTCCGGGGAAACGCAACGTAGAATGTATACTCAGGGTTCAGGAAAGGGCGCTGCGTATACTGTCAAATTGCGCCATATTGTTCAATCAGCCATCTTGTCATGTGTGATCGACCCAGAGGGCATGTCTATGTCTTGGTTTAAAATACAACGCAATGACAGCTCTTGATAACGTGGCGAAAATCCACAGTTGAAATTCAGTAGGCACACCAGGGCCTGAAGCGCGAATCTTTGCCGTTTTCCAGAAAGGGGTGACCCACAGGGTGAAATCACGAGATAGGTGAATTTCTGAACAAAGACGATCGGCACACAGCTAACAACGAGTTTCATTTCACCGTAGCGGAATGAAAAAAAAAAAAAAACGAAATTATATGAAGATAGCCCTCCATTACGTGGCGCACGCACGAAAATCTCAAAATATCCACGCTCTTGGTAAACAGAGGCGTGCTCTTCAAATTACAGTCATGCTCTATTTTTTTTTCAGCGAGTCTACAGAAGCCATTGTTACGGCTGAGCCACTGCGCTTGTGGGTCACGTGTGCCTGAAAAATATCCCAGGTGCTTTTATCTTCTTACCTTTTTAAAACCCGTGTTCGGTAAAGGCGTGGCGGTCAACCACACTTCCCGCGATGTATAGATCAAGATCACTGCCCGTACCACTCTTCATTTGGCGCATGCTTGTTCTCGAAGTCGATCATTTCGGCAATGGCCTGTTTGCCCGGTGTGACTGTACAGGAGATGGCGGTATATGACACTTCCGATCGGCATTCAACAAATTGCCGTGCGTGAATTGTTGGAGCGAGATATTGCAACAGCTCCCTGCGCGTTGACTTTTCCACACAATCCACTTTGTTGTGTACGCTATATTGAAACGACCGAGACATCGAATCGAGTGGTAACCATCTTAAGTCGGTGGGATATAACCTGAATGTATGGGATGACTGCAAAATTTTTCCGGTAAATGACGTGGGCGTTGGGAGAAGGGGGAGGGAAAAAAAAGCACTTGACCCCCCCCCCCCTTTCCCCAGCCATCATTATGATGCAACGCGGGTTTGCAGTCTGTCGCGGTGGAGCAGTGGTACATACATACGACCTGGCCTATATTTGTGCCATTTTGTTCTAGTTTGTTCTCTACAACTTCGAAGATAGCCAACGACAACTTCCAAGATGCATCTCTCAGCTTCCCCTGGGGAGTCCTTTCGGCCCACTGTGATGACCATGGTCAGTAGATACGTCTTGTCCAGCTTCATTGGAATGGCGGACTTCGGTTGCAACTGCAGAACTTTCTGGACGTCCCGATGTACGACGGAAAGTGCTTTTCCAACAAGTGTCACAGCATTAGTTATGTCACATGTTTTAAAGAACACTGGCAACCGAAGCGGCATATATTAACACAGCTTCCCCCTGGTTAGCCAGCCACACAAGCCACCACGGAGAGAGCATTCTCGGCACTTATACGATTTGTTTTATCAGAACAGCGGTCTCGCATATCACTCGATGGCGTTCTACTTCTGAGACCACGCTGAAGTATTCCCTTGTTGTACAGTGATCAGCTTGTTCGGAGAATTCTTAATTGATTTCAGAGGAAGGCAAAGGACATGTCCAAACGTGATAATCATGATACGCGTGTCATGTTAAACATGACTGCATACTACGCTCATAGCGCGCTCGCAGCCTAACGCTAGCTTCACATATACCAAATTTGATAATACGTGACGTGAATGGACGGCGAACACAAATGCCTGGCGCAAACATGATAGTCATGGAAGTCATGTATGGCATAATTTACACGCCTACCACTGCTGGTGCTGGTATTGCAAACGTTAGTGGTGCCGTCATTACGCGACTATAAACGACATACTTGCATCTTATCTAGAAACCTGAGTGCGCATAACATTTCTACTTGTGTTTACTGTGTACTACGTCCGTCCACATCGTAACCTCGTGCTAATTCTAAAGTGTCATATCTATTTTCCTTATTCGTGCTTCGCATATCATCCATTCCCACTGTACGTGGGATCTGCCAATTTTTTTGTTTTATTTTTGCGTGTGCCTTCACAAAGACCTTATGGTTGTTCCTGGGCACGTTAAATAAATGATTGATTGACTATTACTATTGTCATTGTCCTTTAATGTGTAAAAGCTTTCCATAATTGCAAAGCGTACGCTTTAATATTTGTAGTGTTCGAGATTTTCCAAGTTACACTTCTTTCAATTCGGTTGCTTCGAAAACTCGAGGCTGTATAAGCAAACAAACATATAAACTGATCATATAAACCGATAGCGTCCTCCACCCCAATAACGACCTACCTATTTCCGCATATGACAAATGTTATTCACGATGGCTCAGTAGTTAAGCAATGACAACGTGTCTTGCTTCCACGTACCATACAATGGCGGACAATCAAAGCTCACTGAGCTCAGATTATCCTAATTTTCTTTCGCACCAAAATAGGTCTACTGCTTTGGAGCGAACCGGTCATAGCGGTGGCGTATCCGTCTTGAAGCGTGAGCCGGACCCTTCCTAATAAAGATTCTGATTATCCCACTACGTCGCTGTTCTTCGCACGCTCGGGACACCGACAACCTTCAGCACCACACTGAGTTGACCCAGTCACGTATATTGAAAGAGGTAATCAATTGCGCACGTATACAGGGGCAATAGAAATTACACCATAGCTCTGTGCTTCGTTTTGATTGTCTCTGTCCTCGTACGCTTACACTCTTAGAAAAAAGGTGGTAGTATACTTGCTAACTTTGGGGTAGTAATGGTTTGTCACACATGTTACAACCCTGGTAGTAAGTGCAGTTAGTAACGGCAAGGGCGGTAATAGTTACTACCTCTGCTGTTACTACCAGGAGTTAGTAACTGTTACTGCCCTAGCTGTTACCACCTACGGGTAGCAACTTTGAAGGTTTCAAGAAAAAAAGTAGTAACCGATACTACCCAGTTCATTCATTTTGGCATATTATTTCTCCACTTAAGATGACTGCCAGTTTAGGCGTGTTGGTAAAGGTTCATGATATCACTGCTAATGTTGGCTAAACAATGTCCTGCTAAACAAAGATAGCCCCTACTTCGCAGGGGCATATCTGGCACAGGGGAGCACTTCCGTTTCTGTATCAATTTTAACAAATATAAATTGTTAGCACTATAATATACTACCTGGTTACATTTGTTTGGTGACTTAGCACAAGACTTTTAATAAGCCTCACTTATAGAATATTATATGTTATATTTATTCATTATTAAATGGCCACAAAAAGGCATTATGTACAGTGGCCGGAGAATGTACTGAATTCATTCTCAGTGCATTTGAATGCTTCACATGACTAATATATCAGCGTTTAAAAGGTAATAATCGTTTTGGAGGTTTGACGCGCCAAAACAATGATAATATTTGGAGACACGCCGCAGTGGATTAACTGTGACTGTCCTCGAGGCTATATGTGGCTGTCTGGTTATCTTGATCTGCCAGTCTTGTTAATATGTGCTGTATTTACTAAGCTCGTTGTAATTGTCTATTACGACGCGTGTAGCACTTGCTTACGGTTCGTTAACTTGTATTTCTCCGTTTCGACAATATCAGAATGACGTGTACATATCTCGGTTGCATAATTTGAAACAAAATATATTTTCTTGATCTATAAATACCTTCTGCGTCATTTTCCAGTTCATCGATAATACGTCGAGACAATTCCTTTCATAAATTATCAGAATAGCATTCACACACTATTTTGAATTATATAGTCAAAAGCCGGGTAGCGAAGAGGTAGAAACGGGGCATGAAAGGTTGTAACGGCTGCAGTTACTACCTCTTTCGTTTCAGTTACTAACTGTTTACTAACGTAGGTAGTAAAGAGGTCGCAAAAAGTTAGTAATGGTTGTAGCTAGTAACTGTTTGATTGATTGATATGTGCGGTTTAACGTCCCAAAACCACTATATGATTATGAGAGACGCCGTAGTGGAGGGCTCCGGAAATTTAGACCACCTGGGGTTCTTTAACGTGCACCCAAATCTGAGCACACGGGCCTACAACATTTCCGCCTCCATCGGAAATGCAGCCGCCGCAGCCGGGATTCGAACCCGCGCCCTGCGGGTCAGTAGCCGAGTACCTTAGCCGGCGGGGCAGTAACTGTTTACTAACGTAGGTAGTACACAGGTAGCAAACGGTTAGTAACGGTCGAAGAAAGGTAGCAACCGCTGCAGTTACTACCTACTTACTTGCAGTTGCTACCTTTTTACTAACTTTTTTTTAAAAGTGTACGGCTTCAATACGTAAATACCACACCCAGATGCACGCACGAAAGGAGAAGATACGGCAGGTGGGATCACCCCCTCTTAAGCGTGGGTGGGGGGGGGGGGACGCAAAGTTTGCCCTATAGGTTTGCCCAGTTAGAAACACTCAAACTTTCGACTGTAATAGTAGCTGATGGGTCCTAGATCAAAGTCCTAGCTTTGCTAGGACTTTGATGGGTCCTAGCTGATGGGTCCTAGCATAGGTGGAGAGGACGGGGGTGCTCGGGCACCATCCGGGCTGCGTCATAGGAGGCAGAGGCCTGTTGCTGTCCCAGGATATTTTAATTTTGGAGTTTGGCTAACCCTTTATTGGCCATCCAGTCTTGCAGCTATTTCACAGGGGACAAGCTATAGTTCCTGCTCGTTCCTTTTCCTTTCAGACTTTTAAAGGACCCCTGAAAGCAAATGTTTTGCCAGCGACTTTTTTACAGTAATTGTAGCTTTGCGTCTGGTAATGCCGAAATAGAATTTTCATTTTTTTATATATAATGTGACCTTTCTTTGAGACCTTGGCGGCGTAATACATAATGGGTGAACACAAATAATAAATAACAGTGAGAAACGAACATATGAATTTCTTTATACACGCGCTTTCAAGAAAAAAGGGCAAGCGATGTTATTCTACCACAATCGAACAGACAATGCGTTAGCACAAGTGAAAAAAAAAAGCACAAAAAATTTCAGCTAAACAAAATCACTGTTTGGTGCTGAAGGTGTGACTCAAAATGCGATAGTGAGTCCTGTGTAAGAGTTTTATCAGGCGGTTTGTAGATACTCTAACGCATCGTATAATATATGTAAGCGTCTTTAATTCAGAACGATATTGCGTCAGTTCGAAACGCCCGCCTAAATACCGAAGCAACTACCGCCCAACAGCGGGGCAGCGCCTGACGCTCAAGCTCTGGTGACGCTGAACGCGCTGTTTTCAAATAGGGGAACCTGCGGGTGGTGAAGAATGAAACGATGTAAGTGATTTGAGCGTGCCCCCCTCAGAAAAAAGAAAGACAGTCCTGGCGTATACTTGAGAACAGCTAACAACAGAACCAAAGGGGTAACGAACAACATTCTTCGTCAGGTGCCAGTCGGGGTAGTGTGTGTGCCCCGCAAATGTTTTCTGACGCCGACAATACTTCATTGAGCTCTGCGACGTCGAATCACAGCAAATTTCGGTTGGACCTGAATACTCGGACGAGCATGCTGCTTACTTTGAAACAAAACTAAAAATACCATAGGCAACGCTCGTCACTAATAATCGGTACGAAGTGGCCCAGCATGCAGGACTATAAAACAACACAAGCATCTAGAGTTTCGGAATTTGGTATCAGGGGTCATTTAAAATTTGGATCATGGGGCAGTGACGAGTAGGAAGTGTGGCGCCATGGTCGAATTGAGAAAGTAGTCTCAGCATGAGGTAAATTGCGGTATTTAAGTTTGGCAAAATAATTTAATTGCGGCAAAATAAGTACGGGATGTACTCGCACGCATAAGAAAATAAATTTTTGTCTATGTGACTGATATTAGTTTATTATCTTCTTAACACTTTCGATAAGCCCCTCTATCCCTCCCCCTTCCCCTTCTCTCTATGTGTTTGTGTGTCAGTTGTCAGTGGCGGATTCAGAAGGCAAATTCGTAAAAGCGATACCCCCCCCCCCCCCAGTTTTGTCAGAGCCTCCCCCCTCACTTCTGTGCAAGTAGTTCACCTTTTGTCAACAATTAGGATAAATTAGTGATACCGCTGCGAACACACATTAACAGTATTTATGCTATGATGGAGTTTTGCAGCTAGTAAAAACACAAAGTCATGGCTACGCCCCCTCTCCGGTGTTACTTCAGGTGATCCTATGATCCCAAGAACCGTTCACTTGTTCAGGGACCACGGACCCGAGCTAACGGGGGAGTTTCTACTCCCTCCCACGCCTAGCCGTGCGTGGCTTTGCCGTGTCCGGGGAAAAGGGGATCCTGGGGGTTGAGCCGACGCTGGGTGATTGGACCTTTAAGGCCCCCGGCAGAGGCAACACACCCCTTTGACCCCGGCTTCACGTAGACGGCACCTCTGGGCTGACCCACCCAGGGGAAATCGGCAGTCGCCTTTTCCTATCTCTCTCTCCCTACATCTTCGTCTTTATCTCTTACTATTTATCTGTCCTGTCTTCTACTGTCTTCCGTTTACTTCCGATATTCATGGCGGCAAGGGTTAACCTTGTGTAGGTATCCCACCTTGGGTAATTACATTGGGTTATAGTGACAGCGTACGGCTGGCGTCGGGAGGGCTTGTTTCAACAAGTCCAACCGCGTCCCCTTGTTGGGCTCCTTGGTGGGTGGTCGCCGCTGTTACCGAACACATTCATACTTGTATGACTTTACAAGCATCCGCCGACCTTGATCGGTCTCGCAAGAGAGGCCGCACCGAAGCAAGTTATCACGTCTCGAAAGAAACCAAATTTACTTTCGCGAAGTACCACATTATCCACAGTGACAGCACACCTCTAAGAAAATTATCCCCATTTTTGGTGGCCAAGTGCCTAAAAGAAAAAATAGGACCCACATACAAAGCATCCAAAATGTCAAGCGGTGACCTCCTTTTGGAGCTAACCGAAAAAGACCAAGTGCCTAAGCTATCCCAACTAACCAGCATTGGAGAAACATCTGTTACCGTTTCGGTCCATCGCTCTCTAAACACCAGCAGGAAAGTAATCTCTGAGGAAGACTTCTTAGGCCTTAGTGACGAAGAGCTCCTCGAAGGATTCCAAGACCAAAATGTTATAAAAGTCCAAAGAATAGTAATCCGTCGCAATAATCAGGAAGTGCCCACCAAACACGTAATACTAACCTTTGGAACATGTGAAATGCCCACCTCTCTTAAGGCTGGGTACTTAAAAATAAATGTCAGACCTTACATTCCCAACCCCAGACGCTGTTTCAAATGTCAGAGATTTAGACACGCCTCGCACTCTTGCAGAGGCAAAGAAACTTGCGCAAAATGCAGTGCAAACGACCACAAATCAGAAAATTGCTCATCCTCACCCCACTGTGTTAACTGTGACGGGGAACACCCAGCGTATTCCCGGTCATGCCCATGTTGGAAAAAAGAAAAAGAAGTGATCGCTCTGACCGTCAAAGAAAAAATATCATTCAGCGAAGCGCGAACACGGCTATCATACCTTTTCCACAGAAGTTACGCCGATGTGACGCAGTCGGGGGCAGCGTCACAAAGGCCTCAGGAGTCGACCGCTACCACACCCAGAGGTTCTATGGTGACTCAAACCGCCCCCGTAAAAGAAGCAGCGCCAGCTGCTCCATGCACATCAAAGGGCCCGCAGACTCCGGTCTCCCTGGGCCCTAAACTCAATAGAGTGCCAAGGCCTGAGATCCGTTTCTCAGCGCCTCACTCTCGATCTTCCAGCGCCTCAGACAAGGCAATGGAGATCGACCACAAAACTCCGGTGTCGTCGACACCGAAGGACAAGCGCTCTCTCGAGCGTACCAAACAAGACAAGGACAAAGTCCCAGTAACCACAATAAGTAAGCGATAACCGTAATGGTTATCGCATTTCTTTCTATTTCTTAATATTGTCACCTATCATCTTTGTACCGATCAATCCCCAGAAGTATATTTACTTAACTTTATTTTGCCATGGCTTTTATCGTACATTGGAACTGTAGAGGCTTAATTCATAACTTAGGTGACATAAAGGACATCATTCACAAATTCTCACCAGTAGCCTTTTGCCTCCAAGAGACAAATCTTGGTGCAAAACACAGCCACTTCCTAAAAGGCTTCAAAGTTGCCCGAAAGGACCGCGAACATTGCAACCGTCTTTCAGGAGGAGTAGCCATAGTGGTGCAGGGCAGCACTCCTACGCGAGATGTCCAAATAAACACATCTTTCGAGGCCGTAGCCGTCACCATCCTATCATACAAAACCATCACCATCTACTCACTGTATATCCCACCTCACACCCTTTTCACCACCAAAAACCTAGAAAATCTAGTGGAACAGTTGCCAAAACCATTTATCTTAGTCGGGGATTTCAATGCTCATTCAACCCTTTGGGGTAGCGACAAAACTGACGCAAGAGGACAAGCCGTGGAAGATTTTATTTTATCAAATGACATCTGCCTTCTTAATTCCGGTGCTTTTACCTACTTTTCACCAACCTCGCGCACTTTTAGTTGCTTAGATCTCGCCATGTGTTCATCATGTATTTTTAATGATTTTAAATGGGACGTCGTCAACACGTCTTATGGCAGTGATCATCAACCCGGCATCATAAAACTCATACCATCTTACCCAACTCTAACAAGCAGGCCACGCCGGTGAAAACTACAGCTCGCGAAGTGGCCAGTTTTCACAGAAAACGCTAAGCTCGATGAAGTTTTCTCATCGGAGATTTCTGTTGAGGAAATAAACGAAGAGTGCGTCAAAATTTTAATCTCAGCAGCAGAAAAAGCAATACCGCAATCATCCGGCATCGTACCCAAGAAATTCAACCCTTGGTGAACAAACGAGTGTACTGATGCCAAAAAAACTACAAAATAAGGCCTGGGGAATTCTACGAAGATACCCCACCTACGCCAACCTCATCAACTTCAAACAGGCAAAAGCCAGAGCCCGATTTATTCGAAGACAGGCAGAAAAGGATTCATGGCAAAAATACATATCATCAATTAACAGTTCAGTCACATCTAAACACATCTGGGACCAGGTGAGGAAGTTCAAGGGAGAGTACTCCTCCTACACAATACCACTGCTTACAAGTCCAGACACACAATCAACACTAGAAGACCAGGCCAACCTATTAGAACACTTTTATAAGGTATCATGCTCAGCAAATTACACCAATACATTCCTGAAATATAAAGAAAATGCAGAAAGACAAAGATTGCCTACTAGCAGTACCTCAAATAAAAGTTATAACCTTCCGCTTACGCTGCACGAATTGAACAGGGTACTCTCTGCCGGTAAAAAAACGGCAACAGAGTCTGACCAGATACACTACGCAATGTTGGCACACCTATCCCAAGCATCCGTGCGGGCACTTCTCCAATTCTTCAACAAAATATGGGACTCTGGCATAATGCCTGAAGATTGGAAAAAAGCCATAGTCATACCATTCCTAAAACCTGGTAAACCCCCAACAACACCAAGTAGCTATAGACCCATTGCATTAACAAGTTGCCTTGCAAAAACTTACGAAAGCATCATAAATATTAGACTTACCTTCACTCTGGAATCGGAGCACCTAATAGACGCACACCAGTGCGGATACCAAAAGGGCTGTTCCACCACTGATCACATTGTTAGGCTGGAACAAGAAATACGACAAGCATTTCTACACAAACAGCTCTGTCTCTCGGTCTTCTTTGACCTAGAGAAAGCATATGACACAACTTGGAGATACGGAATTCTCAGAGATCTAGCAAACTTAGGGATTCGCGGGAGAATGCTGAACTGCTTACACGATTTTTTATCGAATAGAACTTTTCAAGTACGTTTGGGTACGGTACTGTCACGAATATTTGTCCAAGAAAATGGTGTACCACAGGGCTGCATTTTGAGCACCACCCTGTTTATTGTAAAAATGAACTCCATCAACAGGGCTATACCCCGTACAGTCATGCACTCCATCTATGTTGATGATCTACAAATTGCATGCCGAGCCTCCAGCCTATCATCCTGCGAAAGGCAACTCCAAATTACAATAAATCGGCTTACGAAATGGGCTGACCAAAATGGTTTCCGCTTTTCAGCCCAAAAAACCACAGCTGTTCTCTTTACACAAAAGAGAGGACTGTTCCCTGAACCCGCGCTCAAACTATACAACATCAACATGCCGGTAAAACAAGAACACAAATTTCTAGGAATCACATTCGACCGAAAACTAAACTTTCTGCCACACATAAATGCACTGAAAACTAAGGCAAACAGGGCACTCAATGTGCTCAAAGTACTCTCCCATAAACACTGGGGTTCCGATCGATTCTGCCTTATACGTATTTACCGATCCCTTGTACGCAGCATTCTAGACTACGGATGCATAGTCTACGGCTCGGCGCGAAACTCATACATCCGCCGTCTTGACCCTATACACAACCTCGGTCTCCGTCTGTCAAGTGGTGCTTACAGAACATCACCTGTGCAAAGTCTATACGTAGAATGCAATGAGCCCCTTCTATGTGATCGAAGAGCATTACTAACCTTGTCATATGTTATAAGAATAAGGTCGTCACCTAAACACATCTGCTATGAAATTGCCGCAAAATGTGACTCGCGCTCACACTACCTCAACAAACCGAACCTAATCAAACCACTTGTCCTACGTTTCGAGGAATACTGCCGCTTTTATACCATCCCTGTTGAATCACTAGATGTCGCTATTAAACCACCAAGACTGCCGCCATGGTTTGACCTGTCACAGCTATGCGAATTTTCACTAAGCCGTTTCAACAAAAAAAGCACCCCACCAGAACACATAATCCAAGAATTTTATACACTTCAGCACGAATATAGGGATTACGAAGAATTTTACACAGATGGCTCAAAAACGGAGGACCACGTGGGTATTGGGATTGTGACGACGAAAAGCGCAATTTCTGTGAAAGTACCACGTAGTTTTTCCATTTTTTCAGCTGAAGCTTATGCCTTGAGTGAAGCAGTTCGGAAAGTCATCGCTGAAAAATACCAGAAAGCAATCATATACACCGACTCACTAAGCACACTAAAAGCACTACATATAAAATCCGAATGTGAGCCTATAGTAGGCGACATTCTAAACATGGTATACTTAAACAGCCAGGCAACCTGCATCCGTTTCTGCTGGGTCCCAAGTCATGTTGGGATACCTGGAAACGAAAAAGCAGATAAGTATGCTTCCCAGGCAGCCCATAAAACAGTAACAAAAGTGAAAATTCTCCTTAAAGATATCCAGAGAACAATTCGCCTGGCCCTACTAGCAAAATGGCAAAAGCAATGGGACACCTGCACGAACAATAAGCTCCATTTGGTGAAACCCACACTCGGGGAATGGAAAACCTGCCGTCACCAGCAACGGTTTATTGAAGTTGTATTATGCCGACTTCGCATTGGACACACACACTTGACACACAACTTCTTACTCGCAAAGGAAGAACAACCAACGTGTGAAAAATGCCAAGAAGCGTTAACACTTATGCACATCCTAATCACATGTCCTACCATTGAAACACAGAGACAAAAACATTTCAGCAAGCTATACAAACAACACGTACCATTACACCCTGCTTTGTTCCTAGGAGATGACCCTCTAGTACCTCTGTCTGACTTGCTAAACTTTCTGAAAGAATGTAATCTGTTAAAAAAGCTTTAAAATCTCATCTTTTTAGCGTCCATTCCTGAAAGTCTTGTGTCTGGCGCAGCGTAGCCTTAGCTGCTTTTGCGCCATAAAAAACCAAATTAACCTAACCTAACCTAACTTGTTCAGGGAACCCATGGACCAAAGATTTGCGAGAAACTGATGAAACACGTCGCTGCTTCAATTGCATTTCCTTTCGTCCACGGTGATGCATGTTGTCCATTACGTGAACAAGAGGGAGGTGAGGGGGGGCATCTGCGATAGAACTGTGCCTCCCCTCCCCCCTTGCGGAACACCCTGCGTACGCTCACGAGTATAATGAACTAGAAATTCGCAGGCTACACGCGCCAAAGCACGAACTGAACGGAGTGCAACATTCGTATTTGCCGCGCGCTGAATTACAAGTCACTGGATTGGATACCGAGGCCGCACCCTCATAGCCAGTGCGCGCCGCCCGAGTTAGTCTCGAACGCAAAGCCTCGGAGCGTTGTTCCAAAAAACGCACAGAAATAAAATTATTTCTCCTCACAAAAGCGCGAAGGAAGCAACGAAAGCCGGCGTGCGTCGAAGCCGCCGAACGTGTGCCGCGCGCGTGCGGTTCTTAGACGGTGCGTGCGTTGTGTACGGCGCTGGTGAATCGGTGTTGTGCCCGCTAGTACGGTACCGCTTTCCCCGAACGGATTACGATGTTTTCCTGTTCCCTCCGTCGTACTCGGCTCAGCGGAACGCTCCATACCCGATCACGGACGGCCCGCGCCCTGTGAGAACGCAAAAACAAGGCCAGCGGCTCGCCAGAATCAACGGTGAGTTCGCCGTGCCGCTCAGCGCCCGACCGAGTTTGCGCCCGGAGTCGTGCTAAGCCTAACGCCGCCGATCTAACGGTACAGTTCGCTTCGTGACAAAAAGGAGGCGGGCACTTGGGGTCCCGCTCATTCGACTTCAGCTGCGGTTTGGCGAAAGCTCGTTTTTTTTTTTTTTTTAACCGACGGTCGCGTGCTCGTTCTTCAAGCACGCGCGAGCTAGAAACATGTGATCGCACATTCCGCCTGCGGACTAAAATTGCTTTCGTTTTGTTGTCAGTTCAGCGAGCGGTACACCAGTCGTTCCAGCTGTTCGTGTGGCTGGCGCTGTCAGATTCCGCGCTTCATGCACGCATTTGACATGACTTCGGGGCACTGAGCGCAGTCTTGGTGCGCTTTTCGAACCTGTACAATGACGAATTTTGCGTCCGGCCCGTACTTGTTTGAACACGGTACGAGGTCCAAGACACTGCTAACGTTTACAAAGCGTTCGCGTTGGGCGCTGTGTTTTGAATCCGGTTCAACCCAAAGTGCCGGTATGTTTTCGAAGCTCGATAATTGACCAGTCCTGGGTCGTTGCCTCTTCGTTCGGGCGACTCATTTTTTTGGTTTGGCAACGATCGCGTTTGCGGCGCGTGGGAGCGGTTTATTACAAATATAGGTTAGTCGGCCGTAGTTCTCGTTAGGTTTGCGAGCGCGCGGTTGGTTTCGCGGCAACGATTCTTTCGCCCACTTGTTCGCTCTATGAGGAATTCCGGGAAGTGATCGCACGCTAATCGCTACCGCCTGATCGATCAAAGAACCAAGCGCTGATAAGACTCAGCTTTACGTCACACAGATTTTATGATCTCTGTTATTCAAATGCGTGTTAAAGAACGCTCGTTTTAGTGAAGCGTCTGACTGATATCACTCCAGTTTTTTTTTTTTTTGCTTCTGAGAGTGTAATACTACCGACTGCGATACTCTAACGTCTCGTAGGTAATGTCGAAAATCGGGATATCTTCAAAACAAATATTTGAAACGCCGAAGCTAGAAATCTGCGTTTCACACCGAAAATAGATACGTACGTGATCATCGTAACGATGGCGCCTGTTATAAATAACCTTCATTGATGAAGTATATGTGATAATCTTGCATGTGATTGTTTTACAGCAATTTTGACGGTTCTCTGGTGCAGCCTTGCTTTCAGATCGGGGTGATGGGTCACTGCTGCCCGGTTTCGGTGTTTGCGATAGCTGCGCATTACGTAATTCCCAAGATTTCTTTATTGCTTTTTCCTTTATTCTAATCGATTTTGCAGATTATGTTTTGGTCAGTACTGATCTCAGAGACCACCGAACTGATTATTCTAAAACAGACTTAGTGGATGCATTAAAAGCTTCAAAATAAATTTAAACACCCCTACCTCTAAAAAAAAAAATATCATCGCGTAAAATTTCTGACACTTTTATTGCATGGGTGCACATCTGCACTCAGTGGCACGACAAACAAATCAAAGAATATGCCTCTGGTTTGAAAACACCTCCCAACTTAGTTGACCGTCCTTGAAGCGATCACTGGTTCCATCGTGACCAATGAAACGTAGCGTGCCGAGGGGTGGATTTGACGCTCTGGTCCTGTTGGCTCGTTCATAAGGGAGTGTCGCCAAAGCTCGGGAATATACCGAGTTTCGCGACACTTGGACGATCCTGCAATAGAGACTCAGCGCGGAGAACCTGTCTGTGACGTCATGTGCAAGTTATCATATCAGGATAAAGTTGGGGGGAAAGAGATAGCAGAAGAAAGAGACACTGTATCACGTGCACACTTGGGCGAGCACATGCGGTCTATACAGGTGGTCGCTCAGATTTGTTGAGTTCGGGTTCATCAGTAGTGCTTTAGTTGCTTCCTGCGCTGTCGAAGCACACAACCAAGCCTCCTAGAATCTTTCTGCATAGGAAGTGGTCTGGAGTCCAGTTGGTCCAGAACCGTCCGGAGCGTGCATCGCTGGTCGTTGTATAGCGAGCGTATAGCTGCGCAGGGCGTGTTCGATGGTCTCTTCAGCCCCGCAGGAGTCGCATGTGGATGTGCCCGCCGTATACCGCCGGTTCGAAACGAGTACGCCTTTGTGAATGCAACACCCAACCAAAGGCGGCATAACAGTGTCGCATCGGAGCGGGAAAGTTGCGATGGTAGCTGTATAGTTTAGTGTAGTGGTATCTTGAGATAGGTATCAAGCTCATATTTTCGTTTCATTTATTTCGCCCTTAAAGGCCCGAAGGCATTACATAAGGGGGGACAAGTAACAAGATAGGGTACAATGTTCAAGAGGAAAAAGCAATTAAATAAAAACTAAATAAATAAATAAATAAAAGCAAATAAGTTTACACAGGAGACAGCAATCAGAAATCACATGAACGAACTAGAACAAGATAAAAAAGAATACACAATGCTTTACATATGTTAAACAATTGCAGAGCAAAACTAAGTACAATTCTAAAACGATTAGCGATAAACACTAAGTAGTTGAGATTGGTGACACAGAAAATTATTCCAAGGAAAGTATAGCGGATGTTATCAGAACTGATTGTAACGTAAGTGTGAAGAAAGAAAAGTGGACGAAAAAAAAATGACTTACCGCTGACAGTGACTGAACCATTCCCCATTTCCTATACATTACCTTTACTGGCATCAATCATTGCCTGCTCTCATTAATAGAATGTGTTTGGGATTATAGGCCTGCGCACGATAGCGGGGTGTAGTCCCCCCCCCCCCCCCCCCCGGGCACCTAAGACTGGGGGCCCCAAGTGTGCCCCAAACAGTGAGCTAATAGGGAGGCAAAGGTAAGGGGCACTGCGGCGAACTTTTTAGATTTAGAGTACTTGGTACTCAACTATTGGGAGAGCAGAAAGCCGTCTCAGCACTACTATCATCAACAGTTTGGACGTATCTTTAAACAATTGTTTAACGATATGGAGTACTTCGTACTCTACTATGGCAGAGCATTAGGCCGGGCCTCACAAGTGGAACGACCGCCTGCGTTATGTGTTTAGAAGAAAATGTTCGACGATTCAGAGTTCGTTGTTCTTTACTATGAGAGAACATTGAGCTGTCCCGGTACGCCGCCTTGGGTGCCAATGTTAGCGATTCAGAGTACGACGTACTCTACTATGGGAGGGGGGGTTAGAAAAAGGGGGTAACGATTTAGAGCACAGGGTACTCTTCTATGGGAGAGCGTATAATGCCTACACATTTTCTACCTTACACGACAAATCAGATAATATATAGCTGTAGACCTTGATTGGCTAAAGCTACAATACATATCCAAGTGACCTGACAAAGGTAAAGCGGGATTCTTGAGTGAATAATGAAATGAAACGAAACTTGATGGTAGTACTGCGCAATGCTACAACGGTCCCATGGTCTACTTAGCTCATTCTTTAATTACATTAACCCTCTTGTTGAGTTTTGGTGAAAAAAATGTCTCGAAAAAGTGTGCCAGGCGTGCGCCGAACACGCAGCACTGTCGCAACGTCAGCATGGAAAAGCGGCATTTTTGTCGCGCACTTCATATTCTCGTGGGTAGTGGTAGTGGCACAGGCCTTGAATACTATCTGAAAGACTATGGTGGTGGTTAGGAAGAGAAAGAGGCACCTGATTTCTGCAGCCCGGTCGGGAGCACGGCGCAGTGCCTGTAGTGCATAGGGCAGCTAATACTAGGGCGCTTGGCCGGCAGTTTCCCTCGCTCTTATCAAACATCAATTTAGACACTTCGAGGCTGCGCTTATCGACGTTCACTTATTTTTCTCCCCCAATGTGAGATAAACAGTGTCGTCATTGAGGGTGTTGTCGAAGTGAATGGTAGATGAGTGTGGTGCGCCGGTTTCGGTTTCGCCAGCTAAATTGGCCAAATTGCATCGCTCTGCGGTGAACATACCAGTGGCCGCTTTTCCGAAATTTCAAAGTGGCTATGGACTATTTTTAGGAAGGGCTTGAAATCTCCCATTTAACACGACCGGCTGTTACTACTGGTTAAAAAGTTAATCATGTTAACTTCTACAATTACGGCCGTAATTATCTTTGTACCCATCTGAAGATGCCTTCTGCCAGAGGATTGATATGTGGGGCTTGAACGTCCCAAAACCACCACTTGATTATGAGAGACGCCGTAGTGGAGGGCTCCGGAAATTTCGACCACCTGGGGTTCTTCAACGTGCACCCAAATCTGACCACACGAGCCTACAACTTTTCCGCCTCCATAGGAAATGCAGCGGGATTCAATCCTGCGACCTCCGGGTCAGCAGCCGAGTACCTTAGCCACTACCGCCGCGGCGGGGCTTATGCCACAGGAAGGTAACGCCGCAGGTAGCACGTATATACCTCCTTTCTGTAGCTTTTAAAGAAAATATTGGACGCATTTTTTTGAAACACTCTGTATATCGCGCCGATTCGGTGTATCTAAGCGGGGCATTGTTTTCGCAATAGAAAAAAAAAAGAATTGTTGAGAGCCAGCGCTGTTTGCGTTCCCTTTCTGGGTGTATTGCGATTTTTTCGCGCTGTTTTTTTTAAACAATAAAGCGAAAAGAATGCACATTCAAGTCCGGGACGTCACGGGCGGATGTTCGCGCGAAATACAAATGTGACACTTTCACCTTGATTTACTCGTCTCCTAATAAACCTTACAATGTTCAAGTTGATGCCGTAAGAGCCGTCGCAATTAATCAGTCTAAGCAAATTAATTGCCAAAACGTGAACCTGAAAAAGATAAAAAAAAACATATTTTAAGTGTTTCAAGTTGAGCGTCTGTCGTGCCATTTCCGCCTGAGCTGTTTTTCCGCTCGTAATATTACAATTCGTTGCACCGACTGGCCGAGCACACGGCCATCTTCTAAAGGAAAATATACATAAATTCTAATGATATTATAATATGTGAGTATTCACGTCCCTAACCAAGATATGATTACGAGAGACGCCCCATATAGTGGAGGGCTCCGGGAATTTCGACCATTTGGTGTTTAACGTGCTTTGACACTGCACAGCACACGGACCTCTAGCATGTCGCATTCCTCCGGGATCGAACTCACGACCTTCGCCTCAGCAGCCGAGAACTCTGGCCGCTGATCCGGACGATATACGTTAATTCTGCGCTCAAGGAAATGCGCAAGTGGTGGCGTGGAGTCGAACTCGGGCCGTGGCTTCCGGCTTAGCATTGTTGTCAGGTAATGGTGTGAGATCGGTGAATAATAATAATAATAATAATAATAATAATAATAATAATAATAATAATAATAATAATAATAATAATAATAATAGCCTACCACGCCTCGTGGCACTGATAAAATAGCGAAGCTGATGACTTGTTCTCTGTATTCCATTTATATGTTTTGCGAGGCTTAAATATATATTTTATCACTGCTCTTCATCATAAACTCTTTGCTAAGCCTTGAGGTAGTATGATACCATAGAGTTTCTCAAAATTAACTAGAGGGCACTCTGGGTCTGCGATCGTTCAGCGACCATGGGAATGATGGGTAGTACACACATTTGTCTAATCTTCGTACTTGCAGCTTCGTTCTTTGCTGTGTTTCGATTTTGTTTTGAAAGAAAGATTCAACACTCTTGAACTTCGTGACCCAATTTAGAAAGGTAATTTGAAAAAGATAGAGTGGTGAAGCGCAATCGTCGAACATTTGCTGATTTTTGTTTCGTGAAAAAACACCTTCAAGCAACACGAACACACACGGAACCAAGAGCAGGCCAGAAGTACGAAGTTTAGACAAATGTGTGAACTACCCATCATTCCCATGCTCGCTGAAGCGCCGTGTGTTGCAGCTCCCATAGACACTAGCGCCAGAGTTACCTCTAGTGTATATTGGGAAACTCTATGTATGATACATCCAGCTCTTGCAACCTCAAAGTATCACGTGACAGTGTTGTCACGATGGTAACGGGCACACCATTTGTTGGGCCAGCTGTGCCTTCATTCTTTTTTTTTTTACTGTGTGTGGTTTGTATCGGTAATTACCCAATTTCCGTGGCGCACACCCTTCAGCGATGCCTACCGGCGTTACCACGGATCCTGGCTGGACGTAAAAGCTGGGTAAACGCACGTCAAAGAACCCGATATGTTCGAATTTTCCGGGGCCACCCACTATATGGCGTCTCTCGTAATCACAGCTTGGTTTTAAGACGTTTAACCTCAACAACAACAACTATTATTATTATTATTGTTATTATTATTATTATTATTATTATTATTATTATTATTATTATTATTATTATTATTATTATTATTATTATTATTATTATTATTATTGGACATGTAAGCCTCACCAAGAACAGCTTCGCCATTGTTTTTTAAAATGTCACTGAACATTGCCGCTTGAATGACCAACTTTTCCGTTAATCACACATGAATCATATCTGAAGCGGACATTATTGACGTCAGTATGCCGTCAGAGGGGGGGGGGGGGGGAGGAGCATTTACATAGACCAAAATCTGGGCACTGATTCTAAAATGATTTTCTCGTTCCACTGTGGTGTTTCAACTTATAGTGCCCTGAAATAAATGAATAAATAAATAAATAAATAAATAAATAAATAAATAAATAAATAGTTCATCAGGAGTGCAAAGCCCCCAAAAATTGCGGAACTGGGCAGCCTCTTCTGTTTCTGTTCGGTTTGTTTGTTTATTTCCTCCTCGCTTTCTTATTCCGTAATTTTCTCTTTCCCAGTTATCTCTGTCGGGTTTTCGCTCTTTATTTCTATTCTTCTTCCTATTTTAGGCTTTTCTCTCTCTTTCTATATCTCGCCTGCTTCGTATTCGTTTACAAGGCTACACGCGGTTTCGCCTGCGTTACACCAAGCGATGACAACACACGACAGCGTATGACAGCATTACACCAAGCACTGAGAACATACGACAGCGTGTGACTGCCCGTCCTGCTAAAGTGCTCCGCGCCTAATATGGCTCGAGACGATTCCCGCCTGCCGCGTCTTATACCCTGACAAATCGTTATTAATCGTAATAGGCGAGGAGACACTAATTCGAGCGCCGTCTAGTCTCAAGTAACGAAAGGGTAATATCTCGAGCAGCCTCGGCCCACGCGTTTAATCGAGACCCCTACACCGTTCGATTGAAGGACCGAATCGAATAGAACGCTAGTCGTCTATTGGTTACTGGAAACTTTCGAATATTTGCCACAGCACCCTGCTGCTCATGTTATAGTGGACACACACACACACACACCCACACACACACACGCACACGCACACGCACACACACACACACACACACACACACACACACACACACACACACACACACACACACACACACACACACACACACACACACACATATATATATATATATATATATATATATATTGTGAGCGCTGATTGTGTTGCTCATCATTTTCACTTTCACCTGCGCATACAAAGCACCGTGATCATCATCATCGTAGCGGCTCGCTGCTTGTTCGGTTGCTGACTCGCGCGTCTGGGTTGACAATAAAACGGTCGCTCCTTCGTACCTGACGTCGTCTCACAAGTGGTGGAGCGTGCTGTGATTCCCAAGTCCTCGTGCACTACCGGTCACCCCTGGAGCTCCGATCAGGTCGACGGCTGTGCTTGCCAACAGTGATGGCGCAAAACGACCCACCCCCTACCGCCTTCTTCGCACCACCCGCTCAGCCTGCTGGGCCTCACCACACCGTGAGTACCTCGCAACGAGACCCTCCAGTGTTTTCTGGCCTTCGCGGTGAGGACGTAGAAGAATGGCTGGACAGTTACGACCGTACCAGTGCTTGCAATTACTGGGATGAGGCACATAAGCTGCGCTATGTACCCTTTTATCTGAAGGAGGTTGCTAAGACGTGGTATCATAACCACGAACGCGACTTTCCTGATTGGTCAGCATTCACGGTGCAGCTCCGTCAAATATTCGGCACTTCTACAGGACGCTCTGAGGTAGCTAAACAGAAGCTCGCTACCCGCATCCAGGGGCCTGACGAATCGTACACATCGTACATTGAAGACGTTCTGGCCCTCTGCCGCCGCGCCCAAAAGGACATGCCGGAGGCCGATCGTATTCGGCAAGTAATGAAAGGCATCAACTCCGTCGCCTTTAATGCTCTTGTCATGCAGAGCCCGACAACAGTTCAGGACATTATTACCACCTGCCAGCGCCTGGACGCACTTTACTCAATGCGCCTTCCACACGCCTCCTATGACACTCGTCTTACTGGCGAGCATGAGCTGCGAGCTCTAATTCGCACCATAGTGAGAGAGGAACTTCACAGCCTTGTTCCTGCCAGCGCACCGACTTCACCTGCCCGCTCACCCCCTCCTAACCTGCGGGAAATTATAAAGGACGAATTGGCGTCGATGACGAGCGTCGCACGTGCCCCGCCTCCTGTGCCCTTACATGTGCCTACGTATGCCGAAGTCGTGTCACGGCCTCCTCCACCTACTCCACCTGTAACTACGGACGTCGTATACGACCATTTGGCCGCGATGGCAGCCAAGGCACCACCACAACCACACTTCCCTGCCTGGCGCCCTACGCGCCCCGTCTGTTACTACTGTGGCATAAGAGGACATATCTCCCGCTTTTGCCGTCGGCGTCAGCAAGATGAACGACGAGGTTATTCTTCGTACGAGAGTGACCGGGCTGCGAGGTCTGACCCCTACGTTCCAGGAACCTACATTCCCTCGTCACGACGTTCGCCTTCGCCTCCTTTGTCCCACGGTGAACCTCGTTCTTCCCGCTCACCCCGCCGTCGTTCACCATCGCCCTTCCGCCGTACTACTTCGCCTTTACGTTCTGCCCTGATGCCCCTCGACAGCCACTCGGAAAACTAGCAGCTGCAGTTTTTGGAGGAGAAACTGCCTGTCGTCGAAGTGTCCCAATTCCTCCTGCGCGCCCTGCAAATTTACTAACTGTTTGTGTAGAAGGCATTTCGGTTGACGCACTCGTGGACACTGGAGCAGCCATTTCGGTCATTGATCGCGAACTATGTCATCGTCTACGAAAAGTGCAAACTCCATATGTTGGTCCGGTGTTACGTGGTGCTAATGAAAATAGAATTTACCCTATTGGACAATGCACTGTTCGTGTTCTGATCGACGGAATTCGTCACCATATACAATTGGCTGTGCTTTCTTCATGTGCTCATCCGATTATATTGGGCTGGGACTTCCTGTCAGCCGCTTCCGCTGTCATTTCGTGTGGTCCGCCCGTTATTCGCATTACGGACACTGAAAATTCTAGTGCTTACGATTTTTCGTCGCCTCACCTTGTTGCAGCTGCAGACTTTGTACTGCCCCCGGCCCAAGAACGTATCCTCACCATTAGATCCAGCGATACCATTGACGGTGACGCAGTGGTTGTCCCCGATCAGCGCTGCATTTTCCGAGGAATCGCCATCGCATGCTGTCTAGTGCGGTTTTCGCGTGGTCATGCCAGTCTCACCGCCTACAACACGACAACAGAGCCACAACTACTGCCAGAGGGGTCCACTGTTGCCAGCCTTATCGACATAGCACCGGTATGTGTCGTCACTGTATCGTCTCCGCCGTCAGTCGCTAAGTGTACGCCACCAGGAGGCTCATCTAATGCGCTTAAAGCCACTTTGAGTCCATATCTCACTCCAACGCAAACTAATGACTTAATGGCCCTTTTAACAAAACACAAGACTTGTTTTGACGTTTGTTCGGATGGCTTAGGTCAAACTACGGTGACCTCTCATCACATCGCCACAGACGGTTCTCGTATTATCCGCCGTCGCCCTTACCGCGTGTCGTCTTCAGAACGCAAGGTCATCGAGGAACAAGTCAATGACATGCTCGCACGTAACGTTATCAGACCTTCCACAAGCCCTTGGTCTTCTCCTGTTGTCCTAGTTAAGAAAAGGGACGGATCAGTGCGATTTTGCGTTGATTACAGGGCACTAAACAAAATTACGCGCAAGGATGTATATCCTATGCCTCGAATTGACGATGCACTTGACACCTTACAGGGTGCAGAATATTTCTCAAGTCTCGACCTACGATCTGGGTATTGGCAGATCCCGATGCATGAGTCTGATAAAGAGAAGACAGCGTTTGCTACTCCTGATGGTCTCTTCGAATTCAATGTGATGCCTTTTGGGCTCTGCAATGCCCCAGCCACATTTGAGCGGATGATCGATACGGTGCTGCGTGGCCTAAAATGGAAGACCTGTCTTTGTTACCTGGATGACATCGTCATCTTTTCATCCAGCTTCTCGCAACACCTAGAACGTCTAGACGAGGTGCTCACATGTCTAGCCAAAGCCGGTCTCCAGCTAAATACCAAGAAGTGTCGGTTTGCGAGCCGCAGCATCAAAGTGTTAGGCCACGTTGTCAGCAAGCTTGGCATCGAACCTGATCCCGACAAAGTGGCCGCTGTGCTGCACTTTCCTAAGCCCACCACGCTCAAAGACCTTCGCAGCTTCCTCGGCTTAGCCTCTTACTTCCGCCGTTTTGTCCGTGATTTTGCCACTATCGCGGCTCCTCTTCACAAACTCCTGACCACAAGTGCATCATTTCTTTGGACAGATGACTGTGAAGCTGCTTTCCAGACCCTGAAGCGATGCCTCACGTCAGGGCCAGTTCTTCGCCATTTTGATCCCACAGCCCCTACTATATTACACACTGACGCAAGTGGGCACGGAATCGGCGCTGTTCTGCTGCAGCGTGACCAGGCTTCACAAGAGCAAGTCGTGGCTTACGCGAGCCGTACTCTCTCCCCAGCGGAACGCAATTACAGCATCACTGAACAGGAATGTCTCGCTATCGTATGGTCCGTGCAAAAATTTCGCCCCTATTTGTATGGCCGCCGCTTCACGATCGTCACGGATCATCATGCGCTCTGTTGGTTGTCATCATTAAAAAACTTGTCAGGACGCCTCGGTCGTTGGGTGCTCCGACTGCAGGAGTATGACTACAATGTCACATACCGGTCGGGCCGCAAACACCAAGATGCCGACGCTTTGTCACGCTGTCCGCTGTTGCAAAATCATGACGCATCTACCTGCTGCGCAGCACCTCCCAGCCAAGAGACCACGCAGATGACCAGTCTTAGTCCCATCGAGCCCACTGCACCGGATGACTTCCTTCAATCCGCAGACCTCACCTCGCTCCAACGTGCAGACACATACTGCCGTACAATCATCGATCGGCTCACCGGCTCATCTCGTGCTCCCAACAGCCGCTTGCGACGACAACTCACGCGTTTCAAACTTCATGACGGAACGCTACTTCGACAAACTTACCATCCTCTCGGTAGCCGATGGGTCCCGGTCATACCTCGCTCACTTCGACTCCAAGTCTTAGAAGCCTTTCATGACGACCCGACGGCTGGCCACTTGGGTTTTCATAAAACCTACGATCGCATTAAGACTCGCTGCTTCTGGCCTGGCCTCTCCACTAGTGTTTCCAGGTACGTCACTTCCTGTTCATCATGTCAACACCGAAAACGTTCGACATCTCTTCCCGCCGGCCCTCTACAGCCTCTACCGTGCCCATCCGCTCCCTTCGAGTTCGTCGGCATAGACTTATACGGACCCCTTCCGCTTACCGCCGCCGGTCACCGCTGGATTGTTACTGCCGTAGACCATCTTACTCGCTACGCTGAGACGGCAGCTCTTCCTACTGGAGCTGCCAGCGAAGTAGCCGACTTTGTTCTGCGTGCCATTATCCTGCGCCACGGCGCCCCTCGTGTTCTCCTGAGTGACCGTGGCAAGACATTTCTTTCTCGTGTGCTCGCTGAAGTTTTACAGGCCTCTGACACAATCCATAAGACCACCTCGGCATATCATCCGCAAACCAATGGTCTTACTGAGCGTTTTCATAGAACTTTGTCAGACATGATCTCTATGTATGTCCAACCCGATCACAAGAACTGGGACACAATACTACCTTTCGTCACGTTTGCCTATAACACTGCCATACAACGCACTACAAGTTACAGCCCGTTTTTTCTTGTGTATGGCCGTGCACCATCTTTTGTTCTAGACACCAGCTTTTTGTCCACGCCTTCTGTCCCATCTGCGTCCCTTCCGGAAGAATTCGCTGCCCGTGTCAACCACTGCCGCACAATCGCCCGCGCCAACACCTCTACCATTCAGACCCAGCGAAAAGTTCGTTGTGATGCGACACGTCGAGTTGTGTCATTCTACCCAGGCGACGAAGTGCTCCTCTGGACACCTGTTCGCACACCCGGCCTCTGTGAAAAATTCATTCACAGATACCTGGGTCCTTACACCGTGCTTGAACGAACATCGGCCGTAAATTATCGCGTCGCGCCGGTTACTTCGGCTTCTGATCGCCGTCGTCGCGGGACCGAGATCGTCCATGTGTCTCGCCTGAAACCTTATATCCAGCGCTCATACACTTACTAAATGAACGTCTTGCAGACCGCTTTCGTGTAGGGGGGAAATAGTGTGAGCGCTGATTGTGTTGCTCATCATTTTCACTTTCACCTGCGCATACAAAGCACCGTGATCATCATCATCGTAGCGGCTCGCTGCTTGTTCGGTTGCTGACTCGCGCGTCTGGGTTGACAATAAAACGGTCGCTCCTTCGTACCTGACGTCGTCTCACAATATATATATATATATATATATATATATATATATATATATATATATATATATATATATATATGTGTATATATATATATATATATATATATATATATATATATATATATATATATATATATATATATATATATATATATATATATATATATATATATATATATGTGTATATATATATATATATATGAGATATAACAGACAGTAATGCCAAGGAATGTACAGGGGAAGTTATTAGAACCAATGGAATGTAAATAAGAAGAAAGAAGAAAGAAAAGTGGATGAAAAAATTACCAGCTGTGAGCAGGAATAAATTTTTTCATCGACTTTTCTTTCTTCTTTCTTCTTATTTACATTCCATTGGTTCTAATAACTTCCCCTGTACATTCCTTGGCATTACTGTCTGTTATATCTCATTAATATTGTGTTAAAACACGGAAATGCGAGCCCTTAGGTATACACTTCAATCCCTTATATATATATATATATATATATATATATATATATATATATATATATATATATATATATATATATATATATATATATATATATATATATATATATATATATAGCTTCCGTTGAGGCATCCTGATGTCGTGAGCGTAAGGTATAAATTATGGTGGTTCGTGTGGGCGCCATCACGATGTGGATTAACCTCTCTGTCTCTCTAGAAGCACAGTGCTCCCTGAACTCCTCGACCTCGACACAAATATAGCAGCAGCAGCGGCAGGTTTCACTTTCAGAGCCCCGTCCCGTTTTTTCGTCCGGATTCTTGGACAACAAGGCGGCCTCGATTCGCGAAGCTCCGAGGGCTTCCGTGTGCCGCTTTTATTCTCCCGGTTCTCAGCGGCGGTTTTTGTTTTCCTTGCTTTTTGGAGATCCCCCCTGCTTAACCGGCCTGCTCTTTTGTTAATTCGAATGATATAACAAAATAGGAGAGTGATAAATCAACATAGTTGTAGCTTGGGCTAGTTATGTGGTTTCCTCTCTAACTAAACTTGATAATTCACGCCAATGTGTTTTTGTTCTTGAGTGTCGTTGGTGTGCGGACATCGAGCTTTTACTGCGAAAGCTGCTATGAGATCAGAACATGGCTCACGCGCGGCACCGTAGTTGTCCGCCGCCGCCGGTGTCCGTAACCACTTCGCACAAAATAAAAAAAAAAAGAACTTAGTACTAAGGACACAGTGGGGCTCTAACCCCGGTCTACTGCGTACGAGCCCAGTATTCTACCCCTGAGCCAAACTTTTTTTTTTCTTTATTGAACCCTGAGCCAAACTTACCTTAGGAAGGCTTTACGTAGGGAAAGGAATCGCTCCAATATGAGTAATAAAGCGTTTTAGAACAGCAGAACAACAACCAGGTGTCGCACAGTGCGAATAGCGTAATGAGTGGGTCGTCCGATGCTGCAACGTTTAACGAAAGCTTGTTCTTGATCGCGTGTTAACTGCGGCGCATACCCACTTCTGGCATGATCCCTCATCGTTGTCCACCACTGCATGAATGATTGGCACGAAACTCCGTGCAAGTGTTTAGCTAATACCACACTTCTTAGAAGAATGACGAAAAATAGCATAGTGAATGCCGGCCTACTACCAAGAAATTATCACTATGCCGTAGTGGGTACCCAGATAGTGTGCTTGCAACTGTTACCCGATTGGTGTTTAGAAAAGGCTCTGAAAAGCCGCTGTTCTAGCTTTCGCTGTGACTGCAGTGCTGTGCCTTCCGCAGAGGCCTGGCGTTCTTTAAGCGAATGAGTGCTTTTTAACATAGAGTTTCCTAATATACAGTAGAGGGAACTGTGGTGCTAGTGTCTATGGGAGCTGCAACGCACGGCGCTTCAGCGAGCATGGGAATGATGGGTAGAACACACATTTGTCTAATTTTCGTACTTCTGGCCTGCTTTTGGCTCCGTGCGTGTCCGTGTGGCTTAAAACTGCCTTTTCACAAAAAAAAAAAAATAAATTAGCAAATGTTCAGAGTTTACGCTTCACAAATTTATTGTTTTAGGCTCATCATTTTGAATCGAGTCAAAAAGTTCAAAAGGGTTCGTTCTTTCCTTCAAAACAAAACCATAACCAGCAATGCACGAAGCCGCAAGTACGGTTCGCCACCCGCAAGTACGAAGACTATAGGTAAATGTGCGTACTACCCGTCATTCCCATGGTCGCTGAACGATTGCAGCGCCAGAGTACCCTCTAGTTAATTTTAGGAAACTTTATGCTTTTTGAATCAATAATTATTAAAGAATTCTTTGGGGGTGGTGCTTTTCAAATGATTGAATGATTGAACAGAGTGGGAACTTGGGGTAGTTGGTAGATTGTAGTAATCCTGCCAGGTGTACTCTTCTATTGATAATGTTTGGGGTTTCACGTCCCGAAACCACGATACAATTATGAGACACGCCGTAGTGGAGGGCTCCGGGAATTTCGGCCATCTGGTGTTCCTTGACGTAACTGACATCGCACAGTACACGGGCCTCTACCGTTGCGCCTCAATCGAAATGCGATTGCCGACGCCGGGATCGAACCCGCTACCTATGTGGGAGCAGCCTAGCGCCTCAGCCACTGGTCCACCAACGCGGACTGTTTTATATCGTTTGTTATTCGGTATTGTTGTTGATTTGCGTCTTACGCGAACGCTGTTTCTGAGCTGTCACTTTCGCTACAACGTAAGTGACGTCACTCAAGCACTGGGTAATGACGAATGGTCCTGACTACTTGGAAAGAAGCTTCTGGCAAAGCCCCCCCCCCCCCCTCCCACCCCTTTTTTTTTGAACGGGCGTCCACAGCCAGACGAAATCACCCGTAGCGAAAGTCACAGGCGGGTGTTTTGCGTAGTAACGGTCTTTCGTGCGAGCGTGGGCGGAGAGAGTTCGGAGCCGAGCAAGTCGACGAGCTTCTTGGGCGCAACACAGTGTCTGCGAGACACTGGCGTTTTCGTTCGTTGAAAAAGGAAGTATATCATCATCATCATCATCATCATCATCATCATCATCAGCCTGACTACGTCCACTGCAGGACACAGGCCTCTCCCATGTTCCGCCAGTTAACCCGGTCCTGTGCTTGCTGCTGCCAATTTATACCCGCAAACTTCTTAATCTCGTCTGTCCACCTAACCTTCTGTCTTCCCCTAACGCGCTTCCCTTCTCTGGGAATCCAGTTAGTTACCCTTAATGACCAGCGGTTATCCTGTCTACGCGCTACATGCCCGGCCCATGTCCATTTCCTCTTCTTTATTTCAACTGTGATATCCTTAACCCCCGTTTGTCCCCTAATCCGCTCTGCTCTCTTCTTGTCTCTTAAGGTTACACCTACCATTTTTCTTTCCATTGCTCGCTGCGTCGTCCTCAATTTAAGCTGAACCCTCTTTGTAAGTCTCCAGGTTTCGGCTCTGTAGCTAAGTACCGGCAAGATACAGCTGTTATATACCTTCCTCTTGAGGGATAGTGGCAATCTACCTGTCATAATTTGAGAGTGCTTGCCGAATGTGCTCCACCCCATTCTTATTCTTCTAGTTACTTCGATCTCGTGGTTAGGCTCTGCGGTTATTACCTGTCCTAAGTAGACATAGTCTTTTACAACTTCAAGTGCACTATTACCTATCTCGAAGCGCTGCTCCTTTCCGAGGTTGTTGTACATTACTTTCGTTTTCTGCAGATTAATTTTAAGACCCACCTTTCTGCTCTCCTTGTCTAAGTCCGTAATGATGAGTTACAATTCGTCCCCTGAGTTACTCAGCAATGCAATGTCATCGGCGAAGCGCAGGTTACTAAGGTATTCTCCTTTAACTTTTATCCCTAACTGTTCCCATTCTAGGCTTCTGAAAACCTCCTGTAAGCACGCGGTAAATAGCATTGGGGAGATTGTGCCCCCCTGCCTCACACCCTTCTTGATTGGTATTCTGTTGCTTTCTTTATCAAGCACTATGGTGGCAGTTGATCCCCTGTAGATTTCTTCCAGAATGTTTATATATACTTCATCTACGCCCTGATTCCGCAGTGTCTGCATGACGACTGATATTTCTACTGAATCAAACACCTTCTCGTAATCTATGAAGGCTATGTATAGTGGTTGGTTATACTCTGAGCATTTCTCTATTACCTGATTGATAGCATGATTGTGGTCAATTGTTGAGTAGCCTGTTCGAAATCCTGCTTGTTCCTTTGGTTGATTGAATTCTAATGTTTTCTTTACTCTGTTAGCAATTACCTTTGTAAATAGCTTGCATACTACAGAGAGCAAGCTGATCGGCCTGTAATTCTTCAAGTCCTTGTCATCTCCTTTCTTATGTATTAAGATATGTATTATGTATTATTATGTATTATTATGTATTATGTATTAAGGAAGTATATATTGTAAAGGAAACTTTGGGGATGACGAGCATAGAGGAGAAAGAAAGACGTATAACCTGTGACCTCGTGTTTCGCGGTATTAAAGGCGTATGTAACAAAAGGTAATACGGCATCCCAGTTCTTGTGATCTGCCGCGACGTACATTGAAAGCATGTTGATGATGGTACGATTGGTGCGCTCAGTGAGGCCGTTGGTCTGAGGGTGGTATGGCATGTAATACCGATACTGGCACCCACAAAGCCGTAGCAACTCTTCGACAACGTCAGCGGTAAACTGTCGGCCGCGATCACTTATCACCACACGAGGGGCCCCGTGACGGTGTATGATCGAGTGCAGAAGAAACCATAACACTTCATATGATGTGGCTGAAGCAACCGCCATCGTTTCAGTATACCGTGTCAAATAATCTACGCATACAATAATCCAGCGGCGGCCGGTGGTAGACTTGTGAAAAGGGCCCAGTAAATCTATGCCGACTTTTTCGAATGGTGATGTCGGTGGCTTTAACCGGTTGCAGATGACCGGCCATTGGCGTGGTAGGTTGTTTGTGGCGTTGGCAGACATCACAACTTGCGACGTAGTGCTTGGTGGTCTTCCAGAGTTGAGGCCAGTAAAAACGTGGTCGGATACGGTAAAGCGTTCGGGCAAATCCAAGGAGCCCAGACGCGATGTCATCGTGCATGGCTTGGAATACCGCAAGGCGCAGGCATTCTGTCACGACAAGGAGTAGTGTGGAACCATGGCTGCAGTAATTGCTGCGATATAGTAGGGCGTCATGAATCGCGAATGGCGTGGCGCGTTTCGGGCAACGAGCCACATCGATCATTCGTTTTAGCGAAGGGTCACGCTGTTGCTCGTGAGGAGAAGTTGGAGGAGATTGCAGCCAGGTAGTTATCGAAATCATCATCATTAGCATCCACAGTCACCGATGGAAGACGAGATAAGCAGTCGTCATCTGCGTGACATCGACTGCTCTTGTAGGTCACAGAATAATTACATTCTTGAAGCCGTAAGGCCCAGCGTGCCAACCGACCAGCTGGGTCACGAAGTCCGACAAGCCAACAAAGCGAATGATGATCTGTGACGATCTTGAATATCCGGCCGTACAAAATAAGGTCTGAACTTTTGGACGGCGAAAACTACCGCAAGACATTCCAGTTGGGTGACTGCATAAATCCTCTCCACCTTAGTCAAAGTACGACTTGCATACGCCACGACGTGCTGGCGGCTGTCGTGATATTGAACTAGCACGGCACCAACACTGATACCACTAGCATCTGTAGGCAGTTCCGTGAGTGCCTCCGGGTCGAAATGGTGCAAGAGATGCAAGAAATGGTGCAAGTAAGCAAATACTTCAGCTGCTCGAAAACAGCCTCACACTCAACGGTCCATCGGAATGGGGCGTTTTTTTGGAGCAACTCTGTCAGAGGATGAGCAAGCTGGGCGATGTCTTTGATAAACCGGAGAAAGTAAGAACACAGGCCCACAAAGCTACGGAGATCCTTCACAGACGTTGGAGCGGCACGTCAGCGTCGGCAAGATCCTTCCGTACGGGAACGAGAGGCCGAGGCAGCACGTCAACGTCGCGAAGCAGATCTCGAAAACGGCCGACAATTTGAAGCGGCGAGGAAGCGCGCATATTGCCAGGCGAATTAACGGAAGAAAATTTCACGGTATTACTTCCAGGAGCTTCGCCCAATCTCATCATAATTCACCTCGTGGATCTGCCGTCAATTTTTTTCTGTTGAGTGTGAGCGCTGTTATCTCTTCGTCACAAGTAGAGGACAGCGGTATTGTTTATCGGCATCCTCCATGTTTACTTAAGCCCGTTTAACCTTTCGAAACCACGGTTCGAAACCCACAGAACTTCGGCGCGCCTGTCTTTCACTTCTACTCCTGTGAGATCGTCGAGTTGATCGTTTTCCGCTCTAATTGTAAATGCATATTGCTCTGCCAATGTAAATACTCCGCATTTTATAAGTTAAAGGTTCCTCTTTGCCACTCAAAACATGGCATCTGCCTGAAGAGAGATGTCAGAATTCGTAATTAAATTTACCGAAAAATTCAAATATCTGACTTAAAGGTAGCGCTAGCAGCGTGGATCTTTACTACGAAGTAAGCTGGTCTGACATGCTTCTGTGACCTGTGCGTTTTAAACAATTGTTCTGTTCTCCGTGTGGGCTCACTGTCTCTTAGTGCGCCAAGGATTCCCACGGGACGGCTTTATGCTCTCACATAGTGGAGTACCAAGTACTATAAATCGTTAACAACTTTTTGTAAACACTAAGCTCTTTGTCCGAAAAGCAGCACGTCTCAGGGCGTCCTTAGGCTGGTAGGCGCCCATCATGGCAAGCCAGCCACCGAAGAAGGCATTAGCCTTCGATGTCGTCCTCCCTGAGGGGGCACGTCCTATAGACGTCGTTGACGCGTCGTCATCAATAGCAGGAATCGAAGAAGTATACTGTGTCCAGCACTTTGGAGGCTGAAATTATCAAGTTACCGTGAACAGCGAAGCCACCCTGCTCAAATCGCGGATGTGTCGCACCTCACTATCCGAGGAGAGCGTGTCGCCATCGTACCCCTAGCACCCCAAGTCGCCCAGGTAACTGTCCCATTCCTACCGTGCCGCGTCCCCAGCGAAGTGCTCGCACAAGCGCTGTCTTCCTACGGGAAGGTGTTGCATATCATCAGAGAACTCATGGGATCGTGCCCAACCGTGACCACTGGGACACGATACGTCCGCATGGAAATAAAGGCATCGTCACCCGTGCCCAACTACCTCAAAGTCGCAGGCTATCGAGTGACCTGTGACTATAAGGGGATCCAGCTAGTGTGCCGTTGATGTGGAGGCAGTGGGTACTTCCGCATGAACTGCACAGATCCGTTTTGTGGAAGGTGCGGCGTTTATGACCACAACGGGAATGGGTTGAAGTTGGGCGGATTGCGACGCCCCACCAGACGCCACACCGAACGCCCACAGTGTCTCCAGCCAGCCCGGACCAGGCAGCCCTTCAAGGTGCGGATGATCCATCCAGCGGCCCGCGACCAGCGGTGATTCCCACAGAACCTCAGGTCGAGCCCTCGCCAGAGGACTCAACCTGAGGTTCTGTGGGAATCCGAGAGACCCCCCCCCCCCCCTCGCCAGAGGAAAGTCTCACGGCGAACGTGTCGCAGATAATGACAGCATATCTGATGCTCACCCAGGGCTGCCCAGTCTTTTGTTAGTCCTTCTATCATTGAAGAGACTTTGTCCCAAGGTGACGAAATTTCCATCAACGAGGTCTCGAACAGCAATAGGAATGACACGGCCCTGCAAATAGACGAAGACAGCATGCCAAGCGACATCAGTCGGTACAGTCTAGACGCGTTTGTACCATCTTCGCTCAAGAGCCTCGCACCAAGTGCCACCGAATATCCAGCAGCGATTCGGAAGCCCACAGCAGAGACAGGAGTCCCCTGCGGACCTCGACGCGGCCCCGGAAGCCCCGCGCTTCCGGTGGGTCGCCTGGTCGTAAGAAGTGATTGAGCCGCTTGCGGGACAACCGATGCCGCGTCTGTCAGAACTGTGAGTTTAGTATCCAAATTTCTCTTTATTGTTTACGATAGCGACTTCATTGAATATTATCTCATTTAAGGTAAAAGGTTTTCGCGGTCCGGTAAAGCACGCCGAGGTGATTTCGAGCTGCAAATTGTGATGTTTTGTGCTTGCAGGAAACTAATTTTTTTTCGCTATACGACGCTAGGGCTTTTAAGCGAAAGTTTAACTTACATTGCTATTTCTTTTTCGCTACTACTAGTTTTACAGATGTAGGGATTATTATATTTCATCGGGCATTATTGAATGGTCAGCATGTTTTTTATGACGGCGTCGGTAGAATTCTGGCTGTGGATTGTACTTACTTTTCTTTTCGAATGACGATACTCTGTGTGTAGCGCCTGCACAAGCTGGGCACTCTAATGATTTTTTTTTCGGAATTCGGATGTTTTTTTACTAGACGGTCGTGACGTAATTCTAATTAGACACTTTAACTGTGTGCTAAATGCGCGATGTACAAGGTCTTGGCTGTGGTCGGTCTGCTTAGAATTCGCGTGAGGTGCGACGCCTTGTCCAGCATTTTTCATTGCTGGATGCGCACAATGTCATACACGGGAATACTTTTGTTTGGACATGGCGCCGCGGACCATCCTCCAGCAGACTTGACCGGGCATATATTAAGTGTGACTACACTTTATAAGCGACCCCAAGCCATCCACCGCCGTCGGCGGCGTCCGCAGTCTTCTCTCTATCTTTAAAAGAAAGAGGACTTGGCGGGCCGCAGCGCGATGCTCTACCGAATAAGCCACGGACGCGACGCTGATATCGGTGTCAGTAACGCGCCTTATACCCCCTCCCCCGTCGCTCGCTCCTCCGCTCTCCTCGCTCGCTGCAGCTGCGCGCGCACCCCTCTCTCTCGCGCGCCCGCCTTCTCTCTCAGTCTCCCGTCGAGAGCGGGTCATGAGGGGGAGTAAATTTAAAATCCGTTGACATTCGCCAGTGAGTTAACGTAAACTCCCCCGTGTGATCAAATTGCGATTCCCAGGAACCATTACACCATAAAGGTACCACAGTGTGATTAATAAATATAATAGTGCGAATGAATAAATACCCCTAATTGCATCACCCCGTGTATTCGCACTTAACCATGTTCACCCTCGGGGAAGTGCTTGGGAGTTTTTTTCCACATGCTTTAGAGGCGCTTGTTTCCACCTTACGTGTTCCGCCCAAGCCACCTTCGTCTGTGTACATCTCTGACCATCGTCCGACTCTCTTAGAACTCAAAATTTCATTTTCTTCCGCGGAGAAACCATGGCGTCTTGATGTTAGCGTCCTCCAGGTCGCGTGCTCTCGGTCAAGTTTGTCCCGTGCAATACGGCTGTCATTCGCTGCGTCTCATTCATTTGATTGGGATGCGCTTAAAACGCTGTGGCGCCTGCACTGCTCATGCAGTTGAAGGGCGTTCACTTCGTCGTCGCGTTTCTGAGGAGCTAGCTGACTGATACTGCAGCGAAATCGCGCATCGCCTTGCGCACCGAAACGCCGTCTCCCCTGATGCGAGCTTGGCAGCATGGATTACGTGAACGCTTCCAGCGTTTGTTTGCCGCCTCGTGTCTGGCGGCGGCTGCATGGCGTTGTAGGCACAACCCCTGTGCCCACCCTGAGTTGCTACTCTATTCGAGGCAATCGTGTTTCGGCCAGTCACAATCGTCTGTTTTTGGTGACTACGCAGACACCACCACCTTCACAGCTGCTTCCTACGCGTGATCGATTCCAAGTTTTGGCTCATTTCGAAGATATGTCATGTTCGGCCATGTGTCGACAAACTGTGATATAATACCGCCTATGCTTAGAGGTTTGCCCCGCGTTCTTCAACAAGCTACTGATTCTCTGAACGTCCCTCCATCAGTCGAAGAGGTAAAGGCAGCACTACATTCTATAAAACGGGGGACAGCCCCTGGTCCAAATGGGTTTTCAGTTGAATTTTATTTGTCATTTTGGAATGAGCTTGGTACTGCCTTTAGCACGGTTATCTGGTGATGTTTTGAGGATGGTGTCTTTCCATCAAGTTTTCGAGATGGCCGCATTGTACTAATCCCAAAAGCTGACCCTTCCTCTGTTAGTTATGAAGATTGGAGACCTATCACGCTTCTTAACGTTGGCTGTAAGATATTCGCGACGGTGATCGTTCAACGTTTTAGGGCTCTGTTGAACGCCCTGGTGGGTCATCACCAGGCTTCATCAGTGCCTGGACGAGAAACACACAGCTTGTCCTTTACCACCCGGGATATCATAGCCTATACTCTGTCGCGATCTGCGCTTGGTCTCCTTGTGTCTTTGGATCAAGAGAAAGCATTTGAACGACTAGAGTACACGTATATCTTAAAAGTGCTTGCAGCCTTTGGTTTTCCTTGTGCTTTTGTGGAATTAATTAGGCATACCTACTCTGGTATAAAAAGCACACTAGTTCAAGATGGTTGGGAAAGTGCTGCCTTTTCTATTACACGAGGGGTGCGTAACTGCTGCCCATTGTCTCCTGTTCTATTTGTCCTCAGCCTTGAGCCATTTATGTATGCTCTAGAAGCGGATTCGCGTGTCCAGGGTCTTGCGCTTCCGAGCAGAAGTGCCCGTAAAGTCACAGCTTTCGCTGACGACATAGCCCTGTACCTATCAGCTGAACATAGTCTTTCACATAGTCTGCGTTTACTTTTTCATTACATATTTCAGGTGCCACGATAAACTTCTCTGAATCCAGGTATTTGTTCATCGGCTGTCCAAGCTCCATGCTTAGCTCCTCATCTCTTCTTCAGCCGGCTGCGCCTCTTCGTATTTTAAGAATCATATACAATCACTGCTGCGTTTGTAAATTAGTTTGGTCAAACGCCCTTGACGAAGTAAAAAAAAAAAAGAGAACGCACGAGATTTTGACTTCCCGCTTCTTGAGCGGAGGTACCTTGGGCAGACTGTGTTCTGCGGTCGCATTTGGTACCTTTCTCACGTTGAGCAGCCGCCTTTACGTATTGTGAGGTCATTGCAGTCTGCTTTGTGTTCCTTCTTTTGGTCCGGTGGCGCTGAGTTGGTTTCTCGTGCGGCGTTAGGACAGCAGCGTTCCCAGGGAGGTGTTGCTTTTCATTCAGTGTGAATACGCTGCCAGCTACTGGTCCTGCGTTTCCTGTTGCGCCTCGTACAAAGAGAGAAATCCCCCGTGCAAACTATGTCATATCATTTTCTAGGCACTCACCATCGGTATTTTACGCCTAATGTGCATCTTAATCGGGGCCAGAAATCAGTAACACTTCCTTCGTTTCATGCAACAGCTGTCGCGTTTTTTTTTTGTTATATCCAGTCGACTTTCCCTGGGGTATAGATGTGTTGTACAATCCAATCGTTGACACAACAGCCGCTCTGTTGCTCCAGTTAGTTCCTCCTGCACGCCGCACTCTTTTTTTCTGCCTGGCCACCTCCGGGACTTCGTGTGGCGGCTGGGGTGGAGTGTTCTTCCTACCCTTGACCACTTCGAGAGGTGGAGAATGGTCGAGTCAGTAACATTCTTGAACTACTGCCTACGGGAAACAAATCAGCATGTTTTAAGACAATGCGTCGTTGCTCGTGTTTTCTGGAGGGCCGTGCATGCTGGATTTCGTGGCCTCGGAGCAAACCGCTTTGTTTCTTCTGGACGTTGTTCTCGAGGCTGCCTTCTCATTGTTGCTGGTGCCTACTGTCATTGGTGCAATCGCTGTGAGGTGGTTGCAGCAGGTCGTCGCCGTCGCACTGTCTTCCCGATTTTGGAGCGACTGTGCAAAGAAATACTACCGGTTTTGTCTGAGGAACACTTTTTTCTGGGTGAGGAGGAATTCCCTCGACACTGGTCCTGCCCTTTTGTGTTCGTCTTTGAGAGACGTGTAAAGCTTGTTTTCATGCCTGCCTGGTTTTGGTAGTTTAACGTTTGTTTAGTACTCGCACAAATACCTTGTAAATACTATGTAAATACTTAACATATAGATCTTTACATTTTATTTTTGCGTTCTTCGTTTACCATGTATTGCACACATGTAAACATATATTTTTGTAACAATTCTTGCGTATCTGTGCATGTTCTGTTCCGTGTACATATGTAAACATATCTTTTTGTAAAAATTTTTTTTTGGCGTGTCTGTGAATGTAGTGTTCTGTCGCGATGTTCTGTTGGGTTGTAATTGATGTTCACTGTTCGTGAGAATAAATTTCTCAAAAAATATTTCTCACTCTGTAATTTACAGCTCCACCTTAGAAAAAAGCTTGTGTGACCTAGTGGTGACGAGCTAAGCAGCACGCTTCAGGACGTCCTTGGGCTGGTGGGCGCCCATCATGGCAAGCCAGGCAGCGAAGAAGGCGTTAGCCTTCGATGTCGTCGTCCCTGAGGGGGCAAGTCCTGAAGACGTCGTTGACGCGACGTTTTCAATAGTAGGAATCGAAGAAGTATTTTATGTAAAGCACTTTGAAACCTGAGTTGTTATGAGATCACAACTCAGGTCTCGCGCATGTCTGTCAATCACGCGGCTCCTCCGTAATCAATAAAGGCCCAATAACATGATTAATTTGTATGGAGTGTTATTGTTGAAAGTTTTTTTGAACGGTAGGAACTTAACACCATGAGCTGTAATAGGAAATTTGTTTTTGATGGTTCTCTTAATAATGTCCCAGAAATGACACGCATCACATCAATGAATAAAACATTGCTCGATGGTTTCAGGCTCGCTGCAGAGTTTGCAATTTAGTGACCAGGGCACGTATGTACCTTTTTCATGAAGCCACCTCTTTACAGGTAATGTGGAGGTGTGTAGCTTAAAGAAAAACGCTTTTGCTGCTGGCGATATACACACTTTATGCACACGGTAGAACACATCATGACCAGTTCGAGATAAATATGGCGGTCGGTAAACAGGTCCAGGGAAAAGGGCTGGCTGACAAGTGCAGCAGTGAGTGTGCTGTCTACAGTGTATAGATATTATAAAGTGAATCTGGCTTTCAAGAACTGCGTGGCCTCGACAATCTCTTTCAAGAAACCCCACAATGGCGAGCTTTCAGCAACTCTTGTCGTGACAAAAAGAAAGGGAAGTGGTAAGCAAGACGGCTCTGGATAACAGCCAGAAGAAACGGGTGACACACATCCTTAAGGTAAAAAAAGAAAAAATTCCATCACGAGTGGTCGCACAAACAAATGCACAAGACCGAGCCCCCCTTTCTCAAGCGGAAGAAAAGGTTGTCTCTTCACGCGGCTTCCAATGAAGAATTCCAAATGAAGCAGGCAAATGTCCGGTGAAACGCGTGGACATGTACGCGAGAGCAATGCAATACTTGTAGAATGTTGACAAGCTTTGATGCTAGAAAGATGTTGCGTACTTTATCTCTCGAACCCGCACTTGCGAAGTTGACATCTTTCGACGGATGTTGGTTACGGCGGACGTCCAATGAGGGCCACTATTACGGTGGTTACCGGGAGGCACACCAGGATAACGAACTGGAGCACCATTCCAACGAATATTTGCAATCACCAAGGGAGTTAGTGCCCACGTGCCCAGCCAAAATCCTCTGGTTTTATCAAAATTTATATTAGCTCCGGAAATTTTACAAAAAACGCACAGTAGTGTTTAGTGCTTCCTGAACACTCGGTTTATCCACGCAGAAGAATGCAATGTCATGTGCGTAAGCTGGGACCTTACTTTCCTCGGCTTCTCTCTCACACACACACACACACACACACACACACACACACACACACACACACACACACACACACACACACACACACGCACACGCACACACACACACACACGCACACACACGCATGCACGTATACACGCAAACATGCACATACATACATACATACATACATACATACATACATACATACATACATACATACATACATACATACATACATACATACATACATACATACATACATACATACATACATACATACATACATACATACATACATACATACATACATACATACATATATACTCTAATACCTGAATTAAGTAGTACACTGAAACAAAGTGGTTCCAAGTATATTGCAAACAGTAAAGGCGAAAGTGGACACCCCTGATGCACTGATGAATTTACCTCTATTATACCCGAAAGCGTGCGATTCGCAATTAATGTTGTGTTGCACTTCTTATAACACAGTGATCTGCCATTGTACAGTACATCTCCTAACTGGAGATGTCTGAGCAGTCGAAACAAGATGTTATGTCGCACCTTATCAAAAGCCTTAGCAAGGTCAATTTGAAGAAGAGCTACCTGATTCATGCTATCGTCAGTGCATTCAAGGACTGATCGCGCTACATAGATATTTGTGTAGATCGGCCTCTTATTGCACATGTTTGATGCGCGCCTGCACATTTAGTAATCACTGTTTGCAACCTGTTCGTGAGAATCATCGCAAATATCTTATAATCAACGTTACATAAAGAAATAAGCCTATATAAAGTTACTCTTTTTAAAAATTCACTCTCGGTACTTATCGGGATCAAAGTAGTGTGGCTCTGATTAAAGGAAGGAGGAAGTTCCCCAAGTTTATAGGCTTCTTTAAAAAGTGCCTCGAGGAAAGGAATGAGAATTTCTTGATATGTTATGTAAAATTCTGCGCTAAGGCTATTTGTGCCTGGAGTTTTGTATCTTCGCAAAGTTCTGATTGCAATCTTAATTTGTTCCTTATTTATGGACCCGTCAATAGTGAGCCGGTCATCTTCCTGTAAACATGGCATTAAAGAAATGCATCGTTCAGCTTTTTTTTTCATAGTCATCCGTAACCTCAGCCGTCGTGAACAGGCTTTTGTAATGATCTTCAAATGCGGTTGTTATTTGCTCTGCGTCTGTGCAAATGTAGTCGCTTAACTCAATTTGCAATACCTGCTTGGATAGTGCGTATCGCTTTTCATTCCCAAGAGCTCTTTTTGTGGCCCCATCTTCAATGAAACGAGTAACACGAGAACGAAATATTGCTCCTCTGCATGCTTCTGTCTCAAATTTCTGTATTTGGGCTCGAACTATATTTATTTCATCCCCGTAGAGCCGCAGCTCTTGGCTTTCAAAAACATGAAGCCTATTGAGTAAATCGTAAAGATAACGTTTTTCATCTGTCTTCCTCTGAGCTAGCTCACATGACACGCTCATCGCTTCGTTTTTAACTTTTTCTTTGAACATTTCCCATTGAGCAGAAATTGGCAGCTGTCGATATTGAGTTACGGCATAGAGCAATTCTTTGACTATTTTAGCTTAACATTCCTCTTGCAAGAGCAAGAGGAATGGCGTTTGGCTTCATAATTTCCAATTTGTTAGAATCTTGCAAAATTGTCTAGGACACCATGTAACTGCCACTAAACAATGATCTGTGAAAAATATAGGCTTTACATCATAGCTGTGAACGTGTGACCATAGGCTTATAGAGACATTAACATGATCGAGCGAGCCGAGCATGAGAGATGCCCTGAAAGCGCGTAAACATCAATGAGGCAGGTGCATGCTCTCCCACGTCTATCAGATTATGTTCATTCATTCACTGTTTCAATAAAGCGGCACTGGCATCGTAACGACTTTTAAAATATGAGTGATCCCTAGAGTCACAAACACAATTGAAATTCCCAATCACAATGAAATGTCTGCCAGTGTTTAGCAACGAAGCTAAGGACAGGAAGAAAGTATTTCTTTCATTCACTTTTGAGGGAGCATAGACTCAAACAAATCTCCAATTTTCTAAAATAAAAGAGATGTCACAGCAAATAAGACGGCCTTCCCCATCAATATGCAGCGACACCAAAGAGTGACCCAGCTGTTTTCTAACTAATAAGAAGCATTCAGCGGAAGCACCACGTGCGTTGCTACTGTGCAGATCGTAAGCTGGAAAAGTTTCCAGTGCAGAGCTGACATCTCGATCTGACGAAATCTTTGTTTCTTGCACTGCAAGAACATCAACGTCATGTTGTCTAAGCACGTGGTCTAACTGCCACTGACGCCTTACATTTCTTAAGCCACGTATATGTACACATAGTACCGTGTACAGTGCAGTACACATAGTACAGTACACTGTACACATGGGGGGAAGGTAAGCGAAGTAGTCATTTTGCTTACTTAAAGTTTTGTTGATCCCCTTTTGCCCCAGGCAAATTTGTGGCTTTACCTTACCTTGCACTTTTTTGTAGCACCTTTTTGAGCACACAGGCGGTGCGTTCCTCCACCACTTCCGAAAGACACAACACATTGTCCACATAAAGAGGCGTGTTCTGTTTCATCCGGCGCCACCGCTCTTGCTTCGTCACTCTCCGGTACAGAGAGTTTCTTTGCCTGGCAGCTATCCATTGCCTCTTCTGCTGCTTCTTCATCATGAGGCTTTTCCTGGGGTTTTTCCGAGCAATGTTGAATGACAGCGTCTTCTTCCCGGGCGTCGTCATTTGTGTTTTTGGCAGACTGCTTGGCGTGGTGTCCATATCCAAACGTTCATTTTCTTTGATACCACCCACTGCTTTTCCAGACGCATCGACGACCTCTGTGACGTCCATTAGATGGTCTAGATGAGGCTCTTCTGTGCTAGAGTGCCCTGAACGCAGATTGCTTGCGTAGGTTGACACGCAAGAATCCGACAGATGACCGATGGCACTGCAAGCACCTCGGTGTTTTACACTACCGACGAACGTGTCCCACTCGCTTGCAACGAAGACAGAGCGGAGGCCTGCCAGGAATAAGCACTAGACACTGGTGACCAAAGATGGTCATAATGTGTGGTATTGAGCTGACAGTGACGCCATTCTTGAGCTCTAAGGCTACATCCCAGTTTGTTGTTATCCATTGCTCCATACCGGCACATCTCCATGTCTCTCTCTCTATAGACTTCACGAGACCATAAGCTTGAAACGCCTATTCCACACGTCTAGTTCTCAAGTGAGGTGAAACTCATAGCAGCTCTAGCTTAATATCTTTGTTTTTCGAATCTATCACCACGCATTTACGCCCTTTCACTCGAAGCTCGCCACGGGCAACAAGTTCCTGCTTCGCAATTTTGCTTGCGCAGGTAACCGTCCATACGTGGCTCATTTGATACTGTCGTACACCTACCACGTCTGCAGTAGTGAGTACTTCAAGCAGAGCTTCACGGAAATCTGAGGCTCGGTATATGGTCTACCACCCAAGTCTGCATGGAGAAAAACGTAGTTCGAAATGTCATTACCGGTTGGTGGACGCGGCAGGACGACCTTGTGGCTTACGTCTTCATCAGGAAACGGGGTCGATGATCCTCGGATTGTGCCCGACACGCTGTTCCCAGCAGACTGCGTTTTCGAACACAGCCGTTCCACACGGCAGTTGGCACCAGTAACAATGAGAAGGCAGGTGAAGTGGCCTCGAGAACAACGTCCAGAAGAAACAAAGCGGTTCACTCCCAGGCCATGAAATCCAGCATGCACGGCCCTCCAGAAAAAAACACGAGCAAACTTAATTGCCTTAGTCAGGCTTGATGTCGGGAAAGCAATCGCGTTCATACAACTTATAAAGCGTTTTAAAACAGCGAAACAACAAGCAGTCGTCGCACAAATACGAATAGCGTGAGTGGGTCGTCCAATGCCCCAACCCATTACAAAAGCTCGTTTTTGTTCAGCTATTAACAATAGCGCGCACCCATGGACATGGGTGTGCGGACATGGGACACACCCAGTGCATGGACAATTGACACAAAATTCCTTGCGATACTTAAGCGGATACCACGCTTCTCAGAAGAATGACGAAAAATAGCATAGTGAATGCCGGTTTGCTACCCTAAAATTTTTATTATTAATACCGTAGTGGGCATCAAGCAAGTGTGCCTGCAGCAGTTACCCAATGAGTGTTTAGAAAAGGCTCTGAAAGGCTGCTCTTCTAGGTTTCGCTGTGAATGCGCTGCTCCTTCCGCGCAGGCCTGGCGTTTTTTTTTTTTTTTTTGATAACAGGGTCTTATCAAGTGTGAGGCCTACGGGACGGCTTTATGCTCTCCCATAGTAGAGCACCACGTACTCAAAATTGTTAACCACTTTCTCTAAATAACACTCGGCTGTGCTTTGCGTCCGGATAGCTCACTGCCTTCGCATAGTTAATATGGGGTACTCGAAATCGTTATACACTTTCTCTAAACACAAAGAACTTCTTTCGCCTCCCAGTAAACCGGGACAGCTTATGGCTCTCCCCTAGTAGAGTGCGTATAATGCTCTTAAGTGCTCATAATATCGCCTTGAGTTCTTGTGTACATGTATGCCAACATTGTCATGTATATTAGAGAAACGATGTCTTCACTGCAACGTAGTGATGTTAGTCGTGATACATAGATCCGAAGTGTATGTGCCCTATTACTGGGTTGTTATGAAGCCTTTGTGTTCTTTACATACTGTAAATAATGTTTTTTTTTCTAAACTTAAATTGCTTGTTGTTTTCGTACCCTAAATCGTCGAACATCGGTTCCCTGCGCAGCTATAGCTTACCTGTCAAGGAAGCTGGTTCCCATGCATTTGCACGTTCAAGAAATGGCTGCTCATGAAATGTCTATGATACTTGGTGCAATGTTTGTGTGCTCAATGGACTCGGCGTGTATGTGGCAGTTGACTACAGTCGGATGGAAGCAAAGCTTCCACTTAAGCCAACGCGCACAGCGTATGGCTTTAGCGCTGTCGTTGTGAAGACGGAATATTGTCGTCTGAGCGAAAAAATAACGTGGATGTGGCCCGGTATTCGGCAGTCAGGTGGCGTAATTTTCTTGATATTAGCGCAACATTTGATCCTAAAGTAATTTTCGTAGGCTCCTGACCGCTAAGGGCTCGCACTGAGGTGGGCCGGCAAGTCCTTTTGCGAGTACGCTTCAAGTCATCGCCAGCTAAACCATTAAGACGAAAGTCGTTAATGTCTCACTCTCATACTCGCGTCCGCCCGTCCCTCATCCGTCCCCTGGAATGGTGCCAGCTGTGGCCTCTCGCCCTTACACTCTCTCATAATTTACCCGATTGTTGAGTGTGTTAAAACTAGAAAAAAAAGGAAACAAAAAAAGGCATATCCGTGAATTGAATAATGATGAGCGGGCGAAGTGGTAGGATCGTTCGGGGTCACCGCAAAATAAAACAATCACATTGGCCATTAACGAATGTAAAGGGATGCGAAGTGGAGTACAGTTACAATGTTTACGGGTCATAACTTGTACGTTGTGTGTATTTGTGAATTTTGTTTTGCCTTCACTATTACTTCTAGCCTGAAGTAGCCACTGTACCAGAAGTTTGCAAAGTTGCGGTGTGGGCACGTTCTCCTGCAGGTGCATGTTGTACGACCGGAAAAAAACAAAAGCGGTTGTTGGTTGTTTCCGGTAGTGCGAAATGCATCGTAGATCATATGAAGACGTCATCTTGCCTAGCGGTAACACCGACTGATGCTGCTGCAAGGACCAGTGTACATGTAGACTATCACGAACAATGACTGGCGCAAGCCAGTCGTTGTTCGTGATCATCAACGTCTTCATCTTCATGAGCGCCATTGACCTTGTCAAGGCGTGTAGTGTACATACCAGGTGGTATGTGCGCGGCGCGCAAATCCTCGTCCGCGCGCCGCTTTTTCGATCGTCTTTGCGCGCCGCACGTGTGGCTGACACTATTCCAGAGTCCACTAGCTCGCTTCCCTGGTACACTGGATGACAGTGACCGCACGACCACACGGAGCGAGCAGACAATCGAGATGGTGACGCGTAAGCTGCGATTTTTTTACTGTGTTTTGGTCCTTGACGTCATTAGAACACAACAAACTGCTGCGTGACGTCATCGGGAATACTACTGTACCCTGACGTCAAAATAGTGTTGATGTCGGTAGGAGCACTGCGAGAAAACTGACTTTATTATCAAAATAAAATATCTTACCAGCATTTGCTGATGAAAGTGTGAATGCCGTGACACTTGCTTGGATCAGTCTCTGTATTTAAGATATTTCTATATGGCAGAGTAAAGTCGCCTCTAAAAAAAAAAAAAGGTGTCAGTACCCCCTTCTTAGAGTGCGTATAGTGCTCGAAAGCGTTCGTAATTTGTTCTAAACACAGTTCTTCGATGACATGTGTGTCAGGCTTTGTCGGGAAACACCAGAAAGGGTTTGGGAAACACCGAAAAGGGTTTGGGAAGCACAACCCTAGGAATATAGTGTAATACGGAGAAAAGGCTGTCACTTCGAGTGCGCCATTAAATGCCCTAAATCATGACGTCGGCACCACATGCTTTTTCACAGCTGTGGCGCTTGAAAATTGGCCGAATTCAAAATGGAGGTGTGCATGAGGTGTGTTGTTACGGTAACAGTATACAGTAACACGTACGAAAGGTGCTTGGGGCTTGCACAGGTGCGGCGTATAGGCGAGTTTCCGCAGCGGGGCACGGGCGCTGCCATGTTTGATCACGTGACCGTGACTGGCCTTCTACCAGCCAGTTGCCCCGCCAACGCATTGGGCAGGGAATCGGTTGTGGTCGTAAGTGCCAGTGGCAGAGGTAAGGGCCGTTCCACGCGCTTCCCGCACAGCCGCAGTGCACTTGCCGGGACCCCTACCGCAAGCAAGCGGGGGACAAATAAGCCAATTGGCTACGCTGCGGAGGGTGAAAGAGCGTCGCCAATTGGCTTATTTGTCCCCCGCTTGCGTGCGGTAGGGGTCCCGGCACGTGCGTTGCGGCTGTGCGGGAAGCGCGTAGAAGGGCCCTAAACGAAGCGAACATGGCAGCGCCCATGCAGACGCGACCGCTCGCTTCGATCCGCACTCGCGCTTGCTACTCGCCCCCTGTCTTCACAGCAATACATAAATCGCTAAATAAGCTATCGCCTCGTATCATCTCGCACTGGGGAAAAGCATAGGGTATGTTTTGTACTTTGCTATTGAGATTAGTAGCGTTTGTTAGTTATGCCTGTTAAGCCTTGTCCTTGATAATTGGAGAATGATTCTTAAAAACGCCACAGAACACCGACGTGTACATTGCTCTCGAAGCTTCAGGACGTAAATATGAAGCAAATAAATGTGCAGGTTACGAACTTACTGGCGCCATGGGAAATACGACGACGTGATAAGTTCGAGGCGTAAAGGAATTGCATCCACAGGTGTGGCCATGTTCACTTTTTCCGCGCTGCCATCTGCTTGCGTGCGCGCAGACACCTAATGAGCAGTGCTGCCATAAGCCACGTTGAGGGAGACGGCCACGGTGCGATGGTGCCATCTACGTCGGGTTGAACAAACCAGCTGCGGAAAAACGTCTATCAGAAGGCAAACCAAGTTTGCTTTCAAACCCCCGTTTCCGCGTTCTCGCAGCTCTGTACAGGGGTTTGTAGGGAGTGGAGAGAATAGGGAGACAACGTAAATTGTTACTTCCCGCCCAGCTCTTTGGTAGCGCCCCAATCTACTGTGCAAGTCACGTGGGATTCTGTCACCAGTCTGTTTAACCTGCTGTGGCATGCCATTTTTAAACAATTGAAATACGCTGCCTACTAGTGAAAGCTGATATCATATTACATGTATTTTGTTTTGGAAGTACCTCTGCGATGGTACTGAGGTTGGGATGCTCGCTTGCTGACCCGTCAGTCGCACATTTTAAATGCGAAGCATTTCTTTGCGTACTGCAAGGACTTTTGGCATCTATCTATCTATCTATCTATCTATCTATCTATCTATCTATCTATCTATCTATCTATCTATCTATCTATCTATCTATCTATCTATCTATCTATCTATCTATCTATCTATCTATCTATCTATCTATCTATCTATCTATCTATCTATCTATCTATCTATCTATCTATCTATCTATCTATCTATCTGTATCTGTCTGTCTGTCTGTCTGTCTGTCTGTCTGTCTGTCTGTCTGTCTGTCTGTCTGTCTGTCTGTCTGTCTGTCTGTCTGTCTATCTATCTATCTATCTATCTATCTATCTATCTATCTATCTATCTATCTATCTATCTATCTATCTATCTATCTATCTATCTATCTATCTATCTGTCTGTCTGTCTGTCTGTCTGTCTGTCTGTCTGTCTGTCTGTCTGTCTGTCTGTCTACGTCTGGGTGCTCTCGTTATCACCTCCTTCACTGGCACATACGCGTGGTCGGTTTTTGGCCACTGGTGTGCAGGTATGTGTCACAGGTGATTGACACTTGGTATCTACCAAGGAACGAGAAGAACACACGTGGGTAATCTTAACGCGTGAGCACTAATAAAGATCGGCAGCGTTGACCCCCCAACGAATGCAAATGGTACATATCAGGATCCCAGGAGGAACCGAACTCCAACATTCTGCGTGGCAATCAAGCATTCTACCACGGAGCCGCGCCTGGTATCGGAAGTACTTTTCAAGTAGACCATAAGGTCCATGAAACGTACGCCAGTTGTGGTTGCAGTGCTGGCTATAGCCCTGTCTCTTAAAGTGCTCCACACTTAAAATACAGAGATATAGGCGTCTCTATCAAAACCTCGGCTAGCCTGCCTGAGGTATACTTATTCCTGTTCGTTTAACACCTGTAGGCCATGTTGTTTCTGTACGTGGGCTTCCACTTTTCGCTTTGCGTTGTGATGATTCTTAACTACATACTTACGCACAAATGCTCTGCGCTATCTATACGTCACATCTTGATTGAAGACACGCCGTCATCTTGCTGATGTTGCGAAGACTTTACATATGTACTCCTAAAATCCAGCCGTCACGTCGGCTTATTGTCGATTGTAGTTAGGTGCCATAAGCGGAAGTTGATTTATGTAGCAGTGTCCAGGGCTACCGTCCTCGCAAGCCCCAGCGCTTTATATAAGCTTATCGCTTCTGGTGCTATTAGTACTATTGTTCCTTTTGGCATTGTTGCGCAAGGGCAAAAATGGTTAAATAAACATCTCCAATGTTCAACGTATGCTTGTGCGTGCGGCATTTGTACATATATTTAGCGTCATTTCATGACGTATCGCTCAATAAACAGATTACAGCACGGTCACCTTCCCTCCGCACGCTTCGCATAACGTCGATTTCCAAGTCGCGTGCAATTGGCCGATTTGTTAATTGACCGCGGCGGTAGCATGTAGGCGGAAATAAAACTTTAGAGGCCGTAAAGATCGCCAGAGGATCGAAATTTCCGAAGGCTGCCCCTGCGGCGGATGCCTCATATTCACATCGCCGTCTTGGCGCGTAAAACCTTTGATTGATTGATTTGTGGGGTTTAACGTCCCAAAACCACCATATGATTATGAGAGACGACGTAGTGGAGGGCTCCGTAAATTTCGACCACCTGGGGTTCTTTAACGTGCGCCCAAAGCGTAAAACCTTTGATGCTATTGTATTGCTCAGGAAGTATTAATTTGTAGCTTATTCTGTTGTAAGCTGTGAGAGGGCTGTTTCGTGTGGCTGCCGATCTTCAATTTCAGCCCCGTCCTTGTAGCAGCTTTGATGGAGGCCTACAACACTTCTTCAGCAATTGTCACAAACGACAGCGCCGTGAACCCAAAGTCCACGGCCACACACTGGTTTTTGCGTCGAGGGCTCCAAGGTTTCCGTGGCCGCCGAGAGATGTCACCACATACATGCGCGCTCGCTCGTGGTCACACTAAATGTGAGCAGTGGGTTTTGAAGAAAAAGAAAAGAAAGTCCACAAGGTGATCCCACGCGCTCACGAATGGACGTGGTGTTCTGGCTCCCTTGCCATCCACCCCTTCCCTACCTTGTGTAGATTTACACAAAGGAAATGGGAGGGGGGTGGGTACGAGAGTGGAGAGAAAGCGCTTGGATTGCGCAATAGATCCCTGTAACTGCGCTCGCACTTCATGACTTCGAAAATTCTTTGCGGCGGTAATTTCGCGAAGCAATAAACTCCTTTAATAGAAACATTCGATGCCTACATTGAAAAGTGTACAAATTGTCTGCTTACATAACTTGTCGGTGGCTATCCCTGTTCACTTTGACTAATTGATTTCGCATGGTGGCTCTGTGGGAATGGTTCTGCCTCTGTATTGGCCTGTGCTGGCTAAAATATGAGGTATCCGCAAGGATAACAAACACCAAGTCAAGAGTATGACGGAATGCCGTTTGGTTGTGGACATAGTGAAATACAATTAAAGAAAGTGCCGACCAAGGTAAAAACCAAAGTTGTTGCGAACAATGCTCCTGTTCGGGAGCCTTGTTCACAGTAGAGAGTTCCTGTTTGTCTGCGAACTTCTTTACGGCAGCGTTATACCGAATAGCGTAACTGTAAACTTGACCGGATATGTGGTGCCATCTAGTGGAGCCGAGACGAACTTGACAAGAGTAGACACGGCCGGGCTAGACTGCACCTGAGCGCGCAGGTGCAGTCTAGCCCAACAGTGGAGCTCGTGTCCTTCTTTTGTCTCTTTGTCGACGTTCTGTTCTCGCGCTATAACTATCGTGGAGTCGAGTTGTTAATTCAGTGTCTTGTTCATCAAAGTTTTGTCGTCGCTGTCTACTCGTCACAGGCCCAGCGCGGCTTGCGGCCGTCGTCCACCTGTTCGCCGATGTGGCAGCCCACGCGAGTAGGCACCGAGTGCCGGCCGAAGGAGAGGAGGAGCAGCGGACAACTGCTCGCGTAGCATGATCACAATCGCCTGCTGGACATGCCTTCCATCTGGAGGAGCCTCATCGTGCTTCTGGTGCTCGTCATCGCCGTCCTACAGGTGAGAGTGGTGGAACCACTGCATGCCCATATCTTATGTGGTTCTATAAAGAGAAAAGAAGAGAAAAGTGAGCCCCGTAACTGTCTGCATCAGAGTGCGACACCTCAACAGTAGTTCACGAGGGATGGGGGTAAGGAGGGATTAAAAGGACATGATTAAAGGTATATAGATAGAGAGAAGAAGGAGAGAGCGAGGCGCCGGGACAGCGAACGACAGAAAACGACGGAAGTAAGGAGGAGATGGGAAACATGGACACGGTCACAGGAGGCCGAGGACGGGGCACCACTCAGCGAGAGCTCTTGTCGGCCGCAAGAGATGGCGTAGGCGAGCCAGTCGGCCAGAGCTGCGCTGTCGTGGGAGATCGCGGGGGCACAACCGGTCGGCACGAAATCCAGAGAGCGAGTAGCAGGCCCACATCCATCTCGCTACTTACCTGTTCCGCCTGCTTTGAATGCGGTAGTCTTTCTTGGGACACTGTTTAGAAAACGTTCGTTTACAATATGTACAAAAAGACAAAAAAATCATAACATTCTAACAATAAGGGGAACATGGACATCGGCACATCTATGTGCCATGGCCCACGACAAACATCACTAAAGTTGCAGTGAACAACGCACCATTACTCGAATGTACGTGGCAGACTTGGCATGAATGTACAAAATAACACAATGGATATCAAACAACAATGAATGGAATAGCACAATGATACAATAGATGTTACTAAACACAATTTGTTACAAAAGAAAGCATAAACAAACACTCGATAGGCACTGTTTAGCACCACGTCGGTGGAACATTGAGATGTACCTTTTCGTGTTCAGTCTTATGGGCCTTGCGGTAACCTTCAGCGCGAGCCGTGACGTCAGTATTCTCGTCTAGTCACGTCATTTACAAAATAACCTTTCTTGGCTGCATGCGCTGGCCGCTCTTGCTCCTCGGCCACGAGGGGAGACGAAGCATGGCATGCAGCCTCTTTTGAATAACCGAACGCGCGTACCTCCGCTATTACGGCACTGATCCGCTATTACGGCACTGTGTTTTTTCGAGTCGACAAAAAAAAAAATTCTCGTGGCTACGAGATCCTTGTCGACTATAGTTCACAAATGCGAAACAAAACTAAAAGTCGAGCTCTGGGTGGTTTAGAGGCTGCTTAGAATTCACTCTAATACGAAAAAAACAAAGTTTCCAAGGAATGAGAGAAGAGTATATAGAGCACTGCAACGTCGTGATGGCTGTTCCTCGTCTGTTGCTTTAGAATGCTTGCTCTTGTTAGCTGCGGGTTTTGGGAGGGGGCGTTTTTTATCACACGCTGGGCTTTTTTTTTTCGCTCGTTGTGATTTTGGTAAATTGCTCGCTCTTCACGATAAAGTTCACTTGGAAGTCAACGCTCTTCTTCGTTCGTTTCCATGTCCCGTGTCTTTCCTACTGCTGTGATTGCTCTGTGAAATGGAATTCCGACTAGCAGGTACCCGCACCTTGTGTCATTTTGACAGGGTCGGCGCGCTACCAACACACTGTCCAATGTGCACTGTCGTTCTTTACGAAAGGAAACGTCGTATCGTGTGGCCTGCGCTCTGCGGCGGCTGCCTACAGCTCCATCAACCGACGGCTGAAGAAAGCTCGTCCGCTGTTGGCGGCACTTCCCGCTATCAGACCGGAGCGGGAGTGTTGTGTGGCAGCGCTTGTCCAACGCCAATGACTCGTTAGTTTGTTTGCCAATAGATGACGCCAAAAGCCGACGTGCTTTATTTAGCTGTCGGTTGATGGTGCGGCCGCTGCGTAACCGCCGCAGAGCGCAGTCCACGCGCTCGCGTGTTCCCTTTCATAAAGGACGGCTGTGTACATTGGTAACGCGTCGGTGCGTTGCATACAGAACGATTTGTCTTCGTGCCTCCTCTACAGCTGTGCCCCTCATTGCTAACGCATGCGCAGGTGGTGCACATCGCCCTGCTGTCTCGGCTCGAGGCCCGCAAGAGCCGCGGCGCGGTGTCCGGAGGCGACGCGTCGCTGGCGCAGCGCGATGCCTTCGAGGACCGGAGCCAGATGCTGGCCGCCATCCGGCGCAGCGCAGTGCTCGACTCCAGCGGAGAGTTCCACATCGTCAACTTCCTCGCGCGCGCCGACAGCCTGCTCGGTGAGGGGCGCGTGTTTTTAGAGGCGAAGCTCCTTAAGCCGTGGGTTGTGCGTTCGCGATGTATGTAGTAGCAGTAGTAGTAATAGTAGTAGTAATAGTAGTAGTAGTAGTAGTAGTAGTAGCAGTAGTAGTAGTAGTAGTAGTAGTAGTAGTAGTAGTAGGTAGCCACTTCTTGTTTAGTTCTCGGAATGGCCACTGGATGGCAGCACTTCTATATGATGAATATATGGTCAACGGATGTGAGATCGTGGTACTTGGAGTGTTCACTAGATGGACAGACGGACAAGCAGACGAACGGATGGACGGACGCGCGGACGGATGTTTGGACGAACGCTTCGCCCCACTCATCATAATTCACTCTGTGGATATGCTGTGATTTTTTCTTTAATGCGATAGCAATTATATGGACAGTCTCGGCTGTCGGCTGGTTGTTGCAGTCGCTGCGCTATATATATATATATATATATATATATATATATATATATATATATATATATATATATATATATATATATATATATATATATATATATATATGCTCAAAAAAGAAAATGTGTGGGTCCGGTGCAAATATAATTAGGAATAAAGGAGCACACCTACGAAAATTTGATAGTTGTTTACTCTACGTTTCGGCCGTGGCATGGCCTTCGTCAGGATGGCCGTGCCACGACGAAGGCCGTGACGAAGGCTGTGCCATTCTGACGCATCCTGACGAAGGCCGTGCCATGGCCGAAACGTAGACTAAACAACTATCAAATTTTCGTGTGGTGTGCTCCTTTAGTTCTAATATATATATATATATATATATATATATATATATATATATATATATATATATATATATATATACAGCAGCAGCCTTCGGCTGCTGTTGTATATATTTCCGAAGGGTATAACGGTGAATTCGTAGGGTCCGTCAGGTGTTACAAATGCCGTCTTTGGGCGATGTGACTACATCCACCTGCCAATATCCAGAACGCAAATGCAATAAAGAAAAGAAATTTGCTCCCCGTAGGCAGTCCAATGCATCATCAGAACGGGGTAAAGGGTAGACGCCTTCTCGCGTAATTTTTTTTGAGTCCGCAGTAGTGAACGCAGAACCTGATGGACCCGTCTTTTTACTTAACGAGGACTACCGGTGAAGCCCAGCGACTGTTGGATAACTCGTCGATGCCACGCTTCATCATGTCATCCACTTGTTGGTTGATGACATGGTATTGCAGCTGACAACACATAGTATGGACGCTGTTGTAGTAAGCCTTGTTAAAGGGCCACTCACCAGGCCCTTTACCAAATTTAGGTAGACTGTGGAAGTTGTTGGGTGTCCGATGAGGAAGGTTCTGCCACAAGATGTTTTTGAATCGGTTCATTACGAGCTGAGAAAACTGATTTTTAGGGGCGAAGTTCTGTATAGTGGCACCCGTTCGTCCCTCGTAGCCGTTGTAGTATTGTGTAACATGTATAACATTTTGACCTCCAAGGTGGTGCCGGTGAGAGATTTTTCTTGTGCGTTTGTCACACATGTCCCGTTTATTAGGGAGGCGATCGCCGGGCTAATTCCAAGAGCCGAAGTATCGGCCCCCCGAACCGCACCACGAAAGCGTGGACAATTTAGAAGTGGTCCTTATTGACGCGCCAGCAGGCGCCGGCTGTGGCCCAAAGAACAAGTCAGAGCCGAGAGTTGATAAACAAACAAAATTATATTCTCAATAATAGCAGATCGAAAACAATACACGAGTATGCACACTCCACAATAGTTGAGTACAATATGTCACCAATCAACCAATTTACTACACAGTACAATCAGCCACACTCTAAACAACGGACACAGACAACAATACACACTACAATGCAGTCGCATGCATTCAACAACCAAGACACTTGAAGACTAAAGAGATAAAAAAAACCTATTCAGTCCAAAGTTCTTGGAACAAAAGTCTGAACGATACTCTTCCGAGAATCACTCACTCAAAGTCCAGCGTTGTTGTCGTTCCGCTGCCCCCTGAAGTTTCTGTTCCAGGAAACCTCGCGTCTTCAATTGGCCACTCTTCAAGCTTCAACTTCTTCACCGGAAACACGTCGGCTTCACACACGCAGCTGTTGCCACGCGTCTTCGCTCGATAGCGGTAAACACACACTCTTGCCTGTAGCTCGAGTCATCACCCCTCAGGTGGAAATCCTCTTCATCTCCTGCTTTGCCTCTACGGACAAAACCTTCGCCGACTACACGGCGGTATACTCTACGCGCTCTGGCGTTAACTTCCGTCTTCTCCTGATCTCTCATCTCGGCTGCTCGGCTAAATACCTTGCGCGCGACATTCCAGAAGGTTCTCGTCATTTCGTCGGCGCGATACGCTGCGAAGGCTGGGAAGAGGGCGAGACGGTTGGAATGCCCTCCGCGGCCGATGACTCAACTCGGTATGACCACGCCCCTTTCGTTCTAGAACTTTCGCGGGCTATCTCGGCCGCCGATGTGAGGTGAGGAGGTTCGTCGGCGAAGCCACGCTTCCAAGGGGAGAGCGCGCGCCCGGGGAGCCTTGGATGTTTTTTTTCTCTTTTTTTTTCTTTTTACCTCCCGGTGTCTCTTCCGCGCGTTACCGCAAGAATTTGGCGGCGCGCCCATTTTTAGCGCTCGTTCTGTGACAGCGTTGTTGAACAATAAAAGATAGTGCTCAATGTACATCCCAATAAGTGCTAAGGGGGAATGAGAGACATGAGAATTAGGCTTTTAGTTAACGCGCACGCTGCGAATTTTTTATTGTTCAACAACACACAGAAGACAAGAAAGGGTTGCTACGTTGTACTCGCTGGGCGTAACCTCCTAGGCTTTAGAAAGGTTTAGCAAGCGTTGGGCCGCAGTGCCATGAATACAGTGAACTCGAGGTGGTTAAAGGTGGGAAGTAGACACGAAGCGCAAGCCGTAAGAAAGTGTGCGTGTGCCTCCTCTCGTTCAGTCCTTGAAATGTCCGCTGAATGGTGGTGCTTCTATATGAGGAATATATGATGAAAAGATACGCGATGGTGGTACTTGGAGCGTTGAATAGATGGGCGAACGGACACACATAGTGATGCATGGACGGACTCACGGATGGCTGCACCGACGGACGGATGCATGGACGGACGCATGGACGGACGCAGGGACGGACGCACAGATGGACGTGCGGACGCACGAACGGACGCACGCACGGACGGGCGGATGGACGCACGGGTGGCCACATAGACGCACGCATGGACGTATGGAAGCAAGAACGGATGGACGGACGGATGCTTCGCCCCACTATCCATCATTCACTCCGTGGATATTCTCCCATTTTTTTTTATGCGGCGCGAAGCGAGGATGAGAGGAGGTGAGCTGGAAACCCTTGCTGCTTCTCCGCGGAGCCTTCGCAAGCCAAATCTATTCCCTACCCTCTCCAGCATCCGACCACGTGTTCATGACGTGCTGTTGCGACCGGGGTTTCCAGACACCGGAGGTCCGGGATGAAGTTGTCGAGGCAGGAGGAAGAGAGACTTGAAGAGGGTTTATTTACAATATGTACATTGCGAACTCCCTACACGGTGAGCTCTCAAACGTGGCAGGCCTCTACATGTCTCCTAACATAGCGCTACATGGTGCTTGGTTCTACATGGTTCTGCTCGGTTCTGCTCTCGAAAAAAAAAGCACACACGAATGAGCCGCGGGGGCTCATTATAAAGGGTCTGTCCTCCCCAGATCCCTAGATCGGGGACCGCGTACAGAGGGCACCGTCCAACCACGGATCACACATTACCCGCGAGGGTGACGAGCACGCACGGTCCACGTGAACGTTCAAAATTGAAGCGTGGTCACTGCACGGCCATGTGGCACGAACGTGGCTCCTCCTCGTCAAGGGGTGTCGCTGGGCGAGGGGTCTGAAGTTGATGACTGCATCCATCGAAAGGGCCGCCGTAAACAAGCTTCAAATGGTCGCCGAACGACTCGTTCAATTAGCGGGACGATTTCCGGCCGCCGCCGCCGCCGTCATCTTCCAAAGAAGAAGCGGCACTTGTGGTCTCCCGAACTGCTCACGGTGTCGCGGCGGCAAGACGCCGCACCCTCCGGCCAGGGGGGAACAATACATGGCGGACACAGGCCGCCAGCCCGTTTGGCGACTAAAAAGGAACATCAAAAGGAACGCCGATCCATTGTCAGACCTGGCGCCGGTCCTAACAGTAGGCAGCCGGTCGTTCGGTTACTTGTTTGAAGATTAAAGGAGCGCCGCTCCCTCTTCCGCTCTGGCGCCGGTCACAACAGCTCGTCCGCCGGCGGGAGAAGCGACCTGAGGGTGACCAGCTGCACAGGTTGCCCGAAGTGTCGCTGTGTAGTGCTGTCTTCCAGGCCACTGCTGATGACGCTCAGCCAAGGACTCTTTCCCTCTCGCTCCTTGTGGCTCCCCTCTGGGAAAAGCATTCATACACACCACCACAGGCACGGGAGAGCACCCTGCCCGCACTGAGACACGTCGAGTCCGACAAATTATCCAAAAGCAACCTTACTTAAGCGGTATTACCAAACACAAAGCAGCAATCGGGACGTTTCTCTGAGGTTTCACCAAAACTCCTAATCCCGATCCGATAATAATCTTCCCATCAAACTGCTTTCAAGAAAACTAACTGTCAAGTGATGCGCTCACCGTGGCATACCCGAGTGCTTGCGTGAGCAATCCGCCGTAACCCACCAGGTATCATACTCATAAAATAAAGCATTTTACTTCACGCTATCTTTTAGTTCCCGAAATTTAGTGCCGCCAAAGCCAGTCGTCAATTCCTTTTGAGAAGACGAAAGCATAACTGCCGTGCTGCACCTGCATTAGGAACATCTTTATTATATATCCGCAAACGCACATCACAGTGCTCCTGCCTGGATGAGATACCACCTAATCGTTCCCTTGCTGTTGCCACTTTCACAAAGCATACATATAAACTCACGAGCTAGCTTTTCTTACACACCGGACACATGCGAACAAAACATTAAATGAACAACAAAAAAAAGTTTCGCATGAATCCTGAAAAATCTCGCAAGCAATAACTTTGCGTCTCTACGCTCAGTCATAATTAGTTCATAACGTTGCTCCTGCTCATTTACACGTATCTACCATGACGCAGGCTCCTATGCGTGTCGTTTATGCAATCGCACAACGCTTACCTTAGCTAAACGTACAACGCCCAAGAAATGAACAAAACCAAAATTGTGTTACCTAAACACTATTTGGTAGACGAGATTCTTAAAAAACACATTAAAATCCAAAACAACTTAAACAGTCAAAAGCAAATTTCAAAACAAAATAAATCCACTAATGACCATTGTCAAAAGCTCACGGATGTCTACTCCTTTTTGGGACTAACGCGCGGTGTCGCGTCCTGTGGGTCTTTCTAGGCGAACGGGAAATAGAACAATGGCAAAACCCATTCGCTTCGCCTCCGACCCCCGCAAAGCTCTGCGCTGACAACCTGCGTTCTTACTCTCGCTGAGTACCTCGCACTCCCGCAGTCCATCAAACATGCCGTCGATAGAGCGACGAAAGGGTCTGCCTTTCTACCCAACGTGCTTTTTTTTTTTTTTTCGTTTTGTCCGGCGGCTCGGACGCATACAAACCAACTCCGGTGCCGATGACAAACGCCTAATTCTGTACGCTCTAATGCGTGTCACTATCCTTCCAATAGATCTATACAACGTATATAGGCTACCAAAATGATAGAGCGCTAACGAAAACAAGGTACAAACGAGTTATTTACAAAATCACAAAAACAAACAAAATGTTCCTTTCAACAGTCCCGAGTCGACGTTTTCCGAGAGGCTAACAGCTGTTCGCAACAACTCTGAGTCGAACTCGCGGTGGTCGCGCCCGGAACGATTTTCTCGAGAAACGGGGTCTACAACACGCGTCAATCGCCCTGCTACCGAACCCCGCGACGTTCCTCGAAGCCGACTTGCTGTCGCTTCCTGCCCCTCGAAAACCACCGACTCTTTTGCCCCGCACCCCGTCCAATGCACCGCGAGAACAACGGAAGGGTCTCTTGCCCTTCGACCACTTACGCACACCATGCGCTTCTCTTTTCTTTGTTCTCTGGCCGCTTGGACGCTTGCGATACGGCAACTTTCTTGAAATTTCGCTCCGCCATTTGAATACATTCCTCAAACGCGTCGCGATTTCTGCCTGCCTGTTTTTACGGCGCTTTCTCCGTTTTGCACGTCTCTTGGTGCCGTCTACGGAGCCTTTCGCCCATCTCTGATGCTCACCAGCACCCACATGCTCATCTGATTTTTCGCGCGGACTGTCTGGATAATTGCCTAGCAATCTCTCCTTCAAACACTGCCGCGTACGATGCGCTTTTCTTTTCCGGCGGTTCGGACGCACACGATACAGACCCGTCAGAGATGACAACGGCACTTTTCTGGCGATTTTACCACGCCGTTTGAAACCCTTACTCAAACGCGTTGTGCTCATCTCGAGCTTTGCCTTATTGTTGCCCTTCGGACGCTTTCTCCCCTGTGCACGCTTCTTTGTGCGGACCTGGGAGCCTTTCGTCCTACTCTGACGTTCTTCATCACCGATATGCTCCTCCGCCATCTCGCGCGCCCAGTCCTGATGATTGCCTATCAGTTCATCGTAAGACCGCGGCCGCGTAGATTGCGCACTTCTGTTCCTTACTCTCCGGCCGCTCAGACGCCTGCGATTTAAGCCAGTCAGAGAAGACAACGGGCCTTTTCTCGCAAATCCGCCACGCCGTTTGAAGGTCCTCGTCAAACGCGCCGCGCTGATCGCGAGCCTTGCCGCGCTTCTGTTTTTCGGACGCTTTCTCCGTTTGGCACATTCCTTGGTGCCAAACCTGGAGCCTTTCGTCCGCCTCTGACGCTCATCAACATGGTCTACAGGGCTGCAAGGTTCGATGGAACACTCTGTTAATCTTAACTTCGTTTCCCCCACCACGGAACCCTCACACCCTGCTGTGACCGCGAGCTCTTTTCCCTCAGAATGGGTTAAAACCTGTTCCATTCCCTTACAGGCACTAGCCTTCTCTTTGGCCTCAAACGGCACCGCCGCTATATCTACAGATATCTGACCTGTAGCCTTCGCTTCGGTCTTAAACGGCACCGCCGCTACATCGCACCGTTCGTGCGCTACATCTATGGATTGACCACTCTGCTGCAATGCCACCAATTCACAATTAAGCCTTTCTATCTCTTCATCTAATTCCTGCATCCTTTTTATATGTTCTTCATGCCTGCGCTCAGCTTCCAATTCCTCCTGGCGCCATCTTTCCTTTCTTTGCGCCCTTTGTACTTCCTCCTCCTGGTCCAATAAGTACATATTCCCGAAGTGCTCGATTTCCTCATTGTCACTATTGCTTTCGAGAATCACTTCGCGGAGTTTAGAAGCAGGCATATCATCATTAAAATCTAGCTCCAGATCCCAACACAGGTTCAGCAGGTTCTCTCTCGTCAATCTCGTAAGATCCATGGCGACTACTTTGCTTTGGCTCAGCTGTGACAAAACACAAACCCACCAGCGCTTCAATTCTGGGTCTAGAGAAATTGAAGCCTGGCAAATCTCACAGCGGAGACCACAAGCTTAAGCACCCAAGTAGCACTACGTGGCCAACATCCCTCTCTACTTTTTCTTGTTAATTTTTCACTCCTGCTTTTTACAACATCCTAAAATTTAACCCGCAACGTACCCTTAGAAATTTTGAAACATTACCCCTTGTTCCTATTGAATCATCTAAGCTTTCCTGCTTTAGCGTACTTGCTCAGATAATCATCCAGTGCTGCCCTGTGCTGAGATAACAACCACAGTGGCCAGGCAGTTGTTGGTTATATCTATCTTTTAACGAATTTAGGCTAAAAGACTCGATATATCTCAAGCACAAAGCCAGGCACTCACCCCATTACGTGCGGTGGTGGTACGCTGCTTCGATCCCGCCGAGTTCCAGGGCTTTCGGCTGGCCTCCGGTACATGTCGCTCTCCGTCGCAGACTCGTATCCCACCGCTGCCAACCAGTTGTTGCGACCGGGGTTTCCAGACACCGGAGGTCCGGGATGAAGTTGTCGAGGCAGGAGGAAGAGAGACTTGAAGAGGGTTTATTTACAATATGTACATTGCGAACTCCCTACACGGTGAGCTCTCAAACGTGGCAGGCCTCTACATGTCTCCTAACATAGCGCTACATGGTGCTTGGTTCTACATGGTTCTGCTCGGTTCTGCTCTCGAAAAAAAAAGCACACACAAATGAGCCGCGGGGGCTCATTATAAAGGGTCTGTCCTCCCCAGATCCCTAGATCGGGGACCGCGTACAGAGGGCACCGTCCAACCACGGATCACACATTACCCGCGAGGGTGACGAGCACGCACGGTCCACGTGAACGTTCAAAATTGAAGCGTGGTCACTGCACGGCCATGTGGCACGAACGTGGCTCCTCCTCGTCAAGGGGTGTCGCTGGGCGAGGGGTCTGAAGTTGATGACTGCATCCATCGAAAGGGCCGCCGTAAACAAGCTTCAAATGGTCGCCGAACGACTCGTTCAATTAGCGGGACGATTTCCGGCCGCCGCCGCCGCCGTCATCTTCCAAAGAAGAAGCGGCACTTGTGGTCTCCCGAACTGCTCACGGTGTCGCGGCGGCAAGACGCCGCACCCTCCGGCCAGGGGGGAACAATACATGGCGGACACAGGCCGCCAGCCCGTTTGGCGACTAAAAAGGAACATCAAAAGGAACGCCGATCCATTGTCAGACCTGGCGCCGGTCCTAACAGTAGGCAGCCGGTCGTTCGGTTACTTGTTTGAAGATTAAAGGAGCGCCGCTCCCTCTTCCGCTCTGGCGCCGGTCACAACAGTGCCCGAACAAGCCCAACCCCCGTGCACGCGAGCAGTGTTTTAAAGACGATAATAAAAACGATAGTTAAAGATGATAGTCTTTCTTGGGGACCTTCGACGAAAAAATTTTGGTCTGTCTGCCTGTCTGTCTGTCTGTCTGTCTGTCTGTCTGTCTGTCTGTACATTTGTCTGTTTGTCCGCCCTTACCGATACCTCAAACGGCACCAAACGGCCAACCCTATCCGCAGCGCCCACCAATATTGCTCAAGATTCAGTGTTCATACTTGTTTGATTGTCAATTAAAAAGCAATGATTGCGCATACCCGAGGCACCATAACAACACGTCGATGTTTAGTATGTGTGCCTTTATACTATAGAAGGCGCACACAAGTAATTCTAAGGACCACAGTGTTTATCACGCCGCGCTGACAGTGCAACGCGATGCTCAAAAAGCTAAGTGCTTCCAACGCTTTTCTAAGACGACACGGTAGTGGCACCTGCCCGTCGGTTTGCATTCTACACCTTATCACCTCCGAGACAAGCGCGCATCTTTCTCCGCGGGCGCGCACGGTTTCCTTCTTTTTCGAACTGCCAGATGGCGCTCGTGGCTAAGGTGCCTCGATGTGCTCGTTCGCCTCCGCTACATGCTCGAGGCACTCCCACAGCGCCTCCAGTATACCGTTAATCAATTTTCTTGCGCAGAACATCAAATAAACGTTTTGTTCACTCTCTCCAGACGCAAGACTGTCGTCTTCCGGTGACATATGCAGTGTAACATGCAGATTTGGGGACAATTTTTGTTGTTGTTGACTACGCAGTGTTATTATTTTGTGTCGTAGTTTGCTGTGCGTTTCTTTGGGGTAGTTCAGAAACGCTGGCTTAAATCAAGCTTAGAGGCGGTAGAATAGATGAGCACAAAGAGTTTGCGAACGCGTAGGAGCGTTCCACGGCTGTCGTCTGCTTGATGGGCTGACCATAGAGAATGTTTCTTTATGGGCCGACCGCGGAATCGCGGGGACACGAACGCATGCTAAACGCTGGCACTATAGCCCCGCATCTCGTGTTAATTCACGGGGAAAAATAAAAAAAAAGCGCTGACATTACCTTATAGCGTCTAAATATTTATGTAGAGACTTATCAACCACTTGAAGCAACAAATACATATACTACGCATGTTGTGTTAAATAATTTTCGCAATGTCACGTGCCACTGTCGGCAGCGTCAGAGGAGAGTCGTCTACGTAGAGGATCAACGTCACTGCATTGCCGTGTACGTAGGGCCATTCATACGCGCATGTAATGCCCTCTCTGGGCGCGCGCCCGCAAAAGGAAGGGGGAGCAGCGTTCATAATTAAATTTGATGCATTTCCGCGGCGCGTAGCGTTGCAGATTTTGGCAGACCTGATCATGAACGCCTCATCTACGCATTGCGCTTGTCAGATGAAAATTGTCAAACCTGGCGAGTGGCCATTTCTAAGTCGATGTCACTAGTGTGGGCGACTGTGGATGCTCGGCCTAAACATGGCTGATCGCATTTGAATGAAGCGCGGGAATAGTGTAGAATGTTAACGATTTCTTCGCGTTGGTTAATGGATTGATAGCGTTGGAGAAAAAAGTCAACGTTGTCAGCATCCGCAGTAGGTGGTGTGACGGCACAAATCGAGACTGACATTGCAGGGTCGGGCATAGCCACAGGGAAAACGCAGTCAGAATGTGGTATTCTCCAAGAGATTCCCCACGGAGTACTAATGAAGCACTAGCAGAAGGATAACATGAGTACACCCCAGAATAACCGTTGTAGAGTGCGACATTAGCGAATCGAATCAAGACGTTTCGACGGCGCGCGTTACAGGCTAATGGCATAAAAAGAACAAGTGCTGTCGCAACAGGGGCACATGATACCGGAATGAGAGTGGCGGAGAATGGTTCATTGGTGACGTCCGAAGCTGCAAACACTTTGCTGGACTGGCAGTCTTCAGGGTCGAAGCAGGACATAGACAATGTTAGTTCAGAACAGGCGCAGTCCACTAGAGCAGAATTTGACGATAGGAAATTCCATTCAAGAATAACGTCATGCGAGGAACGGAACAGGACGACGAATACGACGACATTCATGGCACCTCGAATAACGACTCGCGCGGTGCACAATGACGACGGCTGAATGTAGTGTGACGAAGCCGTTCGCAAAGAGGAGGGGTTGGTAAGGGGAGGGGTCACCTTGTTCAAATTGCGGCAGAGTTTTTCGTTTATGACAGATACAGCTGCTCCGGTGTCGACAAGGGCGCATACATGGACGCCTTCTACAGATAGTTCAATTTTGTTCTCAGGGCAAAGATTAGATCTTGAAATGTTCGACAGTAACGCAGCTCTTTCGTCCGAAACTGCCGCTGTCAGTTTTCCCCTCGTAGTGGGCTGCGGTAACGTAGCATTGGTGAGATTGATTGGCGACGAGGAGAAGTTGACCGGCGGTTGTTGGATCGGCGGTGGCTGGTAATCGGGTCTGGAGGGGGATCAACAGGAACGGCATATGGAGTGACGATAGTTATAGCGCGAAAACAAAACGACGACACAGAGGCAAGAAGGACACGAAAGACACGTGTCTTTCGTGTCCTTCTTGCCTCTGTGTCGTCGTTTTGTTTTCGCGCTATAACTATCGTCATGCCATACCAACTAGCCCAAGCTGCCACACTTCTAAGGCATATGGAGGTTGAGTGTGAAAGGAGTTGGGGGCTGCGGCATATAGTGGCTGCGTCTGAACGTATAGTTTGAGGCCCCAGGAAAGGCATATGGAGGGGGAGCCAGAAAGCAGTTGGAGGCTGCGGCATATGGCTGCTGCGGCCGAACGTAGTATGAGGCCCCTTAACTGTCACGACGAGGAAAGAGTCGCCGGCGGCAGTGGCGATGACGTGAACTGGGATGCCACAGAAAAAAATTGCCCGCAGCTTCCCTCGGGGGAACACTGAGGAGGATGCGGACCATATAATTGGTTAACGGGGTGTTAAAGTGCGACTTACTTGGGTCGATGGCTAAATTGGTTAACGTGGTTGTGAAATGGGGTGTTAAATTGCGACTTACTTGGGTCGATGGCTAAATTGGTTAACGTGGTTGTAGGAGGGGGTGTTAAATGAGTGAACACGTACACACGTATGCGAAAGGGCGGCGCTGGTCGAAGGGACGTCGATCATTGTGTTTGTGGATTCGTTGGAATTCATTTCACCGCGACCTTGGACGTCGACGCGCCGTACAAACCAACCGACGAGCGGCAACTGAGCGAGCGAGCGCCGACCTTGAGTATGTTATACAGCACGACGGCGCATGCACTGTCAGCTGTTGAATGTTCTCGAAGCGCGACGCCACATGCGCGTCCACTGGAGAATCAGGAGAATTGTAGATGTCGAACGCGGTGTGTAGAGGAGGAAGGGTGCACAGATGGTGGAGGAGTGAAGCGCGCGCGGTGTGTAGAGGAGGAAGGGATGCACAGATGGTGGAAGAGTGGGCGACGGCGCGACGGCGCATGCGCGCGCGTCAGCTGTCGAATGTTCGAGAAGCGGTGCGGACGGCGCACTACAAGGCGCGAGTATAAGATGCTCCGCATCTAAAAAAAAACAAAACATGCGCCCGTTTTCTGCGCCAGCGCAGAAAACAGGCACCGGGAGCATACCGAGGTGGTCCCGCATCAGCCGTCGTGACAGGTCGCGGTAGTGTCCGGTTACGTATAGTTCCAGCTGTTCCAGAATGAAGACTAGGCGTACCCAGCACCTCCACAAATTCAAACAAGGGTGCGTTAAAGGCAGGAATCGCGACAACTGGACACATGTTTCAATACCGTAAAGCGCTAACTAACAGCTAGGGTACCGATCGCTCGTCATTGTCTTTCTCTTCTTCCTTCGTCAGGCCGCTTAAAGGGACCGTCAACCAGCTCCGAAACGCGCAGGAAAAAGCTCGCGCACTTTTCTTGCGCGTGACCAACCTTGGTCCACGCGCAGTGACGTCAACTGGGCGATCGGCGACGTCACTCAGCACGCAGCTCGTCGATTGGTCTAAACCAGGTCTCAACATAGAGTAATGAAGTAAACGTCTCTGATCACCGAGTTGAACGTCACTGCGCGAGGAGGGTGGTTGGTCACGTGCAAGAGCGCGAGCTTACTTGTAGAGTGTAAAAGAAAGTCAGAGCCTGTTAACTATATCAGAGCATTATATATATATATATATATATATATATATATATATATATATATATATATATATATATATATATATATATATATATATATATATATAAACGAAGGTCTCGTACTAGCAGACTTGGTGTCATTAGGTTGTATACGAGGGACTATTAATCAGCTGCCCGCTCGTAATAAGCTCACGTGCTACGTGACGCCACATATGCGCATAAAAGAGTGTCTCGCACTCGTCGCTTTGCTTATAGATGGCGCTGACTGACACTCCTACTTCTAAATTCACATATAAACCCAAAAAAGTGGATGGAGGTAAGGCCGCTGTGGTAGCTCAGTGGTTAGAGCATTGAACGCGTTATTCGAAGGTCGTAGGTTCGATTCCTGCTCACGGCTGGTTATTTTTTCACCCACTTTTCTTTCTTCTTATTTACATTCCATTGGTTCTAATAACTTCCCCTGTACATTCCTTGGCATTACTGTCTGTTAGATCTCATATATATATATATATATATATATATATATATATATATATATATATATATATATATATATATATATATATATATATATATATTCAAGAAAGAAAAGAAGGCCCCGCCGTGGTGGTGTAGTGGCTAAGGTACTCGGCTGTATTTCCGATGGAGGCGGAAATGTTGTAGGCCCGTGTGCTGAGATTTGGGTGCTCGTTAAAGAACCCCAGGGGGTAAAAATTTCCGGAGCCCTCCACTACGGCGTCTCTCATAATCATATGGTGGTTTTGGGACGTTAAACCCCACATATCAACGAATCAATCAAGAAAGAAAAGAAGAAAAAAGCCGCCCGCGCTCGCCACCCAGCTTGTCGCGATGCGCCAACGTGCGCTTATCTCCCACGCGTACTTTGCCCCGTGGATGGGGGCAGGGGTTAGGTGCTTGTGCGCGCGCGCGCTTATCCTTCGGTGATGAGAATCGTGTACGTTGGCCTTTCACCGGAACGATTGCGTTATTTTGCTGGGTCACCAAGGTCACTTCGCTCGCTGGACAGGCTCTGCGAAAAAGAGCGCGCTTTTCAAAAACAGCCAAGTAACGACTGGGACACGACACTCGTTTGTTCGCACTCATGTATCTACCTGTGATTACTTTTCGTGGGCCCGTTTTTTTTTTGGTAGAAACAGCGCGTTAAGCGTTGAACTGTAAACGTTGTTAGTTAGCTCTCGTCTGGTGTGTGTTGTTATCGTGCGTCATTTGTGCGTGAGCAGCGCGCTGCGCGTTTCGATCTGCTAGCCGTTCTCAGCGTTACATTCCGAGTTGATGCTATCGCATTTCTTGCTTCGCCCTTGTGGCGAAATTGTGACTTTTTAAAATTTTTTTACAGGAGGGCTCTTCTGTTCTGTTGTAGCTCTCTTGCTGTGGAGAGGTTGAGGTGAACATTACCTCGGCTACTTCATATCAATAAGTTCAACAGAGTACAGAAAACCAAAAAAAAAAAAACGAAGGGGACCCACAGTCAACAATGAGCGAAAAAACTGCGGCGTAATGCCACACTGAGATAAGTTGAGATAACATGACAATGTACCGTTTTCTTGCAGCAGTTCACACTCCAATAAAAGTTCCCACGTTCCTCTTTCTACCCACAGTATATCTACTAACACATCATTCCATATCTCTCAATTCCTAGTGGTATATCACAAGCGCTTATCTAGTCTGGTATCCGCGTAGAAGTCTTTGAGAAAATCTTCCCGCTTTTCTGAAGATGAATCTCAAGCCATAGTTCAAGTAATTTTTTTATGTGAGGGGCGGTCTGGTCAAGCGTGCTAGTTTCCTCCTTAATTTTCCTCATTCATTTGCGTACTTTACGCACTAAAAAATATGACCAACGTTCTCATTTTCATGGGCACAGTGGCATTGCGGTGAGCTGGATCGATGTATTTTGTGCAGGCAGCTGTTTGTATATACCACTTTCAGCTAAAGTCTGTGGCTGTTATGGTCTAGAGCAGTGGCCTCACACTCATCTCAGCTGGCGAGCTACTGTCACAAACTTTGCTACAACAATAGAAGGAATAGTGAAGAAAGTCAAAGTGGGGGGGGGGGGGGCGAAAAAAATGTCTGCTAACGTTACCACTCCAGAAATTGCCTTTCCGGTACCTTATACATGGGTCGCGTCAGGTTTCCGATAAAGGTATCCATACTGATCTCCACAATGATGACAAGTTCTGAACTGACAGTTTCATGGTGTTGTGGCGACACATAATCGTATGGGGGCCTGAAAAAAGAAGTGCTTAAGACCAGTCTAGTGTCTGTTGTAGCTCACCCGAACAAAGCGTTGTTAAACGTGGGATAGGTGAAAAAGATAGAGGGTTTTTAGAATAGCAAACTTCTAGAACGGAAAGACTGGAGGTCCTCGCGGTCGCACCTTAACTCGACGGGAGACCACAAGAGGTCGGCGTACGACGCATGTGCAGTTGGCGCAAACGTGAACGCCTAGCGTTGCGTACGCGTTTTTTGAAGTCGCTAATAGGGAGATTTAGAATACCGTTTGCAAGCGCTGCGGGCTTTGCGTGCGAAGCGGGCGTCATAAGAGTTTTAGAATAGAGAGTTTTAGTACTGCGTACGTGGCGGCGTTGCGTACGTAAGGACGCCCCGTTCTGCGTAGTGCGCATGCGCAGACCGCAACGCGCACGTATCGCGTTACGTACGCAGCTGCTACGCACGCACGCATGAGATGCGTGCGTGCGTACGTCTGAGGTGATCGCGCCGCTCTCGAACAAGTTGGCGACAGCGCGAGACTTCGTTTTGCCAAATGGCGGCATCGAAGGCAAGCACCGACCGGCTCTGTGGCTCAAAATATAGCCATAATCTGGCTATAACACTTGGATTGGCTCACATTGGCTGTCAACAACACGTGCTTCTATTTTGATCTACCAGATGTCGCTTCACGCTCGTGACGTACGCGGGTACTACGGCGTACTAAAAGCCGATTAGTGGCAAACGACGCCTCGTAACGCAAGGCGCTTGCGTGATGCGTACGTAGCACCATTACGCAGTACTAAAACTCTCTAATAGCGTTTGCCCTGCTGCGAACCGCAACGCACGATCGCAGCGACACCGTAGCCTCGAAACCAGCGCTTGCGGGCCACATGCGGGCTGCGGTCGCCGCACGCAATTTCGGATTTTCTGCGTGCGATCCGCGAACGCGAACGCCGACTCGCGTTACGACGCATGCGCAGTGGCAGCGACCGCACCGCAAGGGCTCGCGGTGTGCCGTTCTAAAACTCCATAATAATGCGAATACCATTTGGCAAAGTCACTACACTTTGATTCTCGTGCAACCGCGGGCTGCTAACGAGAAGTCCGTGGTTCGCGCGTTTGAGACGCGTCGTCTGGAGATTTCATGTGTGTCGTTGGTAAAAAATGATCATTAATATTAACTGGCGCGCGCTCCATCACCGCTGAAGTGTTCGGTACAGATTGATCGACAGGGACTGAAGCTGCAACTTTGGGACAATGCGTTATACCAACTTAAACTGAAAACGACGCAGCGAGCGACGGAAAGGAAAACGATAGGTGTAACATCATGGGAAAGGAAGAGAGCATAGTGCATCAGATAACCAACGGTGGTTAAGGAGATCGTAGTTTAAATCAAGAAGAAGAAATGGACATGGGTCTGACACATAGTGCGTGGGCAGTATAGCCGGTGGCCATGAAGGGTAACTGACTGGATTCACAGAGGGAAGGAAGCGTGCGAGAGGGGAGACGGCAAGTTAAGTGGGCAGATTAGATTGAAAATTTTTCGGGTATAGCATGGCAGCAAGAAGAACAGGACGGGGTTGATCGGTGTAGCATAGGAGAGGACTTTGCCCTGCAGTGCGCCTAGTTAGGATGATGGTGATTTTATGCCAAAGTTGCAGGTTCGATCCATGTCGGAGGGATGTTGTCCTTTCGTCGTCTTTGTTTTGTTCTCATTGATATGATAATTACTACAATACAATTAGAAGTGTACTGTTAGTGTCCCCTTCACTTTTTTCGGCTCCATTATTTGTTAGTCTTTACTGAGGTTCTGTAAACAAAGAAACGAGGCTCTAACGATTCCCTCCCTTTGTTTTGCTACCTATATGTTATAGGTAGCGTACTGAGTAACTATAGTGACTGTAACGACGTGTGACCACCTGCTCCCTCTTGCGCAGGGTCTCGAAACCACGTGCGTCCGGACGTGACCCTCGTGACGCAGAGCACGCCGAATCACCTGCACTATCTGGTGGCGCTGAGCGAACGCTGGCGAGGACCCCTGGCGGTCACGGTGTTCGCACCGAGGTCGCAGCTGTCGCTGGTCGTCGAAGTGCTCGTCCAACTGCGTCGATGCGTGCCCGCTCTCAGGTGAGCTGTATTGCCCTGTATACTTCGTTAGGTGTTGCTCGATAATCTTGCAGTCACCCAATATATCGATGAATTGATCAATCTAGTGCCGAAAGCGAGAAGTTTTCAGGGATAAAATGAAATCAGCTTGCACGGGGTATGCTGAAGAGGAGATCATTTGGGAGAGGCGCATGTCCGGCAGTGGAGATAAACAGACTGAGACTCATGATAGCTCGCTCGCTCACTCACTCACTCACTCATTCACTCACTCAACTCACTCATTCACTCACTCACTCATTCACTCACTCAACTCACTCACTCATTCACTCACTCACTTAACTCGCTCATTCAACTCACTCAGTCAACACACACATATTCACTCACTCACTCAACTCACTCATTCACTCACTCATTCACTCACTCAACTCACTCATTCACTCACTCACTCACTCAACTCACTCATTCACTCACTCAACTCACTCACTCATTCACTCACTCACTTAACTCGCTCATTCAACTCACTCAGTCAACTCACTCATTCACTCACTGAACTCACTCACTCATTCACTCACTCACTTAACTCGCTCATTCACTCACTCAACTCACTCACTCATTCACTCACTCACTCAACTCACTCATTCACTCACTCAACTCACTCATTCACTCACTCACTCACTCACTCAACTCACTCATTCACTCACTCAACTCACTCCCTCATTCACTCACTCACTTAACTCGATTCAACTCACTCACTCAACTCATTCACTCACTCAACTCACTCACTCAACTCACTCACTCAACTCACTCACTCAACTCACTCACTCAACTCATTCACTCATTCACTCACTCAACTCACTCACTCAACTCACTCACTCATTCACTCACTCACTTAACTCGCTCATTCAACTCACTCAGTCAACTCACTCAACTCACTACTCATTCACTCACTCACTTAACTCGCTTATTCAACTCACTCAGTCAACTCACTCATTAACTCACTCAACTCACTCACTCATTCACTCACTCACTTAACTCGCTCATTCACTCACTCAACTCACTCATTCACTCACTCACTCAACTCACTCATTCACTCACTCAACTCACTCATTCACTCACTCAACTCACTCACTCAACTCACTCACTCATTCACTCACTCACTCAACTCACTCACTCACTCACTCAACTCACTCACTCATTCACTCACTCACTTAACTCGCTCATTCAACTCACTCAGCCAACTCACTCATTCACTCACTCATTCACTCACTCAACTCACTCATTCACTCACTCACTCAACTCACTCATTCACTCACTCAACTCACTCACTCATTCACTCACTCACTTAACTCGCTCATTCAACTCACTCAGTCAACTCACTCATTCACTCACTCAACTCACTCACTCACCCAACTCACTCAACTCACTCATTCACTCATTCAACTCACTCATTCACTCACTCACTCAACTCACTCATTCACTCACTCAACTCACTCACTCATTCACTCACTCACTTAACTCGCTCATTCAACTCACTCAGTCAACTCACTCATTCACTCACTCAACTCACTCACTCACCCAACTCACTCAACTCACTCATTCACTCATTCACTCAACTCACTCAACTCACTCATTCACTCACTCACTCAACTCACTCACTCACTCAACTCACTCACTCAACTCACTCACTCACTCACTCACTCTCTCAACTCACTCACTCAACTCACTCACTCACTCATTCACTCACTCACTCAACTCACTCACTCACTTAACTTGCTCATTCACTTACTCAACTCACTCACTCAACTCACTCACTCACTCACTAATTGAGTGAGAAGTCAGTAAGTGATTAACCTCCTCTTAATCAATCGGTTAATCTTGGTAGGAAGCGCAGCAACTTTTACACGGAACACACAACACAAGCGCTTAACTTCAACTAAACGTTTATTGCAAAAGTCATAGTATATAAACAGGATGAAAGAGAAAAAAATAATAAATCCTACCAAGGATGGATTCATACAGATTGGCCCGATACAATTGTTTATCAATTGGTTAGGCCGTGACTTTTTATGGGCGAAGCTCCTTAGGGCGTGGGTCTGTGCATTCCGTGGCGTTTGTTGTTGGTGATGTACGTAGCCACTGGTGGCACATACCCGCTTAGAACGGGTATGTGCCACAGAGGATGCGAGATGGGAGATGGCGGTACTTGGAGTGTTCACTGGATAGACGCACGCACGGATGGATGGACAGACAGACAGACAGACCAGCAGACTGATAGACGGATGATGGACGCATGGACATACGGACAGACGGACGGACGGATGCATGGTTGGACGCATGGATGTATATCGTATGACCATATGACACCAGCAACGATCCGAGGAACATGCATTTACCTGTTATTTGCAAATTTTCCACTGCAACCTAAACAGGAACCGCTCATCCTTCATTTCACAAACCATAAGTCATCATAAGGAAGCTAAATTGCAAGCTATCCATCGTCTCTAAGAGGCCCTCTAAGTGGCTAAGGTACTCGGCTCTGACCCGCAGGTCGCAGGTTCGATTCGCGGCTGTGGCGGCTGCATTTCTAATGGAGGTGGAAATGTTGTAGGCCCGTGTGCTCAGATTTTGGTGCACGTTAAAGAACTCCAGGTAGTCAAAATTTCCAAAGCCCTCCACTACGGCGTCTCTCATAGTCATATGGTGGTTTTGGGACGTTGAACCCCACATATCAATCATCAATCATCGTCTCTAAGAGCAAATAAAAGTTGCTTCCTATATATACACATGCACTGTTTTTCATGATGTCTTTACAGGATGATCAACTGGGTGAATTACACATGGGAGATTCATGGTTTTACCAATGATTCGCTCCGGAGCTTTGTTCACTCGTCATCAATCACCCCGTGGTATGCTGTGATTTTTCGCCAAGCCAATGAGCCATTCCTTAGGGCACTGAAATCAAAATTAATTCGTCTGCGCAGCTGTAAACTTCTTCGCAGATCAGTTGAATGAACATACAATCGATTCTAAGAAAGCATGTGATTTTATCAGTAAATCAAAGGCCTGTTTGTTCCGTCAACCTTGAGACAGTTGTTTAAGGTACATCCCTATTGGTGGGCACATAATGTCGTACGAATGCATCAATTGACTGGTTATGCAAATCAGTCAAGAAACTGATCACCAAATCATGCTATATCATGGTAGATTTACGCCCCTTGACAGCTGTGCACAAACTGTGAATCCACATGGCCACAAATTGATTGATTAGTATAGTTGATCATTTGTATAAATGGTTTATAACATCTCTGTTCATTGAATCGTCAGTGATGTTTCGCATTTAGGGTGGAAAAACCGAATTGTCAGATGCGTTCAAACGGGGTTTTCGGTTCACGGGGAAATAACGGGAACAACATCGGCACTCTCGGTCTTTCTCATATGCAAATGGGTTCTGTGGAATCCTGCAAGGTGGCGGAACCATCAGAAAATGGCTAGCTAACAGAGACCAGTTTGTAGCACGGAGTCACAGGGAAACCCGCATTGCTCAGGCCAAAAGCCTATTAGTTAAAAACAAATTGGCAGATCCCACGTACTGTGGGAATCGATGATATTCGAAGCACAAGTGGGAAATGTTGATATGTCACTTTAATATCAGCACAACGTTACGAGGTAGAGGTAAATTATTGTTTACCTTCATCATCTATTCACGTCACGTGATACCAAATTTAGTACATGTGGAGCCAGTGAAGCGGATGTAAGCACGCTATGAGCGTGGTAGTATGTTGTCATGTGCTTACATGACACGCGTGTCAGGATTATCATGTTTGCACCAGTCATATATTTCGTCATCCAGTGACGTCCCGTAACAACGAATTTGGTATATGTGGAGCTAGCAAAACCGCCGTGAGCGCATCATTAGGGGCCAATATACTCCAATGTAGCGTTGACGTGCGCGCACGCTGGGCACAGCGACGCTACGTTAGCAAAACGCGAGCACTTTATAGTCGGACGATAGGCGCGACCAGCGTCTGCTGGCGCGGCCCGTTGGAATCCGGCGCGAAATGTGTCATGCTGCATTTCGGGCCGAGGCGTTACCACAGACAACACTGCGCGTCCCTCTTTTCGGGACGGAGGGACGCCGAACGTGCTGAAACGCGCATGCGTCAAAGCTACGCAGCGCGGCGCGCGCGTGCGAGTATATGGCAGGACCGGCGCCTGGCGTGGCAACGCTGGCGTGACGTGACGAAAGGAACGCCGGCGAGCACGCGCACCGCGTCACGTCTAAAAATGTATTGGCGCCTTGACTGTGGCATGCAGTCATGTTCTCACATGACACGCATCTCATGATCATAATGTTTGCACCAGTCACATACCTTCGTCATCCATTAGCGTCATGTAATACCAAATTTGGCATGTGTGACTAGCAAAATGGCCGCGAGTCCATCATGAGTGTGTCATGTAGTCATGTTGCTACATGACACGCATATCGTGATTATCATGTTTGGATGTGTCGTTTACCTATATCGTCCGTTCGCGTCGCGTAATACCCAGTTTGGTGCATGTGAAGCCAGCGCGACGACCTCGAGCGCATTATCAGCGAAGCATGTAGTCATGTTGTTACATGACACGCATCTCATGTTTATCATGTTTGCACCAGTATCATACCCTCGTCATCCATTCACGTCCCGTAGTACCAAATTTGGTATAAGTGAAGCTAGCGAAACGGCCGCGAGCGCATCATGAGCGTGGCGTGTAGTCAGGTTGTTACATCGCACGCATCTCATGATTTTCATGTTAGGGTCTGTCGTTTGTGTTCGCCATGCAATCATGCCATACCATACGAGCTTTGCAACATTCCATGTGAACTAAACCACCACAAGAGCTGCAGGACATTGAAGTGTATATCATGACATTCATGACATACATGTCATGATTTTCATGTTATTACTAATTAAATATGTTTTTCATACAGTCATCTTATGCCATACCAAGTTTGGTATCGATACCATAATCGAAACGGCCAGGAGAGCTAAAAGTCGTAGGCGGCTAGACAGATAGACACGCTCAAAGTCGCCGAAGTTCGCGAAGAAATGCTTCGCATTTAGAAAGAAAATCATCCTGGTCCAGACATCGAACCCGAGATAAACACTCTTCAAGGGCGTTGGCTATATCCATCTGGCTTTTAAACTTCCCTGTGCAGCCTTCAGCCGTTTTGATCCGAGTCGTCACAACCGGTGCTACTAGAAAGAAGACCTCTGAGATTAGGGGGCGTTTCGCGACTTTGCCGCTAGGGTAAGGACGCGTGCGACGTGGCATCGTGAATAAAGCTGGATTGAGCTAACCCGAAAGCTAGTATGTTGGCAGCGCGAGCGTGCATTAATAGACAACTCGAGGCGCATGGACAAAATATTTCAAAGGGTTTCCCTAGTGGCTCCGTGCTAAGAATGGATGGTTGTTCATTTTCTATTAAGCACTGCTTGCGAATCCGGGCATGCAGCTATTATTTGCTCACGATGCAAATCAGTGTCTTGATCAGTACGGTTGAGGTGTACTGACAAAACAGCTAGTACCTAACGCACACCGCCTAACTACAAGTCACTACTACTTAGTAATTGTATAGGAATTCCAAGACAGAAACAATAAATAGAAAAGAATGAAAGGCAGGGAAGTTAACCAGCTTAGGACAAGCTGTCTGCTACCGTACTCGTGCGAACGGGATGACGCAATTTCAAATACAGAGCGTCGAGAGAAAGATAGGCCCCACATCACTGTCACAGCCGCCTGTCCTTCTCCGTTTCCTTATAAAAAATCACAGCATATTCATGGAGTGAATTATGATGAGTGGGCCGAAGCGTCCATGCCTTTGTCCGTCCGTGCGTCCGTCTGTCCGTACTTGCGTCCGTTCGTGCGTCTGTCTGTCTGTCTGTCTGTCTGTCTGTCTGTCTGTCTGTCTGTCTGTCTGTCTGTCTGTCTGTCTGTCTGGCTTTCTGTCTGTCTGTTCGTCCATCCATCCGTCCGTCCGTCAGTCCATCCGTCTAGTGAACACTCCAAGTACCACAATCTCGCATCTTATCATATTGTTACGAGTAACTTTTTAAATAAATTATATACGATGGACCGTGCTTGGCGAACAATATGGCGACAGTTCATCAACAACCAGCAACCGACGTCGTCTTTCTCTTTCCTGCAGCAAGGCTGTGCCAGCTGTTGTGTATCCTAACCCCCCGGCGGTAGAAGCACCGTCTCGGTGCTTGAGCAACTCGGATGCGGTAGAAAGAGGGTGATAAGGCTTGAGTCGAGCTATGTGCACGTTGTCACTCGAAGGTGACGATGATGACGCACATGCCTTCCTATTGTCAATTTTGCCCTCACTGCCCAAATTCTTCCCCAAGGTATCTCCTTGGCCGAAATTACTACAAGACCACACGGTTGAGCCCTTCAGAGTGGATGATTGCTGCACCTCAGACCATGAACCAACTCTATCACGTTCATCGGGCGTCGACGTTGACCACATGTTACCATCAGACCTCGCTCCTGATCAAGCGGAAGCCCTCCGTGACGTCCTGGAGTACTATAGTGACATTTTCGACTTCGCCAGCGCGGCCTTAAGCCGAACGAGTGTTGTTACTCATCGCATCAATACTGGTGACGTGAGCCCAATTCACCGACGTCCATACCGTGTTTCCGCGTCCGAGCTACAGTCATAAAACAGGAAGTCGAAAAGATGCTTGCAAAAGACATAATCGAACCCTCTTGTATACCCTGGGCTTCTCCTGTCGTCCTGATCAGAAAGATGGATGGAACATGGCGCTTTTGTGTAGATTGTAGGCATCTCAACAAAATTACGAAGAAAGATGTTTACCCGTTGCCTAGAATCGACAATGCCTTAGACTGCCTTTACGGTGCTACGTATTTTTCCACTATCGACCTTTGATCTGGCTATTGGCAGATCGCTGACGTTCTTTATCACTTCAAAGTTATGCCCTTCAGTCTCTGTAATGCGCCGGCTACATTCGAAAGAATGATGGACTCATTGCTCCAAGGGTTTAAATGGTCAACCTGCTTATGTTATTTAGACGACGTTATCGTTTTCTCGCTCACATTTGACTCCAATCTCGATCGTTTATCGGCGATTCTTGAAGTTTTTCGTTGAGCCGGACTTCAATTGAACTCTTCGAAATGCCACTTCGCTCGTTGTCAAATAACCGTACTTGGCCACCTCGTCGATGCCGCAGGAGTCCGCCCGGATCCCGAGAAAATTCACGCCGTCACGGACTTTCCTGTCCCGAAGTCAACAAAGGACGTTCGCAGTTTTGTGGGTTTGTGCTCTTAATTTCGACGGTTTCCTAAGGACTTCGCGGTCATTGCACGCCCACTCACAAACTTCCTGAAGAAGGACACCCCGTTTTTCTGGGGTGCTGATTAAGCCTAATCTTTTTCCCAGCTCACGACGCACCTTACAAAGCCGCCGATTTTAGCTCATTTCGATCCATCAGCTCCAACCGAGGTTCGCACTGACGCTAGTGGGCACGGCACAGGGGCAATGCTATTGCAACACCAACGCGTGCATGACTGTGTTATAGCATATGCAAGCCGACTGCTATCTACCGCCGAGCGCAACTATTCAATCACGGAGCGTGAGTGTCTCGCTCTTGTGTGGGCAGTCGCCAAGTTTCGCCCATTTTTATACGGGCGTCCATTCCGATTAGTCACCGACCACCACGCGCTCTGCTGGCTGGCCTCACTCAAGGATCCCACAGGACGCCTCGCTCGTTGGTCCCTACGTTTACAAGAATACAGGTTCACCGGAACGTACAAAACAGGGCGGTCGCATCGAGATGCGGATTGTTTATCACGCTACCCTGTGGAAGAAGCTGCCCATACTGACACCTTTTCAGACCTTCTGTCTGTGATGCAGCTACTCAACCTTGGCCACGAACAACGCCGGGATGCTTCCCTGCGAAGCATCATTGACAAGCTTGAGTCAATGCCTCGCGGCGCATCTCTAAAAGCGTTCCTGGTCAAAGACGGGATTCTGTATCGCCGTAACCTCGATCCATATGGCCATGACTTGCTCCCCATCATATCCAGCACATCTTCGTGCGACTGACCTGAACCAACTTCATGACGCTCCTTTGGTGGGCCACTTGGGCGTCTCTCGCACATACGACTGTGTACGTCGTCTTTCTCTTTCTTTCAGCAAGGCCGTGCCGGCTGCTGTGTATCAATATACTCATCATACACAAGTACCGCCATCCAGTGGACGTTCCAAGGGCTAAACGAGAGGTGGCTACCTACTACTGCTACTACCATACATCGAGGATGCACGATCAACGGCTCAAGGAGAATCGTCCTTAAAAACCGCGACATTGAGCCAATCGAAGTGAACGTCGGTTTGCGGTGCGCCCTGGTTTATGCCACGCTCTCCGCTGCCGCCGGAATCTTAAGGGAATCTACAGTCAGCGCTCCCTCTTTCGGCAGCAGGGCGCGTGATTCGCTGTTGCTGGGAGGCGGAGCGCTTGGGATGGCCAGAGAGAAACCCGCCGGGACGCAATGTCGAAGTCCATTGTGCGAGAAGCATAGTTGCTCCCGCTGCCTGTAGTGGGACGGATCGGCTGAGAAAAATAGTAGCAGGGTGTTAGTTCGGTGTGTTTACGTTCCGCTCAGCAGCTAAAGGTCGATTCACACGAGGGAACGGAGGAGGAATTTTCGCAGCGGACGGCGCATCGCGTGACGTGCGCGTCATCGAAAGTTGCCGTCCTTGCTTCATCCGGTCTTCTCCGCTCGCGGCACGGATGGAAATGCGTTGCCGCTATATCGATTCGTCCGTCTGACGGTCGTCTGCCCTCGATCGAGAGGATTCAGCGTCAAATCTGTCAACGTTGGTCGGATTGACGTGGATAGAAAGCAGGCTGCCGGCTCAAAAGTCACGTGTTTCGTGGCTGAATGTGTTTCGTGTGACAGTTGAAGAGGCGAGTGGTTTTTGGTCGCATAAGCGCGCTGCGTAAGCATAGGGGTCGAGAGTATGTACGAGGACTCCGTGAGCGTAGCTCCGGCTGTGTACATGCGACGTCTCCGCTGCTGCGTCGGAATAAACTAATCACGTGACTATTTGGTCCGTGGAGCAGCGGGATTTCGCCATCGCTTGTAAATCTAGCTTAAAGGGAAGAGGAATAAACTTTATGATAAGAAACCAGCAGGTTTAGGTGCCCGGGTCTAGGCCTGCCATGAGGGGACGTCAAGGACTTGCCTCGACGCTGCCTCACGGGCGTGCTGGGTCGCCCAGGTTTGGTCGTCAAGAGCGGGGCTGAAGGGATTTTAGAATTCAATCAAACGTCGTGTTTATGAGGAACCGACATTTTTGTTGACGATGTCGTAATTTATTTTGTGGTTGTAGCAGCAGGAGCTTTAGAACAGGTGAAATAAAAGCTCGTCTTGCTCTGCCCCGGCAGGCGCGCTGAAAGTGTGGACGTGGAAACATACGTCATCTTTGTTTCCTCCGTCCTGGAGCAAGTGTTCTTTCTTATCTTCAACCATGGCCTTCGCGACTAACTTATGACGTGCCGTTGCCGGAACTAATCGAAGAGGGCACATTTCAGCAGTGCTGCTGTTCCAGATGACGTGGCATGTCGAGAATGACGTCACCGTGTTCGCTCAGCGTCTCAAAGAAACCCGGCGGCTACAGCCCCCGTTTTTTCACCAAAAAGTGCTATTGGCGTTCACTTCTGAGAACTCTCACATCGTTTTTCTAATTCAGCAGGGATTAAACTGTCTTTACATGCTCCTAAGTCATTTTTTTAGAAAAGTGTTTCAGCTTCCCTTTGAGCAGAGCGGGAACTCGAGTGCGCATGCACCCTCCGCTACGGCCGTAAGCGGGTTAGTGGAGCGAGGCCCACGTTCCGCTCAAGGGCTGGCGGAGCGGAGCGCGGAGCGTCGCTGCCTTTTTCGCAAGCGGAAGAGGGACACAGTGCGTGACCTCTCGTCCTCTGGAATGCAACCTCGCTGATAATCGTGTGACTATCTTCAGGTCGACGCTTTATCTTTCTTCGATGAATTGGACTGTGAACGCATTGTAAGAGCAATGATTCGCCAACATTTGCGTTATGTATATTTGTTTTGCTTTGTAAAAATGGTCTCCAATTCTGTTTAACCAGGCTGATCTTGGCAAGAGGGTGCTGCAACAGTGAAAGTTCCGCTCTAGAACGGAAAACGCACAACTAAAACGAGAAAATCCTCTACCGCTCCGCTGCAGCTTAGCGGGCCAACTAAGAGCGGAGCGGGCCGCAAGAATGTCAATGGATGGAATAGCATTGATTAATGTCCTGCAAGGAGCACGCGAACGTGCTCGGGGCTCCCATGTTGTCAAACTAAAACTCTATTGACTCGGGAAGTGGGCGCCTGCAGTGTACGTTAGTGGTGGCCTCTCGCCCGGTACCAAGACAGCGTGTATTAATGGTAGTAACAAAGCAAAAACAGTTTTTTAGAACGGTGTTTTATTGTGTCCGAATAAAAGAAACACGCTTTGGGCGTCGCTATACTGAAAGGCTTAATGCCTATTTCTTTTGGATAAAATTGATTTCTACACGTGCGATTTTACTGCGAAGTAAACGCAGTAACATATTGAGGGTCCTGTATCACCTAGCTGCTTCACAAACATAAGTGTCTTGTGTATCAGTCTCTATAGAATGTCCAAATTGTCTTTAGATGTGCCGAGGTGTATATGCCCTGTTACTGGGATGGTATGAAGCCTTGTGTTCTGTACATGCTGTAAATAAATTTTTTCTAAACAAGTAAGAAAACTAGTTTGTCATGATAGGGACGGCTTATGCCCTCCCATAGTAGAGTGCCTGGTGCTCTAAATCGTTCCCCACTTTTTCTACCCCCCCCCCCCCCCCAGTACCCTATAGTAGAGTACCTGGTACTCTAAATCGTTACCCACTTTTCCTGAACACAGAGTACCCTGTACTCTAGATCGTTACCCACTTTCTCTACCCTGCAGATCTAACTGTATCACCAGTATTTCGTCTGTTCTGTTAGCGGGATGGCTCAGTGCTCTGCCATAGTTGAGTACGAAGTACTCGAAATCGTTAAACATTTCTTTCTAAACAGACTTCACAGTAATCGTCCCTTGGGAATCAATGTGAGGCCCAGGGAACGGCCTAGTGCTCTCCCATAGTAGAGTACCAAGTACTCTAAATCGTTCACCAGTTTTTTCTAAACACACTTCACTTTTATTTCAATCGGTTTTCGCCCTCAAAGCTTGTCACCGCTGATATCTCCGTGTCTTTATTGTCCTTCTGTTCCGGGACAGCTTTGAGCTCTCCTGTAGTGAAGTACCCTGTACTCCAAATCGTTACCCACTTTCTCTAACCCCCCTCCCCTTCCCTGTTTAGAAATGGTGTCGCTGAGCCTTTCATTGCGACGGAGGCTTTTAGCGGGACGGCTCAGTGCTCTCCCATAGCTGAGTACGAAGTACTTGAAATCATTAACAATTTTTTTCTAAACACACGAGAGACGGCATTATGCTCTCCCATAGTAGACTACCAAGTACTTTAAATCGTTAACCATTTTTTGCGGCGAAGCTCTCTATGCCGTGGGTAGTGCGTCTGCGATGTATGTAGTAGTAGTAGTAGTAGTAGTAGTAGTAGTAGTAGTAGTAGTAGTAGTAGTAGTAGTAGTAGTAGTAGTAGTAGTAGTAGTAGTAGTAGTAGGAGGAGGAGGAGGAGGAGGAGGAGGTAGCCACCTCCACGGCCGCACTGCAGGAGCGGGACGCGCGCAACCTTCTCAATTGAGGAGGAAACTCGCGCACGTTAATCATAACTAAAAAAGATAGTTGTTTCTGATGAAAGACAGTGCGCGAGTGCCACCTCTAGTTTAGTCCTTGGAATGTCCGCTGGATGGCGGTGCTTCTATATGCGGAATATATGATGAAAAGATACGAGATGGTGGTACTTGGAGTAGTGACTAGATGGACGAATGGACACACAGACAGATGCATGGACGGACGCACGGATGACTCCAAAGACTGTCTCCGAACGTTATATCCCGGAAAGTTTTGCAGAACGGGCTGTAGCGTCTCCTCGCGACGAGGTTAACCGTGAGGCAACGTGAACAGTTATCCTTGCCCGAACAACGTACCGCCTATCCCCTCAGAGGACTTGCGTCTCCCCGTTTCCACAATCAAGGACTTTCCATTCATCCATGTAATTTGAAACTCCCGCTTCATCTCGCAGGTACAACGCGAGCTTCCACCTGGTCTACCCTCTCAAGAGCCCCGGTGCCCACCAACCGCTGGACGGCGCCGGTTCCAACCTGTTGCCCGATGACAACAGTATCGGCGGCGGTGGCGCAAACTCTGTCGACGCGCCGTCATCCAGTTCCTCCACTTCGCCTCTCGGCGGGGGAGCCATGTCGTGCGACTCCGTGGCCGCCAGGCTTCAGCGCTCGGTGCCCGGACCGGAGAACTACGACCTGGGCGTGTCGTACCCGGTGAACCTCCTGCGCAACGTGGCCCGACGCAACGCGCTCACTGAGTTCGTCATCGTGCTCGACGTCGACCTCCTGCCCAACGACGGCCTGCACGGGCAGTTCGTGGCGTTCGCCCGCGAGAACCGGCTGTTCGTCGACTCGCACCGCGACGACAAGACCGTCTACGTGGCGCCCGCATTCGAGGTGAGTCGAGTCGTCGAAAGCACGCTTGGGCACAGCTCGGGTAGCCTGGTTGGCACTTGGGTGTCTCATCGAACGCGTTAACCCGAATTGATTAAAATAAGTTTGATGACGTAATGATAGCGTAATAGTAGTTATGGGGGGGTTTTACGCCCCCAAAACTGCGATATAAGAGAGTTTTAGTTCTGCGGAATGATGCTACGTACGCATCACGAAAGCGCCTTGCGTTACGTGGCGTCGTTTGCCACTACTAATCGGCTTTTAGTGCGCCGTAGTACCCGTGTACGTAACGAGCGAGAAACGTGTTGCGCCATCTGGTAGATCAAAATAGAAGCACGTGTTGTTGACAGCCAATGTGAGCCAATCCAAGTGTTATTGCCAGATTATGGCCATATTTTAGGCCACAGAGCCGGTCGGTGCTTGCCTTCGATGCCGCCATTTTGCAAAACGAAGTCTCGCGCTGTCGCGAACTTGTTCGAGAGCGGCGCGATCACCTCGTACGTACGCACGCACGCATCTCGTGCGTGCGTACGTAGCGGCTGCGTACGTAATGCGATACGTGCGCGTTGCGGTCTGCGCATGCGCACTACGCAGAACGTGGCGTCCTTACGTACGCAACGCCGCCACGTACGCAGCGTATGCAGTACTAAAACTCCCTATAGTTACAAGGGACGCCGTAGTGGCGGGCTCCGAAATTTCGAGCATCTGCATTGTGTCCTTTAACGTGCGCTGACTTCGCATAGGGCACCGGCCCATTCACTTGGCCTCCTCCGAAGTTCTACTGTCGCATCCGGAATAGAAAATTTGATTTCTTCTTTATGAAAGTTAATCCATGGTTGACTCAAGCATGTGGTGGATGATAATGGTAACGCCCATCGGTAGCACAGCGGGGCGTCGCACTTCCTTGAGCATCGCGGTAAAATGCCACGTGTCAGCAGTGACACGTGGTGCGTTCTACATCCTGTCAGAACGAGGTGAACATGTTTGTGGCAAGTTATTTTCACCGCGGTGAATCGAGAAGGGTACATGGCTGCAGCTGGCTCACTTTTTGCGCTCTCTCTCAGTTCCACACGTGTTCACGATTGTCCAAATATTGCTACGTGTTGCTGCAATTGACGAAGTTTTGAGCTTTGCGCCCGTGTGTCCGTTCCTTTCACTGTTGCGGTCTTTTTGTTAGCAATCGAGCAGTAAACATCTGTATGCATGATTTATGCTACGCTCAAGAGGAAGGCGTAAAAAAAAAAAGGGCGCAGGACGAGTCCAGTCTTGCAACTGAAAAAAATTTATTTCAAAAAAGAACAGGAAACGTAAGCTGTAAAACATGATTTGATTGATTGATATTTAGATTAACGCCACAATGCCACCATATATTATGAAAGACGCCGTATGTAAAGGGCTGCGGAAATTTCGACCACCTGGGTTTCTTTATCGTGCACCGAAATCGGAGCATCCGGGCCCACAGCATTTTCGCCTCCGTCTAAGATGCAGCTGCTGCAGCCGGGATTCAATGCCGGGACCTGCGGGTCAGCAGCCGGCTACTTTAGCTACTAGAGCACCGCGGCGGGGCAAGCTGTAAGATAAAGTAGAACACGTAGTTTAACGTAAGCACGTGCGCATCCGTTAGAAAGTCAAGTATGTTACTTAACAGTTCCTCTGAAACATGCATCAGCGTTTACGTGAACATTGTAAGTCGAGTTACACGTCTCGGTTTACCATCTCGCATTTTATCAGCACCGTTTGGTAATGTAGGTTAGTTGACTTTCCGTAGTCTCATAGAGAGAATATACAACAACTCTAACCTGTTGCGTACGCGGGCGCCTGCTGATACTCTGGCGGACGCAATCGCAGGTTCGCGAGGGTGTCCCCTCTCCTCGGGACAAGGCGTCCCTCCTGCAGCGCGTTGAGGCGATGGACGCCCGCCCATTCTACCTAGAACTGTGCTGGAAGTGCCAGAAGCACACCGACTACGAGGCCTGGCAGCGAGAGCCTCCCGGCGACAAGCTGGCCGTGCTCTTCGAGGTCCTCTGGCGCGACCCCTGGGAACCATTCTACTTCGGACGCAACTCGGCGCCCTTCTACGACGAGCGGTTCCGACAGTACGGCTTCAACCGCATCAGCCAGGTCTGTGTTGCCTATGCACTTGTTCGCATACCGTGAATGACGTGTGGGCTGCCGTTGTGGCCATCTTGCAGCTCCCGTGAAGCGAAATTCGTGAGTGAGGCGAGTTGATTGACGCTGACCGTAAAGTAACTAAGAGCTGCGCAACAGGACTACAACAGGTACACAAATGAGAAAGCAACGTAGAGCTGAACTCACGACTAAACTTAATATTAAAGGGGCTCTGCAACACTTCTTGAGCATGGTCAGAAAACGTTGCCGATGGGTAGTCGAGGCAGGCTACCGAGAACACGTGAACCAAATAATATAGCGCAGCACGTGGCCTAGAATTCACCATAAATTATCAGTCAGGTGGAAATTTCTTTCTCTTTTCTCGAGAAATATAGGAATATGCCCAGAAATTGCACGTAGCAAGCCCATCTATCAGCCATTGTCTGATTTAAACTTGATGCGCTCGGTCGTTACAGAGATTATCACGGGAGGTCGCGACTTGTCCACGCGGGCGCGCGCTATCACACTGAGAAAGCCGCGCATTCGAAAAAAAAAGAAAAAAATGCTCAAGGACACGAGGCGCGCGTGACGTTGTTTGTTTGCCCTCCCCTCACATCCCTGCCTGCTTAGCTTCCAGCGCTTTCGTCGGGACGAAAGAAGAAAGAGTGCGATTGCAGCGTGTGACAAATCTTTGTAACTCCACTGGTACTGGACGGATTCCTGAAATTTTTGCGTGAATGAATTTGTGAGGCAAGATGTTTTTCTAGTGAATTAATTCCATTGTTACTCAAAAGAAAAGGGCCTCTTTAAAATAGAGTGAACATATATAGGTAACAAGGAGCTTTCAAAACTCTGTACTGTTGGCAAACAACATATATCGTCTTTTCTAGCAGATAATTGTATTCTTTTGTTCGCGAAAGTCAGCCCTTAGGCATATTAATTTTTCTTTCAAAGATACTCATGCAAATTCGCTTAGTTATAAAGTCCAGTAATGAGCGGTGGTGAGGTCCATGAATCCAGCGATGAAATTTGGGTGGTCGGCCAGGTCTGAGGCCTGCTGCTCGGAGGGGGCGGGGACGGCCTAATTGGAGACCCGTAAAAGTCCGTAATAAGTGACAGTTACATCGTGCAGAAGATTGTATACGCATCTAGAAGGGCGATTAACGATTGGCCAATATAACTTTCGCCGAATAATATATAAAAAAAAGGTTTCAGATATTTCACGCATGCGCCGATAAGAGCGTGTGTATTTTATAATGTTTCTCTTAAAGTATGGCGCACGATTACACGATCTGGAATGCGATGCCAAATAAGACGTGGTAGTAGCACCCGGTAGTAGCACTCACGCACTGCGCAAGTAACGTTCCGGCTGGCCTATGTATTCGCTGCCCCATGAAAGTGAAACATTTGAGCACCTTACACTACGCTGTTTCCCATCGTGCAGCTGGCTTTGATTGCTAAGAAATATAAAATTCTGTGGACGTAAGTGCACTGACATTGACGATTACGTCTCGCCGAGAGGTTGGGACAGTTGTGGACCAAACGTACTTGGCCCTCGTTTGAGGACGGTCTGCTTCTCGCGTTTTTACTTATTTTCTGTCCACCTTTTCCTCATTCACCTTCTTTCCTCTTTCTCCCCCCTCCTCGCGAAAGAGGGGGCTGGCGTTGTGCCCTTTCAGGTGGCAGTTGTCACCCTACTCTCTCCCTCTATCTTCCGCGTCTCTCTGTATTTTGTGTATAAAATAATAACAATTTACACTGGTTGCCCAATTGTCGGAGCGACGGAGGAGAAGGCGCTAACAGCACTTCTTCGTGTGGGCCCCCGTGTTTGTCTATTCCTGTGCAAAAGACAATAGGCATTAAAAATCGCTGTAACCACTTTTTTTTTTTGCAACTTTGCGTGTATTCGACCGTGTAGCCAAATGTTTTTGGGGGCTACAGTGAGTAAACTACTCGTAGCGCGCGCCTTTCTGGCTGTCCGGTTATAGGCTCGCCCGAGACGCCAGGAGCAGACGCCGGACGATGCGGTGATAAACTGCCTGCTGACCGGGCGCAGTTGCGCGGTTCGCGCCCTCTCGCGGACTACGGGAGAGATTAATGGGTCGGACACCTTGCGTTGTCGGGTTCCCCTCTGTCCGCATGTCGGCGGCTCTCTCTGCTGGTCTCCGAACCGAGCGACTATTCCTTATCTGGCTTCGTAACCAGAAGCTGTGGTCGACGTTAATACACACAAGCAAAACGGAAAGTTTTTCGTCGGAAGAGTTGTCCGTGCGCGGGCTAGGCCTTCTAGCTAATTGCTCGCCGCTGCAGTGGATTACTTGAGTACCGCGCTGCGCGAATCTATGGAGCTAATTGGTTCCCGAACTCTTCCGAGTCGTGGAGAAACATTACGGTCTAGTTTTCGCCGTAAACGAGGCGGGTGCGAAATTCGAGTCCTGTTCTGGACGTCGATGACCCTGTATAGTGTGGCCCTCTAGTGCAAATGGTCTGAACTATTCCTGAGCAGACGTATGGTGCAGAAACTAGCAGGCTTTCGAGGAGGCATAAACTAAAACTAAGGATGACGCAGCCAGCAACGGAAAGGAAGGTGATAGGTGTACAAGAAGAGAGCATAGTGGGTACGTCACGGAGCAAACGGACGTTAAGGGTTATCGTATTTGAACATGGGCCGGGCACGTAGCGCTTGGGCGAGCTAACCGCTGGTCAAAAGAGTAAAGAGAAGGCAAGCGCGTGAGGGCGAGAAAGGAGGTTGGGTGAGGAGATGTGATTAAGTTTGCGGGTACCACGTGGCAGCATGCAGCAAGCAGTGGACCGCGTTGATTGGCACTACGTGGGAGGAGCCTTTGCCCTGCGGTGGGCGTAGACAGGCTGATGGCGATGATTATCGGAAAATGTGTCTCGGAACCCTCCCCGTGCTTATGTCTATGCCCATAATGGATGTTTGTGTTTGTTCGTTTAGTCGGTGGAAAACGCTTATGTTGCCACTTACAATGGTACGTATGTTAGCCAGGCAACGTTAACGGTTAAGGCTCGTTGGTGGGTAACTAACATCCTGAAGGTTCGTATGCAAAAACAAACCTTATCCTATTTCGCTATTGGTGTTTCGGTTATCTTAATGTCCTACATGAAGAAATACGAAAGCATCGTGCACGAAACATCAGTTACCTTTTGGCATGCCTACTATCTTTAGACACCTAACGTGCATGAAGGGCACCATAAGGACAAGAATTGTCCCCGCCGCTGTGGTCCAGGGGCTACAGTACTCGACGATGTTACACGGAAGGCAAATATATACAGGACGCGCGTGTTTTGGGTTGACAATGCTAGGTACTTTCACTTCATTTGCAAGGAGAGGAAGTTATAATTTCACTGTACTTCCAAGAAAAAAAAAAACGCACGGCTCTGCTTTAGAACACTTGCTTGCCACCCAAACGACCCGGGTTCGAACCTCACTCGGAGCCAAAATTTTTTGTTCTTTATTATATTTGAACCTTTATCGATTTTTCGGCCGCCCCGCCGTGGTGGTCCAATGGCTAAGGTACTCGGCTGCTGACCCACAGGTCGCGGGATCGAATCCCGGCTGCGGCGGCTGCATTTGCGATGGAGGTGAAAATGATGTAGGCCCTTGTGCTCAGATTTTGGTACACGTTAGAGAAACCAGGTGGTCAAAATTTTCAGAGCCCTCCACTACGGCGTCTCTCATAATCATATGGTGGTTTAGGGACCTTAGACCCGCCCTTTTTTTCCTTTCCCTCTCTTCCCTCTTTCTCGTCTTTCTTGTCCCCTTCCCTAATCCCCCAGTGTAGGGTAGCCAACCGGATGTACATCTGGTTAACCTCCCTGCCCTCTCCCTTTTGTTGCTTCCTCCTTATATATTAGACCCCACATATTTTAGGGACCTTAGACCCCACATATCAATCAATCAGGATAAGTAGTGTGAAGGATAAGGTATGGTTTGTGAATGCTCGCGTATAACTGTGCCTGCGAGTGTGCTTTGGCCTTGCGCTATGGTTATGGTGCGAGCGCGTTATATGGCTACAGTGTGAGCGACGGCATTTACTGCGCATGCTGCCGTTTTTGTTTTCCCTGTCACTGTGTTGACAGAGAACCTCTGGACCCCTTCGGAGGCTCACTGGCTGTGGTGCACGTGCACCGTACACGTCTCGCACGGACGCGGCAGGTGATGGACGATGTTTGAGTGGTGAAGAAAAGGAAAAAAAAAAGCAGAAAGAGCAGCGTTCCCCCCTGTCTTTCGCGACAGGAATTGCCACGATTCCGAAGGAAAATAAGAATAATTTCGCCTCTTCTCGGTGGTTTTTGCTTAGTCTTTTTTTTAGATTTCTCGTGTTTTCCCTCTCATGTTTGCACAATCAATCGCAAGCATGTTCATATCCGAATACGCAGTGCTGTGCATGAGTAATCATAATTACACGGACACAGATGGACAGTTTGTATAACTATACTGTATGTGCTTCTGAAAACTGTCTGTTTGTCGATATTGTACCCGCCACGGTAGTGGAGCGGTTGAGGTGCTGGCCTGCTGTACCGCAGGTCGCGAGATCGAATCCCAACCGCGGCGACCCTGTTTTAGCAGGAGGCGTAAATGCTTCGAGCCCGCGTGTTTAGATTTAGGGTATGCGTTACAGAACCCCATGTGATCGAAATTTCTGGAGCCCTCCAGTGCGATGTTTCATAATCATATCGTGGTTTTGGCACGCCAAGAACCCGAAAACCCCATCCCTTATTATTTGTCGGGCAGACGCCCGTATCGAAACTTCGACATATGGAAAGCACTGTAGAAGCACACAACACTTTTAGGTAGTTTCTTACGATATATATATATATATATATATATATATATATATATATATATATATATATATATATATATATATATATATATATATATATATATATATATATATATGTATATATATATATATATATATATATATGTATATAATATATATACATATATATGTATATGTATATATATACATATATATATATGTATATATATATATGTATATATATATATATATATGTATATATATATATATATATATACATATATATATATATGTGTCACGGACGGCTATTTTCGGCGACACCGCGTCACGGCAATTAACGGGCGCCGTACTCCCCGACTGACCGTGAGAAACGGCGGCACATGAAAGGGAACCGATAAGTGCAAAATGGGGTGCTCTCCTTAGAACGTCGCCGCCGACAGTTAATCCTTTTGTAACTGTGGCGACGTCTGCAAGGTCGTAGAAGGCCGCGGTATACCCCGAACAAGGATTAGACTACAAGACGCACGTGCTGAGAGCCAAACGTTTCACCGTTCCCACGGGGAAAAGCGTGGGAAACGCTCTGGTGGCCAAGCCGTATGACAACAACCCGACAGGTTGTCACTCTCGCTAGTTGCGGGCCCTCTCCCAATTAAAAAGGGGTGGGGCCGAAATATTTTTGGGGCGGAGTCTCCCATCAATTAAACGCGCATGATTGGACCCAGGTAGAGGTCTCTTGTCCCCAAGGAAGAGAGCGAGGAGACATGAGAGGGATTTAAGCGCAGGATTTTGCCCTGCTAGGCAGACTAGTCGCTGACCAAGATGGTGTAGAAACAGATCAACAAGCATCTCTTCTAGAAGTTTTTAGTGTGGCTCTGTATCGGCTGGCCACCTAAAATTAGCCGTTCGTCTAGTTGTGACGCGATATTAACGTCTGCAACGTAGACATCGGGACTTCGCCTCGAGTTAGCTCAACCTGCTCGAAGTCACCTGCAAGCACTAGCCTCCCGGAGCCACCAGCGTTGCAACACCGCCGACATCGCAGTCGTGCCAGAACTCTCTTCGACTTCTCGCATCCGATCGTCGGGGACACAACGCTGCCGGTCATCACACGTATGCCTTCACCTGTTTATATCTTCGAACTTTCTCGTCCGTCGTTCTATTCTTGTTAGTTTGTGTAGTATGTAATAGTTCTCTCTCGTAAGCTGATTTATTGTTTCTGTTATATATTTCTTTAGTTGTATCAAGTGTCGATGTGTTTGTTAATTGTATTGAAGTGTTGTATTAGATCCCGTGTGCTGCAATATCACTAGAGTAAAGTTGTTTTGTTTTCTCACGTCTCTGATCTCTTCACTGTCTCTGCTTGCGTACGGAACGAACCGACCTGCTGTCATTCCCGTCGCCGACTTCGCACTGGCGACGCTAGAGTGGCAGCTTGTAACAAAACTGGCGTCCGCGAGACAGGACGTTCCGTACAAGAGTAAGACAGTGAGGGGTGAACGAGAACCGTGCGGACAGCGTTGTGATAGAGCCGCACAGTTGAAGCGGTTGCATCCTGCAATGATTGCGCTGTTTTTATAGTGGCATTATAGTGACAGTTGCAGTATGGAGTGTATGGATTTTGATAAGTGGATCACGCAAGGTAAACAGTTAGGCCTCGAGGGCGCCGAACTGAGACAATGTGTTAAGGAGCAGCAGGAACAGGCGTTAGCCAGAGAAGAGCGGGCACGGGCCCCCGGGAGGAAAAAGAAAAGGAGAGAAAGCGCAAAGAAAGGGCGAAAGAACGAGAAGCGGCAAGGGAAGCGGCAAGGGAAGCCGGAGAACGGGAAGTGCAGTTACTGCAATTAAAGATTCGCCTCAGTGAGAGTAGCAGGGTTAGCCGATCCAGCAGTGAGCACGGCGATGCCGGCGAGAAACTGTCATTTGAGCGAGACACATGGTGTCAAGGGCTACTCACGGTTCTGCCTTGCGAGGCAAATGAAGCTGTTGCGCGACTCAGTCAGCAGAACGCGAACAACTATGAGGTAGTTAAGGCAGAGATGTTCCGGACGTTCGGAACTTCAGTCTGGACAAAAGAAGAGCAGCTCAGACAAGAGTCTGAAAGAAAGCGCGAAACAGAAAGACAACAGTCTGAAAGCGAGGCGCGTCGGAAAGCGCTGGACGTTAAAGTGTGGCAGGAAGCGCTAGAACCAGAGATCGCGCCAGAAAAGGGCCCGCGTATTCTAGAATGCATCAAGGTAGAGTATGCCGAGAACGAAACCTTGGCCGGTCTGGAGGTAGAGACGATGTCGAAAGACGCTCCTTGCGTGGATGAGGAGAGTGCCAGCAGCCCTAATGGGCCCAGTAAGATGCTGGAAACCTCCTTCGTGCCTCAAGAGTACGTTTCGACGTCGTCAAATGTAGGCATGATTAGCACAGTGGCGAATCAGAGCGAGGACGCGACGGTTCAGGAATGCAGCGATGCTATCGGAGAGGGCCCAGCTAATGATTCTATTAGCGTTAACAAAGATAATTTGGTTCGGCAGTCCGTCGTAACACCGAGTTCAAAGTGTTTGAGCGTGGGGGAAAGTGTAGCACAAGCTCCAACGAACTTCCCAACCCCTCAGATCCCGACGCGACATGATGATGACCTCGAGAGAAAGGGGGCAAGCAAACATCGCCGAAAAAGAAAGAAGCGAAAGCGTTCGGCACTGCCTAAGCCTAGGACTAGTCCCACCTCGTCGCCAGAAAGACGAAGGGTAGGCATTCAATCAGTTTTAGGAAACGTCAATGGTGGCGTTCAGCCTGGCACAAGCGGCGAGCCAGCTTTGGAGGAGGAAAAGGAGGTGCATCACCCAAACGAAAGGCGCGTTTTAGTTCGACAACTTCAGGAAGGCGACCTTGTCCGAAGGGTCAACGTCGAAAGATCACAAAAGCTAAAAACCGCGTCGGGGCGAACACAAAGGGACAGTGGCCCCAGTTTTCCCCCTGTTTCTGGCGTCCCTTTCAAATTCCTGAGGGGAACAGGCCAAAGTGTAAAATGAGGTGTGACGGCAGTGCACTGCTTAGAGTTTGTGCATTTTGTATCCTCTGGCGTGTTCGAAAAAACCGCCGGGACCGCGACCCCATCGGGTGCGATTCAGGCGAATCTATTGTAGAAAATGGGGCACGGTCAGTTGAGTAATTGTTGCACGCGCGTACTAAGTATAATTATTCAGGGCAACATTGGAGATTCATGTTTGAGTCGTTTTAATTTTGTATAGGTTACAAGATTTGATGTAAAGTTTTCAAAAGGAAACCGCCGAGCCAAAAGCTGAAAGTTAGCATCGAATTAGTTTAATCATGAGTGCGAAAATTTGCATGAAGTAAAACCCGAGAAAATGTGTCATTTTTCTAGTTGTTTCAAAGGTTTAGTGGGGCATCGTATGCCTCCACTGCCAGGGGGATGTGGCATGAATGAGCATTTGAGGAAGATGTTAGCATAAACCGAATGATTTCGTAAATTGATTAAGATTGGCGTGACCCGGTACAGTTGTCGTTGCGCGCATTGAGACTTAAGGTCTATGAGCATGTTGTTTTTTTTCCCCTTCCGTCGGTTGTTTTCTGTTTGTATGCACGTATTTCATTGTATAAGAAGTGTATTTTGAGTTATTTTCTTTTTGCTTGGTGCATTGGTTGTTTTTACTTGCTGTAATGCACATTGAAGGATTGCCCTACAGTAAAGGAGCGCACCTGTTCCGTTTTATTTCGTAGTATACAATCGTGCAGTGTATTCTGTATTGATGGCTGCCGTACACGGCTATTTCCTCTTCTTGTTTGTATGGCGCATTGATATTGTTGCGTGTAAATGAAGCTGGTGCTCTAACAATTGTTTGTTTTTCCTTTTGTTGTTACTTTGATGCACTCTGCCTATTTATGTTGTGTATGAGAGGGACAGTCCTCATGCCTGCCTTGTTGGTGGTGTTTTGTTCCTTGTTGTCGAAAAAATTCCCCTCCGTGTCAACAAATGTTATGAATAACATTCTGAAAGTGGGGGGCAATGTCACGGACGGCTATTTTCGGCGACACCGCGTCACGGCAATTAACGGGCGCCGTACTCCCCGACTGACCGTGAGAAACGGCGGCACATGAAAGGGAACCGATAAGTGCAAAATGGGGTGCTCTCCTTAGAACGTCGCCGCCGACAGTTAATCCTTTTGTAACTGTGGCGACGTCTGCAAGGTCGTAGAAGGCCGCGGTATACCCCGAACAAGGATTAGACTACAAGACGCACGTGCTGAGAGCCAAACGTTTGACCGTTCCCACGGGGAAAAGCGTGGGAAACGCTCTGGTGGCCAAGCCGTATGACAACAACCCGACAGGTTGTCACTCTCGCTAGTTGCGGGCCCTCTCCCAATTAAAAAGGGGTGGGGTCGAAATATTTTTGGGGCGGAGTCTCCCATCAATTAAACGCGCATGATTGGACCCAGGTAGAGGTCTCTTGTCCCCAAGGAAGAGAGCGAGGAGACATGAGAGGGATTTAAGCGCAGGATTTTGCCCTGCTAGGCAGACTAGTCGCTGACCAAGATGGTGTAGAAACAGATCAACAAGCATCTCTTCTAGAAGTTTTTAGTGTGGCTCTGTATCGGCTGGCCACCTAAACTTAGCCGTTCGTCTAGTTGTGACGCGATATTAACGTCTGCAACGTAGACATCGGGACTTCGCCTCGAGTTAGCTCAACCTGCTCGAAGTCACCTGCAAGCACTAGCCTCCCGGAGCCACCAGCGTTGCAACACCGCCGACATCGCAGTCGTGCCAGAACTCTCTTCGACTTCTCGCATCCGATCGTCGGGGACACAACGCTGCCGGTCATCACACGTATGCCTTCACCTGTTTATATCTTCGAACTTTCTCGTCCGTCGTTCTATTCTTGTTAGTTTGTGTAGTATGTAATAGTTCTCTCTCGTAAGCTGATTTATTGTTTCTGTTATATATTTCTTTAGTTGTATCAAGTGTCGATGTGTTTGTTAATTGTATTGAAGTGTTGTATTAGATCCCGTGTGCTGCAATATCACTAGAGTAAAGTTGTTTTGTTTTCTCACGTCTCTGATCTCTTCACTGTCTCTGCTTGCGTACGGAACGAACCGACCTGCTGTCATTCCCGTCGCCGACTTCGCACTGGCGACGCTAGAGTGGCAGCTTGTAACAATATGCAAAGGCAAAGAAGCGCGATACGTTGGAAATATAAGTCGAGTCGCCAGCATAGATAGATAGATAGATAAACTGATAACTAAATGCATATAAGGTTGAACGTTGTGAGATTGATAGTTGGTTTAACCTTACTATCTTCGGTGAATGTTTGTGGTTCATGCATTCTGGGGGCACCTGGTAGCTGTTAGTTGCTTCCGGCACTCGCCTGATGGATGAGGGTACCGGCGCGCTCGTCGGTGCTGTCCAGGACAGCTGTCGTCGCTGCTCGGCGCAGGAATTTTCGGTAAAGGGGAGGGGGGAAGGGGCTGGAAAAGTCCTCTGTTCTGTTTTATTTTATTGCTTCGCAGGGTTGGTGTGATAAGGACGAGCGCTTTGCGTTCGGTGTTTGCGCGGCGCCCGTCGTTCAGGCTGGGCCTTCGCAGACCAAACGTGGCTTCGCGGTTGACCTAGGTTCGGCAGAGAACTGGGGGAGGGGGAGGTGACGGAAGGCGAGTAAGTGTTAGAGCGCAGCGACTGTAGCAGCAGTAGCAGCGGGTTAACGGGAGGTAAGGGGGCTATAGTGAAAAAAAAGAGGATTGTGAGAGAAAAAGCAGCGATTTTGTTATCGTTGTATCTGAAAATTATGTACACCTTGATGATGCTACACTCGAACAACAACAACAACAACAACAACAACAACAACAACAACAACAACAACAACAACAACAACAACAACAACAACAAAAAAGAGCATATGCGACTCATTTCGGATACTCCTGACCCGTCTAGTATACAACTCTCTTTAAAAGAGGCACGTTAAATTTTTTGTGGATAACACGACTCTCGAAAAAGAGCATAGAAAACCCCTAAGTGGAGTTTGGGGCCTCTTTAAAAATTGTCACATACGTGGCAAAACAGAACCCTCGGAAGAGAGCCAACTGACTTTATTTCACAAATAATTGTTGGGCCTTAGCGTCCCAAAACCACCATATGAGACTCCCTTGTTTTTCTGAGAGTGTAGGTGGTCCAGCGAAACAACGAGGGAGAGAGAGAGAGTGATCACAAGATGTGGAAGAGGTTGAGCGAGAGAAAAGAGAGTTAGAGCAAGATGTGAGCTATACCGTTGCCACTTCGCGAACTACGTCGATATTGGTGTCCAGGACGACTGAAATACGGAAGCCCATTTCGAAATAAAGCTTTTGTTGTGCAGCTATGTTTGGCAGGTGATGGCCGGATGGGATGCCTAAGAGAAAGGGTGCCGTCTGTGTTCGTGTACGGATAATAATTAAACCGCAGACCAATAAAGGCACAAATTCATTATTTGTTTTTTTCATAACTGGGCTGTATAACGATCCTCACTTGAATTTAATGGAGTTAAAGTGGACAACGATCACCATCTCCGTCGGTTGGATTCGAATCCGCAATCTTCGAATTCTATACTTTTGGGTGCGTATCCAACCGGTAGAAAAGGTGATTTTTCGTCCACTTCAATTTTCTTTAACTGTAGTAAGAATCACTACAGTACAGTTAAGAAACCACAAACAATATACTTTATGGTTTCCTTGGTCTCTCGGTTTCATGAGTTACATGTAATGGAGAAAACGTGCACCTCTGACCATTCCTTTCTATCTGACTGTCGCGCCTGTGTCGCCCGTGATCGTATGGAGGAAAATAGTTTAGATGCAGCGGAAACAGTCTTGTGCAGGCTGCTAGCGAAAGTTACGTGGGCCTCGTATTTAAGACTCCTGGTTTAGATTGATAAATTTTACTCTGAGAGCTTTAATGTCGTCCATTATAAAATAACACGTTCATTATTACAGAAAAAAAATCAAAGTTTAATATTTAAATTTCGCGCCGGAATAGCAGCGCGTGACGTCGCAAATTCCGAAGTGCAATTTTCGTATTCTAGCGACATTTGCTCTACGAAATCGGCCGAAACTCGGCATTTGACTTCTACGGCCCATTCAGAGCACATGGTATTTCATTAATTAGACAGTGCTAGTAATTAGAAAGTACGTAGGTTCTTCTAGTAGACTGTAAAAACCACTGACGTAACATTTGTTGCGGAAATTTCGAGCTGGCGTCGCCACTCGCGTTTTTTTGCGCGTTTTTTCGCTTACCAAAGCCCCTTCTCGTTTGAAAATGGGATTTTGGAATCGTGAATAAAAAATTTACTAATACGTCAAAAAAAAAAAAAAAAAATAAGACAGGCGATACTTACTTCAAGCTGCGCTAGGCTTGAAACAGCACTGATTCTGGACACAAATCTGGTTGCTTCAAGGGTGCATGTAGGCCTTTGATAGGCGAAACTGGTTGTTTCAATACCTTTCTTCTATGTTATTGCCGCGCCTTGTCTGGCGAATGCTAAGTTGTTTATACGTTGATTCTAAACGGCGAGAGGTTCAAGTTAATCCACTGAAAAGAAAAGACGACACGGATGTCTCAGCTCTAGAGAGAGAGAGAGAGAGAGAGAGAGTGAGTGAGTGAGAGAGAGAGGGATAGAGAGAGAGAGAGAGAGAAACTAGCGCTGAAAGCAAGCGTTCGCACCTCTCATGCACGTATACAAGCACGTCGTGGTCTTTGGCGTAGGCCTTATATCGCTTCGTAGCCTTCTCGGAGCCACTGTTATCTTTGCCGTTTTATATATATATTCCCTCTTATCTCGTACTAAAGGCCTTCGGCCAATCGCCGTCCCTTCGCAGCCATTTGTTGGACTAGCTCTTGCCTTATTCATTCGTAATGGACCATTAATGAGTGGTGGGACTTGCGTAATTTCTGTGGCACATACCGTTTATGACTGTAGTAGAGAGAGAGAACTGTTTATTAAAAAGCAGAGAATTTAGCCTACATGTATAAATCGGTGACTTGCCACTCGGCGTGGGGAAGGGGATTAGGGATAAAAAGTACGAATAGGGAGATAGATAACAAAAAGAGACAACATGTAAAGATAGAAAATAGAAGACGTGGCCTTTCGTTCTATATGACTGTGGTCGTTTTCTGACAGGCCGTGCAAACTATGGCCATATTAAATAACGTCGCTGTTGAAATCGGTTTTCTCTCTGGTGTCCCTCTAATACCATCTTAAAATCGCGGAACGAAACAGTACAACAGAGAGGAAGGCGACCCGGTAGCAACAGATCCGTTGTGCCGTTTCTTTGCGCTATTTACGATGATGTTGATGTGAAAGCACCAACTGGACCAACGTTCAACTATGTTCAAGATACACAGCGTTACCGTCATGGTGAAGTGCGGTCGCTTAAATATTAAGCAGAGCGCAGTATACACTGCAGAGCTGACTGTCACGATGAAGTGCGGTCCCTCAAATATTAGGGAGAGTGCAGTATAGACCAGAGCTGACCGTTATGATAAAGTGCGGTCCCTTAAATATTAAGGAGTGTGCAGTATACACCAGAGCTGACCGTCATGGTGAAGTGCGGTTCCCTAAATATTAAGGAGAGTGCAGTATAGGCTGCACAGCTGGGTGTTACAGTTTCTTTTTTTTTTTTCTCGTTCACTACGTTGCTGCTCATGTCGTGTCCGGCGTCTGCGTTTACGACAGGGCCCGCGTGAACGGAGAATCGCCTGCTCGGTTCGCGTTTCGCAGGAAACGGCCAAGACCATATCGCTGGATCGAACGCTCCATAGAAACCGTCTACGTAGCATTCCTATACGCCTTCGCTAACCGCCGTTCGCTATTGTCGCGTAAAATATATGATTAACAAAAAATACAAGAAAAGAAACACGAACGTAAGAAGCAAACCAATGTCAGAAAGAACCTCCGTTCGTCCTCGGGGCTTGCCGCGCCGCTTGTTCTCGGAACGAACGACGATTTCCGTGGAAAAGGGCGCGAGGCTCGTTTTAGGGAATGAGAAGGGAAAAAAAGGTGGGTGGGAGTTTTGTTGTAGGTTTGTTTTGTGTTAATGCGCCTCTCTCTTGTTTTTTTTTGTTTTTAGTCGTTCGTACCGAAATCGAATGATGGTCGATTGCGGTTGGAGAGCGCGCGCGTGCGACCATTGTTTCCGGAAGTTGTTTTTAGTGTCGCGAGCAACACGTGACGCACTTGGTTTCTTTTTCGAGCACTTCCGGTTGATCACTTCCGCGTTGCTAGAGGCTCATAAAAATGCGTTTAAAAATGATGGAGCTCGACTAAGCCGCTCAAGCCTTGAAAAAAATTGAAAGTGGGCGATTCTGAAGACTGATCTTGTTGCTTCCATGTTGCTCCCAGGCTTTAGCTAAATGATGTTAGTTGTTTGTGCGTTGCTTCTGGGTCGTTGCTAGGCTACTGGTCAAAATAAAGAAGGAAGGAGAGAGAGAGAGAGAGAAGGAAGGGTCGCTAACCTGAAAAACGTCATGGTGGACCTTCCTGCGCTGGGGAAAGGGGTTCATAAGAAAGAGAACAGAAACGGGCGTCGATGGTGCGTTTCGTGCTCGCGCACCGATGGAACCACGACATTCTAAAGCGCTCACGCAAACCAGTAGTAGATAGCGAAACGGCAAAGACCTGATGGCGATTGCCGAAACGGTCCGCAGCGTACAGTCGCAGTTGTACGCGAATTGAAGACGTTACAATAGCTTCGCGAAACAATTTCAGCCATCTCTCGCCCGCTGTAACGGCGGCACTCCCGTTCCTTGGAATGTGGCCCTCCGTGCTTTCGCTTCGAGCATGTAGGGAAGCGTTGGGAAGAGTCAAAGGAAGCAAGGGAACACAAGGAGTCTCTGTAGGCGGAAAGGGGAGAGGAATGACGTTCCGGGAACGAACGACACCGTAGTTGGGGAAGGTACGATTGCTTGCTTGCACGGCTTGTACGAGAAGTGGTGATAGCGTCGGCTCCACGCTCGTAGGGTATAGAGAATGCGTTCTCCTTTCCCCCTTTTTTTCCCTTTCGCGCCTTTTGCAGCGGTGTTCTTTCGGTTATATGGGAAAAAAATTCGAGAATCGAATAAGTAAAACGGGTGAAAAGAGGATGTGCGGATTTTATTAGGGAAAACGGGGGGAATGGGAATGCCAAGGAGCTGTTAAGGAATGTAATCTCGGTGTCCCGAAGACACACGACAATTGCTCTCCTGCTACCGTTATCTCGTGGTGCAAATGTGGGGAATCAAGAGGGCGCCGGTAGAAAGTAGGGTCGGCGGAATTTAGGCAAGAAGAAAACGGTTTGCACCGGTCCGCCGTGCTCAGGAAAAAAAAGAAGGGGTGGTGGTAGGCAGGAAACAACGTGAAACGGATTGAATCGTGGTATGCATGGTCACGTTGTAGCTAAAGCCACTTAAACACCTAGCACTTGCTAGTTTTTCTTTCACGAGAAGTTTGAAAAGATGAAAGAAAAAACATCGAAATAGGGAACGAGTCGGCGAAGCCAGTGGAAAATATGTAAGGCGACGACCGCGATATTTGGCGCAAGGAGGTGACTGAGAAAAAAAAAAGGAAAGAAAGAGATGCAGGGGAAATAGAGACTACAGGCTCTGTAAGGACATAGACGGAATAAAAAAAACGCCATGACGTTATTTTTGCTTGCCCGCACAGCTGACACCAGCTTGCGCGTTTGGTAACGCATCTCCACAGGCACCCAGATACACTTCTGTTGACGCGTCTCCTTCGCGAGTTTCCGTTAATACACACTTTAGGGAAGAAGCGATGCCTAGATATGTCCTTGTATGTAGTGCAGCAATTCGGAATATGTATGCTCGTGTTTCTTTCTGTCTTTTTTTTTCTGCCGTTGCCTAATTCTGCTTCCCGCTTCAGGGAGATACCGCTCCCGATTTCCCCTCTGTTTTCTCCCCTTATCTTTATAGTTGCCATATAACGCTCGCTTTCGCGTCCACGCCTTCTGACGAAATTGCGGAAGTTCTTTCATGGTCGCTCCTGTTTGCTGTTTCTGTTGGTTTATGGCGCGGGATTTTTTTACGTCGTTTGTTTGTTGTTGCTGTTTGGCGCCCGTACTGCTGTGCGCTCGCCTGCCTCTCCCGTCTTTCCCGTCGTGCATGTTCGTGTCGTTGCTCCCGAGAGTGGTAAAAGTGGCGGCGGTATACGGGAAGCACAGTCGCTCGATCCCAAATGGGGAAAGCAGTGGGCGAAGCAGAAAAAGAGGAAAGTAAGGTGAAACGAAAAAAAAATAAATGAAACGTCGAAAGTGGTGCATACGTTGCAGTGCTGCAAGCGTTGCTTTGCCTACCACATCACAAGCGGCACGCATATACACGCTTCCCAATCGGAGAATGGGGATGCATGCAGTAGAGGGAAGCGAGGGTCTAGAAAGAAGAAAAAAAAAGCAGGCCATCGCACTTCGCTGTAATGTTGCGGGATGTGGAAAGGGGAGTGTGACAGGGTGCGTGTGATTACTTGGGAGGGGGGAAGGTTCCCGTTTGTGTTTCTTCGCGTTCTATTTTGGGCTGTTCTCGCCGGTGTTTTTTGTTTTTCTTGGTAAGCGGAAATCGTCGAAGAAGGCAATGCGAAAGTGCTAAAGAGGCTGGCGACATGATGGGGCCGCCTCCGTAATTCTTGGTCGGTTTGGCGAAACGGGGAAAAAGTGTTTTTTATGGAAAGGGCGATGCTGTTGCATGTAAGTGTCGAGAGTAAAGTTGTGTTGCTTGTTTTGTGGGTACCAGGAAACGGTGCGCGAATGGCGGGACCGTTTAGGGATGCTCATTGCGCGCGTGAAGGAAGAGAGAGTGTGTTACGGTTAGGGCTAGGGCGAATACAGAAGGAAGTGGGTCAAGCGGGCCGGACCGCAGTGACGTCCGCCCGCGCGGATACGACAGCGACGTTCGAGAATTCCAGACCTCCTTGACGACGGTTGCGCATCGCCGGGAAAGGCATTACCGTGCTGTCTCTCTTACTACCCGCAAGTGTTACGTTAATCAAGAATCCAAAAGTAACCGTCAACTTTAAAACGAGAATCTTGGGTGCCTCATCAAACACCCACCGTAGAGTGATGCAAAATAACGTCATCATTGTGATGATGTCACGATGACGTCAAATAACGAGACGTCACGTGACGTTATCTTTCTTATGATGTCGTCACTTCCTTGAAGGTGCGTCGATGACGGAGGCACTGCACAGCCACGGGTTGCGCACACGGATTCCAATGTCTCCGGTCCTGGAGGCTGCGTAAAAATGAAGTCTTTCGTCTTTGAGTCGTCTTAGGTGAAAGCATAAGAATCCGTCTGTCTTTTTGTGGCCGAGCTTGAAACCTGCTAGCTAGACTATTTCCGCCTGTTCGACTTTGACTGGCTATGCTTGGCTCGCTGTGATGGATACCGCCAAACAAGAATCAATCAATCAATCAATCAATCAATCAATCAATCAATAAGTCGATCAATTAATCTATCTATCAATCAATTTCATGACTATTTTTTATGGTTTTCATTACAGAAAAAAGATCGTAAGACTTTCTGCTCCCATTGTTCATTATGGGCAGGGTTATGTTATTAGAGATAATAGACTTAGTAATAATAGCACAACACGCCGCTGTTCAGCGGTTTTTTTGCTGGAGCTGTACAGCGGTAAATGCGGGATACACTATCCGTGATGGAAGAGAAGTGTCGACCGACCACAGCCGGGATAGAGGGTCAAGCCAGCGGACGGGGGGAAATTTATAGGGATGATCGTGCGAGATATAGGGAGAGAGATGGCTGAGAAGGACGCCGTCAAGACTGGTAACACAAGCGAGGCAGGGAAAACAAGTTGAAGAAACAAGGCAAACGGCGAAAGGCAAAATCAAACAAAGCAGATGTCGGTCGTGTGTGCCCGCGGTTCGTGGTTGACCAGGCATCGGGCCGAGAAATGCCGCCGGGAAGCGATGTAGGGAAGCGATTTGGCGAGGGAGTTTGGGGATCGGCGTTTGGAGGAAAATGTAGGGATACACGACGCAGGTGTTGCGGCGAGATTCGGGACAGAGCGGGATGTGAACGAGGCATAAAAAACGCCTCGAGGAAAGTGGCGAACGTGTCGCCATAACCGAGAGTGCACGTGTGCTGCTTGGCTGCGTTTATTCTTGCTGCCACATTTTTGCCGAAAGTGCGAACATGGAGGTGTCTCTGTCTCTGCATCCGATTCTATGCTTAAGAAGAAGAGCAGTGGACTAAAGCCCGAAACTGTAGGAGAGGGAAGGAGGAAGGAGGGGGTGATAAGATTAGGAAGTTTGCTGCAATATATTGTCACGGGGTCGTGACGTGGACGAAGGAAGAAGACTGTAGGTCCAAGGTGAAACTGTTTATTAGGCCGAACTTGTGGCCGTTGAACGGAAAGCCAGATTACAGCAATACTCACTGGCACTGAAAGTGGTGAACGGAGCGTCGGCCGTCGATCAATTCACTAGCGGCGAAGCGCGTCGGCATTTATACATGTGCCGTCGAATATCCTTATCACCATGGCCTTATCACCATGGTCGTCGCGCAAGCTCTGACTAATCTCGAGCGCTCGCGCCCTGCGCGCAGTCTTAACAGAGCGATCTACAATAATCGCGGACCTTCTCGAACAATGAGTCGCAGTTTGCGCTGAGCATTCCTGACAGGCTTTGTGGACGAAAATCGAATGAAAGAAATGCGAAAATAAAAAAAGTGCCGCCATATTCACGAAGTGAATGATGATGAGGGGGGGATCATCATCAGGGCTCATCATCAAGCTCCGGAGGTAAACCTGGTAAACCATAAATCCTCCGTACATTTTGCCGACTCGATTTTATTACAACGATCCCCCTAGCGTACGTCGCCGCGCTAAATTGAACGATTGCCTTCCACCAATGACACGCGCCATATGTCACATCATTCCTATTTTATAACATCTCGCATCTTTCATCATCAACTACAAGTACCGCCGTCTTGTTTATAACATCTTGCATCTTTTCATCATCAGCTACAAGTACCGCCATCTAGTGAACTCTGCAAGAACTAAACGAGAGGTGGCTACATACAGGGGACGCACAGCCCACGCCTTACGGAGCTTCGCCACTAAAAAAGAAACGCGCGTGGCAGTGTGATGATGGATAGTTGGCGTACGTCTAAAGGGACCATCGCCCCGCACTGGACGTTAGTCGCTTAGAAGACCTTCTTTTTGGGCGAGTTGGTGCATCTTAAGACAAAGTCAGGAACTGCGCAAATTATCACACGCGCAAAGCTGACAAAAATGAACTTGCGCCTGTAGGCAGGGGACTCTGCTTATGCGCAAGAATGCGCTTCGTTGATTTGATTGATTTGTGGGGTTTAACGTCCCAAAACCACCATACGATTACGAGAGATGCCGTAGTGGAGGGCTCCAGAAATTTCGACCACCTGGGGTTCTTTAACGTGCACCCAAATCTGAGCACACGGGCCTACAACATTTCCGCCTCCATCGGAAATGCAGCCGCGGCAGCCGAGATTTGATCCCGCGACCAGCGGGTCAACAGCCTAGCACCTTGGCCACTAGACCACCGTGGCGGGGCAAGTATGCGCTTCGTGTCTGTCTTCTTTTAGGTGTCAGACATATTTAATATCAATCAGGACCAACATGCAGGTATTGGGGACGTCATTAGAAGTATCTTTATCCTAATGTGGAGAAATAAAATTGGACGAAAAGGCAGCTTGCCTCCAGTAAGGACCGGTGTCTGTTAGTTTTCTTTAATTATTATGGGGCTAAGAAAAGAGAAGAGCCCTTAAATTTACTTTCCTTCAGTCTTTTGGGTGTATAAGTTTCACGGTTACTGCTTTGGACGTAAGCAGGCTAACGTCAGTGGTGAGAAAGGCGATAAAGACCATGTACTTTGCCCATGATAATATTAAGGGTTTAACGTCTCAAAGCCACAATATGATCGTGAGTGACGCAGTTGTAGATTACCCGTAAATTTCTACTATCCGGTGTTCTATTACGTGCACTGGCATCACACAGTACATGGACCTTGTTCGCGTTCATCCGTCGCTGCCTGGATCGAACCTACGACCTTCAGATCAGCATGTACTATATTCATGTACATGACAACGAATGTATACGAAACTTAGATACGAGGGATAACATCACTACCATTTGCATTAGAGTAGCTTCAATAAACTTCCATTTTATATCGCATAAAATTTCGATGCACACTTTCCTTGGACGCAGGTATTTTGTTGCGCTGTGAATCTGCGGTGTTTAGGTGACATCTTGATAATCTATCGAGCTATAAGGCGGGTAAGCATTGGAAGGTGTTGAGACAGTATACAGGATAACTATAGCTTGTCCGCAAACTTGTTACGTTAGGGCTATACGGCGTCACCGCCTATAGCCGTAAACGTGAGTGCACAAGCAACGTGGTGCCTCCTGGAGGGGTTGAAACGAACCACGCAAGCACAGATTTCAGTATTGCATAAATCAGGTGCACTTTCTTCGGTGGTGCGAATTTCCTGCAGCGGCACAGTTCAGAATTAGTTGCCTACTTAATCTTTTTCGCCCATCACTTCCCGATGCGTAAACTAAGAAACGGGTCTACAATTGGGCTTGCGCGAAGTATAACAAGTTGTAGATACCATTGTCCCGCATCTTGGTATTCTGGAAAACCCATTTTGGTCATCCGGAATGCCGCATATGCGCTAAAAAAAAAAAAAAAACTCCAATCACTAGGTAGCAGCTCCCGACTTTGAGTCACAGTATATGAGCGTTTATTGCCCGACATGCATGCACAAATACGTGGCTGAGGAGAATGCATGGCTTGTTCGGCCGCGTCTCTTCTTGTTTGCAACAATATGACAAAACGATAACAAAAATAATTGAAAGCAACAGGCAATGAAACCAAGGAAGGTGGATGGGATGGTATTTGTAGTAATTATGATTTAATTCCACACTATTATGTACTTCCTTTTCCCCTCACAAACTACAACTGATTTGAATAAACCAACGGAAGCATTCCCCTGACGCCCGTGACCATTTTTACAAATGCTGTTGTTCTTTTATTACTGCCTAGAATTGTAGTATGACCAAGTAGTTCAATTTTTCCTCGTAACCCTCCGCATTACGACCGGAAAAATTATGTAAAAACACTTTGCAACCTTGCTTTCTGTTATTTATTGCATATTTTGCTCATCCTGCTTGGATTGTTTGTCCGCAGCATTTTATAAAGACATAAACAAATAAATAAATAGATAAATAAATAACTGTAAATGTGAAGAAAGCAATCTGGACGAAAAGATAACTTAGCACTGAAGCAATGGCTAAATTAATTAACAGAGTAGCTAACAGGTGCGGGGGACTATTTGAGGAGAATCTCCGCAGACTGTTCCACGCTTTCCTCATGAGCCACATCAACTATGTGGCTCCCGCCCACCTGTGGCAAAAAGGAGACATACGCCGTCTCGACTTAATCATCCGCTGGTCCGTTAAACAGGTGCTCGGGATTTACCGGGCAGCATTCGCATGGCCAAGATCAAAGAGCTAGGCCTTCATATAACACATTCAACGAAATTAAAGAAGCTCAAAAAGTGCCTCAAATTGTAAGGCTGTCTTCCACTGCAGCTGGGCGACGGTTATTAGCCCACCTCGGGCTCAAATATCCCGTATCCCAAGAATGTCCGTGGCAGCTCCCCGAAGACCTGCGCGCAAAATTAACAGTATCCCCGATACCCCGTAACATGCATCCAACACATAACGTTGGGTGACGTCAGGCACGGGCACGAGCCCTATACTCAGTACCGCAGCCGCTATGGGGGATAACGTGGCCTTCGTAGACGCAGCGCAGTACGGCTCTACGGACCACTTTGTCTCGGTGGTTACCCCACTCAAAGGCGAACACTTGTCGTCTATGACTTTATTAAATTCAAACGCTGATCGTGCCGAGCAGGTCGCTGTGGCTCTAGGTCTCGCTGCCACCGATCGCACCGCCATTTTACACGGATTCGTGCGGAGCTGCACGGGCCTTCATGACAGGCTCAGTTTGTCGGGAAGCCGCGCGCGTTCTCTCTCCTGCCAATCGGTCAGGCAAAGAACACAGAATTTGGTACCCGGCACACGTTGGCCTACACGTACACGGAACCATCCTTAATGCCAACGAGTTGGCTCAGTCCCGGGCGCGAGGTCTCACATTCCACGCCTGGGAGAACCACTCGAAGGCTGAGGACGTCACTTGTTACTTCAGAGGCCCGTTGCTAACTTTTAATGAGATTTTCAAACACTACCAATTGGAGCGGCGGAAATACCCACTCCCGCACATGCACTTAACAAGTCACCTCAGTCCATAACTCTACGACTCTTACAGACGGAGGCATCGCCTCCTAATTGCTCTAAATGCATGGATGACATAGATCCGGGGTGCCCGCACTGTGGTCATGCCAACTCTCCAACACATGCTGTGGCAATGCCTTGCGTTGCGCGACAGCAGCGAGTCTCCCTCAACGGAGGTGGACTGGACCTGTCTCCTCACAAGCCACGACAAAGGAGACCAGCTTATTAGGGCCATCCAGAGGGCCCACGGCATAGCCGTGGAGTTCAACCTCCCCGTCCCGTCGTGGGAGTGGCCCACCGGTGTCGCCCCCTAAGAGGGGTTGAGTGCCGCCTCTAGATACTAATAATGTTCCTTGCCTCTGAACTGTAGAAGCCGAACCTGCGACCTTTGGATAACGTGTCCGATGCTCTACCAGCTGAGCTACAGTGGCGGTCATCTTCTCGTCTACATTACGTGGCATATATATGCACTTAGACCTTGGAGTGTCAGTCAGCGCCGCCAGGAGCCATGACGGCTAGTGTGGAACGCTCTTTTTTTCTGCCTTCTGGCCTGACGAATCACGTGATCCCTCTTGCGAAATCCCTCTTTCGTTTATTTGTACACTCTAAAAAAATATCGAGTAAAAAGGGTGTATTTTTGTCCCCCAACAATAATCGTCACCAGGCTTGCGTGCGCTTCCTTTCTTGAAAACTTGGCACTGGCCACTTTCCTATCGAGAATGCAATGTCACCCTGATAACGGGCATGTCGATCGTGACCAGAATGTACCAGGCGCGGGGCGATAGCGCGAGGATGAAACGCAATATAGATGACAATTATTGTTGTGGGACATAAAGACACCCTTTTTACTCGCTCCTTTTTTAGAGTGTACGTGAATGAAGCTGACACTTGAAAGAGTGTTGTCCACGGATAAAGAACACCTCTAAGGGTGTTATCCTGTCTTTATGGAGAGCGTGCGCGTGCGTCAAAAATGTCGCACTGCTCGATTGCGAAGTCTTTGCGGCAGAACGCTTTGACCCCGTTATCTCACGGCGAAACTCGCGGCCGAGCGTCGCTTCGGACGCTAAGCACGTAGTTTTGTTTTGCTGTTGTGTTGTTTTTTTATATAAAGGACGCGTGTCGGTTTCGATTTTACGAGGTCGTTCGCAACGTCGTTTCTTGTTACTCAAGGACCAGGAAATGTCGATCATAAATCCAGGCCTTCGTCGAAGCTATTATTTTCGCGTTCGGCTCCTTATACTGCACGGAGTGCATGTATACAATGTCTTCGCAGCTCTTCGAAGGCTGTAGAGCCAGGTCAGATTATTGCGTGAGTCGATCGTAAACGCGAACTTCTATTGCGTTTTCTTGTTGAAGTGTTGAAGAAAGCCTCATTCATTGTGTGCTGTTCCACCCGTGAGCAGTCTCCTTCGTTACCAAGGAGAAACATTGATATCGATCATGAAGAGCAAAAGTTATGACAACAACAACAACAACAACAACAACAACAACAACAACAACAACAACAACAACAACAACAACAACAACAACAACAACAACAACAACAACAACAACAACAACAACAACGATGACGACGACAACAACAACAACAACAAAACCCTGGCGTGGGCGGCAGCGTGGAAACAGATGTTGCCAAAAGAGAAGCTGCTCCACTTTAAAAATAAGGATTATATATAAATATTGCTGTAGTCTCAATAATTGGCATAATTGCATTCGGTTATAGTTACTGGGATGTCTCCTCTGCTGTACCGGATTACATAATTAGCCAATAAGAGTACCATGTTCAGTGTATGTTTGTTTACTCATATCTGTGGTCCCGAACCCGTCATCTTATCCGTCATAAATCTCATCTGATATTGTGACCGTTCGCTCGTTTAGCGTTTTTATTTTGTAGCTATATTTTTTTATTTCTAAGCTCAATTTACAGTGTTTCTTGTGTTTTTCGCTTCCGAGGTCTTTACGTTAAAGGTCCTGGCATCCAGTTTTTAGCTCATTTCCCTTTGTGGGTTAGCGCCGTCAGAGTAAGGCATGATGACAACCATCAATAGAGAGAGTGAGATAAGAGGAAGGCTGGGAGGTTTACTACATATTGGGATCCACCATCGAAAGACCAATCTCGTGTGGCGTACACCACTGACTAAAGTTAAATATGAGCGGATAGGTGGATAAAACCGTAAATAGTTGGATCAAAGAGGAATTTGAAGTTAGTGACAAGAAGGGAGAAATAGTGAATTGGTCAAGTAAATGTCAAATTTATTAAAAAGTAGAATTACATGTCAATTATTGTAAATGAAAAAAAAAGATAAATAAACCATTGCACGCTGTGAGATAGCGCCACAAGTACAACTAAATGGAGCATTAAGGTAGTTTATTGTTCCTTTTTTTTTGCTTCAACTTTAGTTTTGCTTGAAGTTTCCTCCTTCAGTCGATGTCGGGAGGAGGGAAATGATGACGACGCCCCTACCAATCATCGTGAAATCGCTGAAAGTGGGTGGGACTTCTTTTTATTTTCCGCTTTACTGACGCAACCCACAGCGTTCAGTGCACTGCACGCAATTACTAAAACGAGGTGTGCTGCATGTATTATTCGTTGAAATTACATCTAGTATTTGGCACGCTCTAGAGGTTGGTGTTTTTTTTTTTTCTTACGGGCGAAGCTCCTTTAGGCGTGGGTCTGTCCATCCCTTGTATGTATGTAGTATTACGCAGCCACCGGTGGCACATACCCGTTTTAGAGCAGGTATGTGCCACAGAGGATGCGAGATGGGAGATTGGGGTGTTCACTAGATGGACGCACGGATGGACGGATGGATGGATAGACGCGCGGATGTATGGACGGATGGACGCACGAACAGACAGACAGATAGATGGATGGGCGGACTCACGGACGGACGTATGGACAGGCGGACGGACGAATGGATGGACGCACGGATGGTAGCGCGGACGGACGGAAGCAAGAACGAACGGACGGACAGAAGCACGGACGGTCTGATGGACGCTTCGCCCCACTCATCATCAATCACTTCGTGGATGTGCTGTGATTTTTTTCATGTTGTGCAGTGTAGAGTGAGTTGGAGAATGGGTTAACGAATAAAGTAGTAATAATTGTTAGGGTTTAGCATCCCCAAACCATTGTATGACTTTAAAGGACTTCACAGCTAGGAAAGGGTGCCGCACAATCCGAACAGCTGCGCTTCTCGAACGCGCGTCTAAATCAAAGCGCGCTGGCCTCTAGCATTTTCGCCTCCACCGAAAGTGCGGTCACCGTGGCTGGGATTCGATCCCGCTACCTTCGTTCGTGTCAGCAGTTGCGCACCGTGAATGATATAGAGGACCATGGTGGGTGTGGAAAGTGTGCCGTCAGCGATAACATTTCCTAGTTGAGCAACCTCTCGTTATATGAGCAGCAAATAAATAAATAAATAAATAAATAAATAAATAAATAAATAAATAAATAAATAAATAAATAAATAAATAAATAAATACTATGTTTTAGGGCACTTTAGTGCACTACACCAGTCAGAACAGGCAGAAAAAAAAACGAAAGAGGAAAACTTAAGCGCAATAAGCGCTCTGCAGGTATTGGGGAATCGACAAAAAAACTAGCATAAAAAATGTTCATAAGAACAGGCAAAGATGCCAGGGTTTCTGAATTTCTTCAGTAATGCCTTCTCAAGTATTTTCATTAATATTGTGCCTAATAACGGAAACGAGGCCTTGTGTTTACACTTTCTTTCGCGACATAAGAAATATACAGTGCTCACATCTAATATTGTATCAGTGACGGGAGAACAGTTAACGTCATACACAACATGGTGAGGAGCGCTTTACGGCGGAAGGGAACGTATCAAAATGTGTCGAACGTAATTAAGCTTCGCCACGAAATGGAAATCGGACAACGACCCGTTTGTGGCACGAAGCCACCAAACGCTGTGTGATAGCTTTGCTAAATTATACATTTGAACGACCGACTTCAGCTGGGTATGTATAGGTAAGAAAGAAAAAAAAAATCAATTCGTTGTACATACGGTGTCGCTGTTGATCGTGCCTTCGTATCGGCGGTAATGTTTATGTCCCTAAAGGTCACCGCCATGCATGGCACGTCAGACCGTTCTGTTCGTGTAAACGGATCGAACTAGTGTTCTTCGCGCGTATTCGCGCGGTGAAATTCGCAAACGGCGTCCGCCTTGCACGTAACCGCACAGTGAAACAGGTGAACGGTGCCGGTTGAAGAAAGGAAGCTCGCAATCAATCGGTTCGTGGCTTTATACACATGCTCGAACTTGTATATTGAACAGCGTCACCGTTACCTCTATACGGCGGCGTCGGCAACACCGGCACACCGTTTTCACAGCGCGCGCGACGCCCCTAACAACAGAACGCACTGATTTGGTTCACCCTCTACAACCGCACGGTCGGGTCGCTTCTAACAAAAAAGCGGTGCCAGCGAAGAACGATCGTTTCCGGCTGAACCCAGTGTGAGCAATCGAACAGTGTAATCGATGCGCCCCTGCATAACCGCTCGTACTGTATACCACAGCGAGCAAACAACAGACGACGTAACAATCCGAAATACTCCTGAAGCATCGTATCGACGAAATCTCTAGGAGGAGGTGGCCGGCGGGGTGGGGGAAAAAAAACAAAAAAAAGACACACCTCCCAGCACCGTATCGACAAAAATAGGAAGGTGGAAAGAGGGAGGAGGAGTGGATGTGGTATTACGTCCATTAATCACGCAATCGACAGCCAAAATCGCGTGCGCGCCGGCGTAATCAATCAGCATGGCGCCGTTATAATTTTGGCCACTGCTGTTTCCTCCTCCCCCTCCCCCTTTCCCGAAATACCGCGCGTTGCTTCTCCACCTGGTTACAGCCGTTCTCTTGCCCCTTTAATCTGTCTCTGAGCGCTTTTCCGCATTGCACCGGTGCATACACCCGTAAACACACGCGCGACCGGCGTCCTGTTCTGTTCGCTCTGGCGCGCTTCTTTTCATCGCAATTATTCGCGGTACCCGTCCTAATGGTATTATGACGAGGTAATATAGTACATTATGTCGGATTGCTTCTCCCCCCCCTCCGCTCTTTTTGTTCATTTCATTATTTCCCACAGCCGAGTTAATTATGCGGCAAATAGATTCCCTCCCGTGTATGGATTATTTAATCTCTCCATTTCTCAGCGTTCTGCACGAATCGTTCTCTTTTTTTTCGCTGTGTGTCTCTCGCTGTACATTTTTGTCTGATAATTCATTTTCTGCCACACTATTCTTGTTACCATATTTACTCGAACGTCACACGAGTTCTTCCCGCCAGGTTTTTACTACCTCACGTCAACCCTCGCGTTACAATCGAATACCGAAATTGTATGTTTTGTTCGTAGACGCAATGCATAATCCCCTTCGCGTCGCAATCCTGCTCGCCTTACAGTCTAGTAAATACGGTACATTCTCTTTCACACTATCCATGTCGTCTTGCTTTTTCTCGCCCTCGCTTAGACGCCATTTTACTCTCTCTTTCGTTCACTCTATCACTCCCTTCATTTTCTTTTCTATAGTGCGCTGCGTCGTCCTCAGTTTAACCTTAACGTGTGCCCATAGGAGGCAAAAATAGTGCACAGTGGGTCAGGGAGCAGACAGGTGTTAAGGACATCTTTGTCGAAATCAAGAAGAAATGGACATGTGCAGGGCATGTAGCGGGTAGGCGAGACAACCGCTGGTAATTAAAAGTAACACATTGGATTCCGAGTGAGCGCCAACGTGCCAGGAGGAGGCCGAAAATTTGGTGGACAGAATAAATTGGAAAGCTGGCGGGTGACCTTACCTCCTGCTTTTCGTTTCGCTCTCATTGCATGCCCAGGTGAGGGTAGCAAACTGCTCTCTCACTCTAGTTGACCTCCTTGTCTCTTATATACTGTGTTTTCATCTATCCAGCTATATTGTACTGTCTTGCTCTCACTCTATCACTTTCCAACTGCTTTCCCTCAATATCTGTCTTACTTATCTTCAATCACTTGCTCGGTCTGCTGTCATGCATGCACTCGCAAACACACACAAACACACGCAAACACATGCACTTAGTCTCTTTTTCTTTGGTTTTCGCATGCTGCAACGCCTCCGAACACCTGTTCCTCCTAAGAAGAAAACACGCACGCGGTGTTTTCGATTCATGCTCCGGGTGCTCTTCCATCACTTCGCTGCCGCCACGACCTGCCAGTGGCTTGTTTGATATGTTTTTTTTCTATTTGAATTTTCCTTCTGCGTTCTCGCGCTGTATATTGCTTCTGTCTCGAAACACTGAAGGCAGGTTAGCCAAGTGGTGCGGCAGTGGCAGCGAATCGCGAAAATCCATGAAGCAAACTGCACCATAGTAATTGTAGGACGCCCATAGCGTCGATATATATATATATATATATATATATATATATATATATATGTGTGTGTGTGTGTGTGTGTGTGAGAGAGAGAGAGAGAGAGAGAGAGAGAGAGGAGAGTGACAGAGAGACATGCAGACTCACGCATTGCGCATGCCAGCACACTCAATACAAACACGGAAGACGCGTGATTCAACAAAAAGCTCAAGCACTCGGACGACAACGCTGAGAGTCAACATGGAAGTCCCTTATATGCCACGCGTTTCGCCATGCCTTCCGCTCGAACCTCGGAAAAAACGCCGCTTGGATCATCACGGCTTCAGAGAAGGCGTGATAGCAATATTGACTATAGCGCCAAAGCCGGTTGTTCATTCATACGTACGTACATGCAAATCACAAACAACACCAGGTTGCTCACAAACACAGGCAAACGTTTCAGATAGTCGATAACTTATAGCATCGTACATCCGTTTGTTCCTTTTTTTTGGTATAATGTAGTGTACGCTACCTTCATACGGCTTCGAAGGAGCACTATTGCGTCTGCAGCATCGAAGCCGATAACAGCGTTTGATCATGCCTACCTAGATGCAAAACACTACTAGGTGTTTCGCAAACACACGAGCGCGTATCCCAAACACCTGAAATCTTATAGCCTTCACATACATGTATTTTTTCTTTCGGCATAATGTGGTACGCTCGCTTGCCCGGGATAGCTGGCGCTCTGTCGCGGACGCTCCAGCAAAGCGCGAGCAGCAGCAACGACGCGTAGCGGCAACGGCGGCAAAAAAAACTGTTTGCGCAGCTCCCGAAACTCAAACAAACGACGTCTTTCCTCCGCCGTCGTAATCATCCTCTTCCTTCTGCATAGCGCCGACTACGGCACGCACAAGAATGGACTAACCTGTGTGCACATGCACGCCCGGATACCTTCCGTCTATATCATGCGCGCGTATATGCTTTGCAGAAACGCCCGAGAAAAAAAAGTGCAGCGCTCCTATAGGGCTGTGTCCACAGCTCGTGTCGACCAATCGCGAAAAGGCGTCACAGCAAAGCCGCACTGTCCAGGCTGGATAACGAGCCAGCCTGGACAGTGATGTTCCCAGCAGGGAATTTTCCCTCTCCGGGGAATTTTCAGCCGTCATATTGGACGAAAATAAAGAAAGGGGAAACTTTGCGATATTGCAGGGAATTTCGGCAACGATGAAATTCACCGATTAGGACCGATTCGTTGCGGTCAAAGTGCGCTCCCGGCTTCTGCAATTTGTTCTGACGCATGCAGTGTCCACGATATTAGTTTGATATTTTATTGAAGCGTCTTCTAGTTCACTCCTGGTGTTAACTCCTAGCCCACTACCTGCGATGCACTTACAGCACATTAGTTAAGAAAATCAAGCTTTTGTTGTGCAGGAGCATAGGTGCTATAGTCATGATTTTAATAGTCGTAAACACGTCACACACATGCATTCGTGTGTGTGTGCGTGTGTGCGTGCGTGTGCGTGTGCACGTGTGTGTGTGTGCGTGTGTGCGTGCGTGTGCGTGTGCACGTGTGTGTGTGTGCGTGTGTGTGTGTGCGCGCGCGTGTGTATGTGTGTGTGTGTGCGTGTGTGTGTGCGTGTGTGTGTGTTGCGTGTGTGTGTGCGTGTGTGTGTGCGTGTGTGTGTTTTGAAGGGGCGCGCGACTATCACAACTAGTGTGCAAGGACATTTGCCGGGAATTTCGTCAGCGTATGCCGAGGAAAATTCCCGAAGTTGGGAACTTCCATGTCTCAAAAGGGAAAACTTTCCGGCGCAGTACGGTTCATCACTGGAATAGCCAATACCAGAAGGGAGGTCGGTTCGTGTTCTTGCGAAATCTAAGTATCAGTTGACTGTCATAACCATCGTACCGGAAACTATTATACACAGCCAAATGAATCGAACACACATATTTGATTGATTTGTGGAGTTTAACGTCCCAAAACCACCATATAATTATGAGAGACGCCGTAGTGGAGGACTCCAGAAATTTTGACCACCTGGGGTTCTTTAACGTGCACCTAAATCTGAGCACACGGGCCTACGACATTTCCGCCTCCATCGGAAATGCAGCCGCCGCAGCAGGGATTTGATCCCGCGACCGGCGGGTCAGCAGCCGAGTACCTTAGCTACTAGACCACCGCGGCGGGGTGCCGCGATTGATAGCAAGCCTACTGTGTTAATTGTGGGTCATATGCATCTGTTACTATGTTGATCCAGCTTCTCCTGTTCACTCAATGCGAAAGTGTTAGTATTTTGTGATGCACAACTGTGCAAACGTGAATGTATTGTTGAACACTGATATGTCACGCATAATGATTGCTCTGTACATAGTGTATCTACATTTTTTTTTCTAAACAGCAATTATCTCTAGAAGAATGACAAATATTGTCCCCTATGTTCATGTCTGCTTATCTGTGTGTTCGAGCGTCTCTCATAATCATATGGTGGTTTTGGGGCGTTAAACCCGACATATCGATCAATTATCAATCGCGGCGACGGCGACGGCGTACACGTCACGATTATCTGGTGCCGGCGAGTGACTAGATATGCGGCCCTCAAAGGCGCGCCCGCCAGGTGCGTATCTGATCGCGACGGTTTCCAATAATAAATGCTCCCTCTATTGCGAGCTTGTCGGCGATCAGCTGTCTATGATATGGCAATCCGATATCTTATTGACGTCACTTGCAATATCACATTGCAACATTTTGTTGTTGCCTGTATACGAATGCGCGACCGTCATTGTTTCCTGCGGCAAGTGCAGTGTCGCGTCGCTAAGAAAGTAGATAAGGCTCCTGTTCTCGGTGGGAAAAGAAAAAAAAAAACTTCATCTGGAACAAAAAGGTTTGAGGAAGCATTGCACAATGAGAAATAAATAAATAAATAAATAAATAAATAAATAAATAAATAAATAAATAAATGGTACGTCACACATGTACCCGCCAAGCTTCACTTCTCCCTTCTCCCCGTTTTCTTTTTAGGGAAAGGGTTTCTAAATTTCTTAATATTAATGTACCAACGTACTGAGCTCGATTCTCAGCGCTGCCTTGTCACAAAAGTTTTAAGGTACATTGCAATGCAGTACTGAGAAAACAACCGAACCACGAAGGCAACGAAGTGACCAAAAGTGGCCTTTGCAAGACGTTCAGAACGGTTCAATGAATTTGGTATGAGGAGTCCAAAAAGAAACTATAAGACCGAACTTGACAAAAAAAAAAAAGGCGGTGATTTCAGAGAAGAAAGAGGATTGGAGTGGGAAGTTTGGAAGATTTGTAAGGAACCTTTGAAAACTATGTGGCACCACAGTGAGGGGAAGATGCCCGAAAGCGTTCTGATCGTATCGCCACCCCGGCTCCTAGGTGTGCCCGTTTTACTGTAAAACAAAACGTCACGCTCGCTGTAAAGCCTCTACTCTGCCGCGGCAGTTCCGTGCAGCGCGGTGAAACCTGTACGTCTCGTCAAAAAAAAAAAAAAAAAAAAACAGAGGTGAGCTTCATAACAGCCCAGCTTTTATAGCGTAGAGGTGCAGTGTCCTAAAGAGCACGCGTCTGGCAGAAATTTTGGCGTACGCATCAGTGGTTGTGTGCGAAAAAATAATCATCTTTGCGTTACCGAAAAACCGAGCATTATTGCGTGACTGAAAAATTCAGAAAGAGGCAAACAAAATAATAAAGTAATAATTGCTGGGTGGAGATCGAAATTTGGTGGATTTCGTGGCATGCGGATGTCCTACCACACAACCACGCCTCTGCTCCTTTTTTTTTTCAACATTGTATTTAATAGAATACGTATGAAAACAGTACTTAATATCCCACAGTGTTGCATTGTAGCAGTCCTATAGCGACAATAAACGTGCAAGCTTTGCTTAGAAAAGAACTAGAAGGTTGAAGTCTATAGTCTAGGGAGAGTTCATGATGAAGCGCTACACAACAAAAGTGGCGAGGCTAAGCACCTGACCGAGATAAGGAAGCAGTCAGCCACGCCTCTGCTCGTGAAAATACTGAAAATAACTTTCTCTGCTTGCTTGAAGAACACCATGTAGTCTAATTTTCTGGAGCTCTCCACTACAGCATCTCTCATAGTCATACCATGGTTTATTATTATTATTATTATTATTATTATTATTATTATTATTATTATTATTATTATTATTATTGCTGGTTCTTGTTCGTTAGCTGTTACAAAACATTGACTAAATAATGGCCAGCTCTTGGCTACAGTTTGCTAGTTTTGGCTATGAGGGTGATTTCCGGTATTAAAAGGCAACGCTAATGCGCGTATCGCATTAACCGTTAAATGCACGCTGAATTTTCGATAACGCAAGCCGCCAGCAGCGTCCGGAACTCCGCTTGTATAGATTAGCATCTGCCTGGGTATCGCTTCCTCATCCTGCGTTAACCGGAATACGTTAGCGTGTTCCTCGTACACGACACCCCCCCCCCCCCCTTCCCCTTCACTCCGGAGTGATAGCCTTCTCCACATCGCCCATAATTGAAAAAGCCAAAGGCGCACCGTATACGTTCGTTGAAGTTGACGCCCCCCCCCCCCCAAACAACGTATGCTGTTGATATTGCAGTCTTGGGGTGCCGAGATCTCCGCGTCAGCTACTTGAGCTAGTCACGACTAACAACTACATGCGGGCATTCTCCCAACATCATTGGTTCAAGCCTACAGTCACGTATAAAAAAAGAAAACGCTTCCGCGCAAAGTTACATACACCCCCGTGACTTTGTCCCAGCCTGGTTTCCGCGATACAAACTCGGTCTATTTGCTGTTTTCACCATTTTGTTTTTTTACCACAACAAGTTTGCTCATTTCCGCGAAGAAGATACGCGAAACAGACGACGGTCTTTATGTGTTCCGGGTAGCAGACCACGCGACTGGCTCAGAACACGGGGCAATACAATGCAGACTCGCTTATCTGATACTGTATCAATCAATTAATCAATCACTACATCGGTAGATCGGCTTTGTAACTATGCGATTTCTGCCCCCCCCCCTCTCTCGCCGCCGCACACTGCACACCTCATCAGCTGGAAAATTTTCTACTATTACTCACGCGCAGATGACCCGCACTTGTAGGAAAACGAAAACGTAAACATAAACATCAGTAATAATAACATAAGTACTATCGGAATCAACGTATAAGTAAATAATTATCAATATAACACGAAACGTTTGCACTCTGGAAAAACACTTGTTCAAATAAAAAAAAAGAAAAATTGGCAGTTGATTTACGAAGTGAATGCTGATGATGGAGCGAAGCTATAGGTACTGTGACCCATGTAGTCTACGTTGAGGTCACCGACTGGTATAAAAGCTGGGCGGACAGACAGATGCACGGACGTACAGATGCACGAACGGAAAGACGGAGAGACAGATGCACGGAATGATTACGGTCTATTTTAAACCTATATGCCTCGCGATGAACGCTGTATGTACCGTAACACCCCTGCTTCGATCCGACGGGGCGCTACGACAACGAATGTGCCCGACGGACTTCCTGCGAACCTTGGGAGTCCCGCTCTTAAAACACGCTTCATGCATGCACAGTATCGCAGAACGTATTAGCTATGCGAAAACTCGGCTATATCCCTACACGGCGGAACTGAATTGAGCGACCGCCTGCGACGCCCTGCGCGTGAAATGTGTGTACTGATCATCAGTTGTGAAATGTGTGTACCGACCGTTTTCTCTCTCTCTTAACCAGGCCCTTATTACCTTTCCCACGCGTATACAGGATAGCAAACTGAACCTAGTCGGGGTGTAATGACTGCCACTTGGGCAAGTAGCTATATACATTCACGATAGTAAAGCGCTATACAACCGATACTTATGAAGAACACGGTACAAGAAGCTACTAGAAACTAAAGGTTTTACTCAGAAACAACGCGTCCATATACATGACACACGTGCACGCCAACGCTAAGCACTAGAATGAACCTCGAGATCTCTCTCTCTCTCTCTCTCTCACACACACACACACACACACACACACGCACACACACACACACACACACACACACACACACACACACACACACACACACACACACACACGCACACACACACACACACACACACACACGCACGCACACACGCACGCACGCACACACTGTTATGCCAGCGAGTCCTCGTCAAACGTCCGTGCCTCTGAAAAAGGCAATCTGGGTCAAGGCCAGCCCGCAGTCCGCCTGGCGCGATCAACTCGACGGCGTGAACACGCGCGGCGCCTCTCTGGCCCACGTGCATTGAGTCAGCGGCGCACGTGACAGCGAGCCGGCGTCCTCGTGTCTGGTGGTCTGACGCATGGCGCGGCGACCCCATTGGAGGAATCTGCCCTGACGACCAGCGGCGCTTCTGATTGGACATTTTGGTTGGACCCGGTGTAAATAAAAGAAGCCCTGCGGCGCGTCGCGATCGGCGGTCCTATGAGAGAGGAGTCCCCATGTCGGAGAGCCGACATGTGTGTGAGTCGGCGGTCTTAGGCGAAAAGTTGACCTATGTGTTAGAGAGGAGAGCTCGGCTCTTCGAGTCTCTGTCGGCCCCAGTGCCGAAATTGTAACGCCTCTGTATATATGCTGTACATAAACCTTGTTTAACTCACCGTCGTCTCGTCCGCTCGTCTTATCAGCTCTGCGCAGAAGCAGTCGCGAGCTGAGAAACATACGCTACCAAACGGCTGGTGACTTTCCCGGCGGAGTTGAAAGCAGTGGCGCCTTCGGGGCCGTGTTGGCGTCCCCGTCTTTCGCAACAGTGGTGGCTTCGGCGGGATCGGTCCGCCGTTCGCAACAGTGGAGGTCAGCGGTGGGATTTCGGAGGTGGCTTCGCAACAGTGGTGGCAGCGTTCGCAACAGTGGTGGCTTCGGCGGGATCGGTCCGTCGTTCGCAACAGCGGTGGCATCGGCGGGATCGGCCCGTCTTTCGCAACAGTGGTTGGCAGCTGCGGGATCGGCCGGCGTCAGCGACATCGATGCGGTGAGTGCCTGATGTTTTCCCCTCAGTTCACCAGACTACTCTAGCTCAGGTTGTAGTAGTTTAGAGAAGGGCTGTGTGAAGCATTAGAGTGAGCTTTGATCGTTTCAAGCCAAGTTGAAGTGCTTTGAAACCAAAGTTAATGCGGAGGTGGTAAACACGGGAGTGTGAAAAATTGCTTGCGCGTCTTGCTAGTAGGCTTTTAGTGGGTACGGCAAGTAAATTCTTAACAGAGGCAAACAGCAAGAGGCTAGTGTGAACGATGGAGAACCTTAAAGTGAAGGAACTCATCGAAATTTGTGAGGAACTCGGCATTACTTTGGGCCGTGCGAAACGAAAACAAGCGATCCTTGAGATCATGAAGGATGAGGGAGTGTCGGCTGAGGAAGTCGATGAGGCCTGGGTGGAAATCAAAGCACGCCGCGAGGAGGCTGAAAGGCGAGAAGCTCGCGAAGAAGCTGAAAGGCGCGAACGTCGCGAGGAGGCCGAGAGACAAGAGCGCCTAGAGTTGAAACGACTAGAATTGGCAATCCTACAGTGTTCGCAGGCGCCTAGCGTAGCTTCTCCGACGATTCAGGTCAGCGGTTTTAGAATTCAGGACCAACTGCCACCGTTCGTAGTAGGCGAGGACATGGCGAAGTATCTCGTCAACTTTGAACACGTCTGTGAGCGAAACGCTTTGGAGCGGTCTCTTTGGGCGCGGAACCTGCTAGCTCTTCTTCCCGGCGAAGTGTCCGACGCGATAACTTGCTTGTCGAGGGAAGCGTTTGAGAGCTATGACGAGGTTAAGGAAGTGCTCTTGAGACGTTATAAGTTGTCACCCGAGGCTTTCAGGCAAAGGTTCCGGTATGCTGAAAAGGGGAATGAGTCACACGTTGACTTCGCGTTTCGTCTTAAAGCCGATTTAATTGAATGGCTCAAGGGCGAAGGTGTTTATGACGACCGCGATAAAGTGGTGGAATGCGTTGCATTGGAGCAATTCTACCGCTGCATCGAGGATAATGTCAGACTTTGGCTGCAGGACAGACTTGGGGAAGTACAGCTAAACAAGGCAGCAGAGTTAGCTGAGGAGTATTATACTCGCCGAAAGTTGCACAGCAGGGCAGTGCGCGTTGAAAAGGATGAGAGAAAAGAGGGCTTTTCAAGGAAACCTGATCAACGGAAACCCGTTCCGCACCGTAATTTCAAAAAGGACCCGTCTCTTACGAAGGACAGTGTAGGGGAAGGGCAAACAGAAGCGGAGAAATCGAGTGAGGTTTCTACCACACAGGCATTTGAATCGGAAAACAAACGGAAGCCGCTAATCTGCTACAACTGCAAAAAGGAAGGGCACATCGCGAGAAACTGTCAGGAAAAGTTTGCTTTCGCAACGATCCGAGAATCAGAAAAAAACATGCGGTTGTTGGAGCCGTATCTCCAAGAAATTAGGGTGAATGAGAAAACGTGCCGAGCACTTAGAGACTCAGCGGCAACCATGGACGTTGTCCATCCTTCATTGGTGTCTCCGGATGACTTCACAGGAGAATGCGCGTGGATCAGGCAGGTCGCCGAGGAGCAGAGTGTTCGCTTACCAATCGCCACGGTTGCCATTAAAGGCCCGTTCGGTGAGCTTCGCACCGAAGCGGCTGTGTCTGCCGCGCTAAATGATCGTTTTCCTTATCTTTTCTCCAACAACTCAGAGCAGCTTCTCAAAGAGCAGGGCAAATCGTTCTTCCCCAACTTAGCGTGCATGGCTCTCACGCGATCGCAAGCGCGGAAGCTATCGCGGCAGCTTGATCTGGTTCCATGCGGTGAACTCTCAAGTGACCTTGTCGGCGGGTCGACGGAACCCCAGAAAGGAAAGTTTCCGCATGAGTCATGTGAGCAGTCACGCGAGCGGCCCGTCGCCGAACCGACCGGCGCGGTTTCCGTAGAAAGGGGAGACGACATGGCGCCATTGAGTCAGCGCGAGGGGGTTGCAACGCTCTCGCCTGTAGCGGAGAGTTTGAGCGAGCTGCCGAGAGTTGATCGAGAGACGCTCATTCGAGAGCAGCGTGAGGATCTCTCGATTGAAGCGCCAGTGGAACGCCAAATTGAAGCGCTAGTGGAAAGCCAAAAAAACGCGGCAAAAGTGCTGTCGAAGGAGCACTACGAGAAATCGGTGAAGAAGCGTGCTTTTGAAGTTGATAATCAGGTAATGCTGCTGCAGCCGTCTAAAAGGAACAAGCTTGAGGTTGATTGGGAAGGGCCCGCCAAAGTATTATCGAAGCCTTGCGATACAAATTATGAAGTGAAATTAGGAAGGCGGCCGGACGAAATTTACAACTTGATGAAACCATACGTTCAACATCAAGCGGTCGTAAATCTGTTGTTGAATGCTACAAAGGAAGAGGAAGCAGAAATTTTGAGTTCTAGTGAGGTAATTGAAGGGGGATCGAAAGTAATCCGGGAGCAGATAAACCTAGAGCCTAGCTTAAGTGAAGGAGGACCTGAGAAAGAGGACCTGAGAAAGATTGGTTCCGAGTTTGAAGACGTGTTTTCGGACCGCCCCGGAAACACGAGGGTGATCGAACACGATATCGAGCTAAGCGGTGAGGAGTCAATCCGTAGCAAGCCGTATCGTTGTTCCGCTGTGCAACGTCGAAAGTGTGAGCCGCTCTTGGTGCCGCATAGGTATCGTCGCCTAAAAGTGGCCGGTTACTGAGGTGAAGCACGTTGCTCCACAGCGCAACTTTGACGTTCGCTAAAAAAAAAAGGGAAAGCTAAACGCTAATGGAGGTGCATTGAGCAGTGCGTTCTAGCTAGTACCTTCTCAACCTTTCGGTTTCTGGCTGGCGATTCGGGGCAAAATTTTGACCTCATCACGACCTGGGCTGAGCGCTCTCGTTCAGAGTGATCTCAAGGGGCCAACTTTGTGGTATTCTAATTCGTTACGTTGTTGTACGTGGAAAAAAAATTGAGTTGTCATTTTAAGAGTCTTGTGTCCCACATGTGCCTCTTGATGTAGAGGGAACGAAATTCCGATAGACACTTAGCTAGGTATATGTTGTACTATACTTTGTCTGGTGTCCTGTCGGGTGACCGAGGGCACTTGCGTGTGTCGTGTGTTGTCTGTTGTCGATCCGTTCTCGGCAAGTTGCAGAACCATCGACAAGTGCTGAAACCGAAGATGGTCAGAAGAGACGAGTGAAGCTGGTCGACAAGTTGTGGCGACAAGCCAGTGGAGCTGGGATCCGTCGTCAAAAATGGGATGTGTTCCCGGAACAGTCTGGAGCTGTATTCTCCCCATGGCCCTGGAGGCGAACCTGGAGGGACCTGGCGAACGAGCGCACCTGACATCCGAGCCCCGCGGAAGCAGCTCGTCTTTCCGGTGTATTGTCTGGCGGCGGGGGTGCTGTTATTCCAGCGAGTCCTCGTCAAACGTCCGTGCCTCTGAAAAAGGCAATCTGGGTCAAGGCCAGCCCGCAGTCCGCCTGGCGCGATCAACTCGACGGCGTGAACACGCGCGGCGCCTCTCTGGCCCACGTGCATTGAGTCAGCGGCGCACGTGACAGCGAGCCGGCGTCCTCGTGTCTGGTGGTCTGACGCATGGCGCGGCGACCCCATTGGAGGAATCTGCCCTGACGACCAGCGGCGCTTCTGATTGGACATTTTGGTTGGACCCGGTGTAAATAAAAGAAGCCCTGCGGCGCGTCGCGATCGGCGGTCCTATGAGAGAGGAGTCCCCATGTCGGAGAGCCGACATGTGTGTGAGTCGGCGGTCTTAGGCGAAAAGTTGACCTATGTGTTAGAGAGGAGAGCTCGGCTCTTCGAGTCTCTGTCGGCCCCAGTGCCGAAATTGTAACGCCTCTGTATATATGCTGTACATAAACCTTGTTTAACTCACCGTCGTCTCGTCCGCTCGTCTTATCAGCTCTGCGCAGAAGCAGTCGCGAGCTGAGAAACATACGCTACCAAACGGCTGGTGACCTTCCAGGCGGAGTTGAAAGCAGTGGCGCCTTCGGGGCCGTGTTGGCGTCCCCGTCTTTCGCAACAGTGGTGGCTTCGGCGGGATCGGTCCGTCGTTCGCAACAGTGGAGGTCAGCGGTGGGATTTCGGAGGTGGCTTCGCAACAGTGGTGGCAGCGTTCGCAACAGTGGTGGCTTCGGCGGGATCGGTCCGTCGTTCGCAACAGCGGTGGCATCGGCGGGATCGGCCGGTCTTTCGCAACAACAACAACAACAACAACAACAACAACAACAACAACAACAACAACAACAACAACAACAACAACAACACACACACACACACACACAGACACACACACACACACACACACACACACACACACACACACACACACACACACACACACACACACACGCACACACACACACACACACACACACACACACACACGAAAGAACGAGATGAAAACCGTGCATCTACTCACATCGAGGAAACGATCTATTCGTTCGTTGGTTCTTCCATCTCATGCTCACATGACTAATTCTAGTAGTTAACAGGGTACACGTATTTTATGTCTACAGGAGCTTTGTTTCATAATAAAACTTTCAGTTACTAGTGGCGCCTTGTCCCGTGTACGGTCAAGCAAACACACAAGAAGCTACTAGCAAGTGCAAGTTTTATTCAGAAACAACGAGCCCATACACATGACATTTATAAACGGGCGCGCTCAACGAAACTAGCAACGCGGGAGCGCGTAGTGTCACGAGTTCAAAGATTGCACCTTTCGCGAATTCCTCCTCTTTCTATCTTCATTTCGTTCGCTCTCTTCAGTAGCTAGTAGCGCTTTGGTTCGTTCAGAAGGAAAAGGAAGGAAAAGGGGAGAAAAAGAACGGCAGGGAGGTTAACCAGCCTATAGACAGCCGGTTTGCTACCCTGCGTATGGGAAGGAGATGGGGGAGATGAAAGATAGAGAGCAGAGAGGGAACAGAGATAAACGCAGCACGTTTGGCAGCACACGCGAGAGCTTTTCAGTGTAGCAGTGAACACACATATCGAGACGGGGGTCGTTCGATTAACAATTAAACGGAGAGGGACCATTAGGAGGGAGAGAGAGAGAGAGAAACGACTAGAAATCGCTATATACACCGTGCGGAGCATCACGTGTCGGTACAGTATTTGACCTTCCACCTCGCGCTCTCCGTGTTGCGCGTCTCTCCCCGCTTATCGCGGAATGGCGCGCGCAGCACCTGCTCTTCTGTGCTCGATCACGTACGATCGGTGAGACCGATCGGGAGCTTGGCGCGCGCTGCGACTTGAAATTCCAGCAACGCGCCGGTGCGCCTGTTTGCGTGTGAAAGGGACGAACGTGTGCCTGTGCCGCGGGGCCCGCCGGTCGATATTTTAAAATTCCGAGCCGAAATTGACGCCGTCGGTACGCGTTACGCTTCCACTACGCTTACCTCTCTCATCATTTTTTTTTCTTCCTCTCGTAGGCGTGCACTCTACGGGAGAAGAAACTTCTACCCTCGGGGAAGAAGTTAGCGTTTAAGGAAGAAGTTAGCGTTCGGGGAAGAAGTTAGCGTTTTTGTAAATGCTAGCTTTAGACGTCAGAGTTGTCCGTCTGTCTAGTCCGCGTGATTTCTTGTGCGTGTTTATTTCTCGCCGTTCTTAACAATGGATACGCACAGTGCTGCTCACAAGTTCCCAGGCCACCATCCCATGCATTCCTAAGAGAGCATGTCCTGAAAATTTCTGACCACCCCAACCCCCACCCACCCCTAGCTCGCCTTTACTCTCTTTTGAGGTACCCCTGAAACCCGGCTAGCAAGTATGCATTGCGGAGAAGCTAAGACTCGTTTTATTTTTTTATTCGTCGACGCCAGCGGTGCAACGTACTATACTGCCACTAGTCATCAACAGTCAAGTTAATCACGAGTCTTCGACACGCCAAACATGTCGCTCTGTACGACGCAAAGAACGTCGCCTGCAAAAGTGGAGGCAGCTTCGGAGCGCGGCTTCGCCGCATAGCTGTTGTTGCTTGCCAGACCCACTCGCAGCTTTCCCAAATGAAGCTAGCGTACACACTAACCGAAGGTGAAGTTTTACTTCCCCGTCCTCTTCCCCACCCCTTCTCTCTGTAAACTGTACGCCGTCCAAGGACGGCGTATTGGGGAATTGAGGAGGGATGTCCTTTTCTCTCCGTATGGTTTATCTTATCACTCTATTTGTCTGCGTTTTCAATGAACCGTTTTTTTTCCTCTGCCTCATTTATGCTATATATTTGTGTCAGATAATCCATCTTTCCCCCACACCGTCATTCTATTGCCATAGTGTTTACTCGTATGTAGGGCTAGTGTTTCACAGCGAAGCTGCTGTTAGCCGAGGCTACGCCGTGGTTGTGTAGGCTTTACCTTCCTCTGCTGCTGAACCGAAGTTCGTTGGTTCGGTTCTGACAGCGGCTTCAACGGAGGCGAAAAGCCTGAGGCCCGTGGACGTTGTCTGTGCACGTTAAACAACACCAAATGGTTGAAATTCCCGCAGGCCCCTCCACTACCGCGTTTCTCAAGTTCCTATCGTGGTTTTGGGACTTAAAACCGCGCTATGATATCATTGTTACTCGTACAGCACATCTCACCACAAATGCAATTACGAGTAAATCCGTCCTGACAAACAAATAACGTAGAAGGGTGTTATATTTTTTCGCAAGACTACAAAGGAAGGCGATTAGTGTTACGTCAGGCTTTCCGTTCAGGCCCCCCCCCCCCCAATTATACGCACAACGACCCCCCCCCCCCCAAAAAAAGAAAACCCAGTGACAACAATAACTCTCATGAGCGCACTGCCACTCCGATGCACGTGACGCACGCATGTGTAATGGGGCAAATAAAAAACTAAGAAGCATCTGTGCGCCCAGAACGCGGACTCCCACAATCGTATCCCGAGCGTGTATATATATATATATATATATATATATATATATATATATATATATATATATATATATATATATATATATATATATATATATATATATATATATATATATATATATATATATATATGTCTTGATGCGCGCGACGCTTAGCTGTGATCAAAGATGTGCGTGCACGTGTTTCGATTATACTCGGGGATCTCCAGCGTCCTTTACACATGTGCACGTTTCTATGGCTTCAATTTTAAGGTGTTTCCGCGTGGAGTTCTTGAGACCTCCCCGTTTTCGTTTACGTCCGTCGCTCGATATTCGCGCGACGCTGTTGTTGACGGGAGGCGAGGAAATCTCGACGTGCGATGGAATATGGTGATCACGCGACGGCCTCGCGCATGACATGCATTCAACCTTGCTGTTATACGGGCTTTGCGAGGGGCGATAAAACGCTATAGTGGCGTGCCTGTAGTCTTGCACTGGAGAATTGGTTATTTCGAAACTTTTCTTGCGTTTATGTGTCCTCTATAGGAAAAAAGAAAACTATACTTTTTCATACTGAACGGATAAGACCCCCCCACCCCCATGCAAAAAAAAAAGGGGGGGGGGGGTCTAGGCCTTTCGAAGTTCTGCACAGACGAGCATCAGCAGGGATGGCACAATTCTTACGTCGCGAATATTTTGTGGAATTTCGATATATACCTGTTTATCTTCTGCGTCTGACAAGCCAATTGCGAAGCTGCTTAGTAAGATTAATGTTTTTTGTTTTGTTTTGTGAAAAGGGATGACATTGTCGGTAATAGATTGAAGCGTGGCCCTCAAGCTCACTGATCGGAAACAATTTGATTTGTTCTTTTTTTTAAGAAACGTCGTGTTTTGGAACATCTTCAAAAATTTCGAGGTCGATGGTATTGATCTGTTGTAGAAAATGATCGCGTGAGGCAATAGATGCCGTTGCAACAAATATAAATGTTATGCGAAGTTGCGCGGTGTTCGCGTGCCTTCCTTTTGTACCTCATTTTTTTTTTCGCACAACTCAGTTAAAATGAATTACCAATTTGCCCAGCAGTCCGTGCTTCTCAAGTAAGGCTAGGAGCTAACTCTATTGGATCCGATCTCGCGCAACCCTACAAAACGCTCCTGTCGCAGAATACGGCCGCTCTATAAGAAACGAAGCGTTTTTCGTGCTGTCTGTATGGTCTCAATCAATGCCTCCTAGAAAAACTGCCTGGAGCGTCGCTCTTTTTTCAATTGGGAGCTTCCTGCCAGCGCAAAATCTCGGAGGCCATGCCTCTTGCCGTGTGTTGCGACCGCACGCCCCGTGAGACCGCTGGCCTCCGTACCGCTCAGTCACGTGACATTACCGTACCGCTCTGTCAGGTGACATCACAGCTGCTCGGAGGCAACTGTGAGAGTGCGTTCGCAAGGGGCGGCCGCCAAAGGCGTTCGCCTCCGTACCGGAGGGAAAGGGTACAATCCCAGGGTAGGGCGGCACGTTCGTGGCTCACGTTCCAGGAATATAAATTTTTCTAGGAGGCGTAGTCTCAATGCGAAGTGAGTGGTGAGAAGGGTATACGAACCACCTATTGATGTTCGTCGAGATTAGGGTGCCTCGATGCGCGCGTCCCCGTTCAGAGTGCTGCCATTTTTGTAGCGCCTGCACCGTCTTCGCACAGCTGTAGGGCTCACGTGCCACTGTCTTCGACCAGGTATGCCGGGATGTCGCGTTCCTCAGTGCAACAACCATTCGCGCTAAGCTAGTAAGCCACTCCTCGCCTCAGCGAAACCGGTGTACAGCAGGAGCGATAATGGCGGCTGCCGTAGCAGACGACGCAGATGTCTTCACTCTGAGCGGAGAAGCGAGCATTGATGCACTCTATTCGAAATGGCACGCGCGCGCTACCGCGCGTCGTTGTGGTCCCAGTTCGCTGTTGCTACTCAAGCAACGCAACCACTCCCGCCCCTTCCCCCCCTCCTCGCTGCAGCCCCGTTAAGCTCCTTCGTCCGAAGAAATACAGGCGAATTGCTTCCTCCCGGATTGAAGAGCAAGCCACAGCAGGCCTCACACATGGGCTGATGTTTTCATAAGCACGTGCCCATCGCGTGACGGAGATGGCCGGCTTGTTCCAACCTGCTTCAGCTGCGTTCATCCTGAGCGCTCCCGCGTGCAAAATGCAACATACGATGCGCGAGGCGATGTTATCGATTTGCACTTGATACATACCATGACGGTGACTGCGAAAACTCTCTGAGACTCTCGATATAATAGCCATTGCAGTAAAAAACAGTTCAAATGACTGGTTACACAACATTCGCTAACCATTCAAAACTACTAACGTGGCATGAAGTACTTAGTTGTTACATTAACAATGTCATAATTCAAATTCAGTCCACCTCAATCTAATAACTGAGAATGTCTAGGAAAACATTACGCTTGCCGTTCTTCACCACGCCTGGTTTCGTGCTGTCCGAAAGAATGAACGAGTGCCACATCGCCTGAGTTTCATTACTTCTTAACGTACTCAAACTGATGACGGGCCCGGACTCGTAGCTCATATTGAAGGCCCTTCGCCACAGCGCACAAAGCGTAAGTACGCCTCCATTTCGCGAAGCCTGCCGCGCGAGTTCCAAATCACTTTCATTTTCCTCGTCGCCTGTCGTTGGGAGCGTCGTGTTACGACTGTTGCAGGCGCTTCTATTATGTCCTCATTTGGCGAGTGCTTTTTTTTCGAATCTTAAGTTTCGTCTTCGACGTCATTTGGAGATGACTCTAACGCTCTCTCTCCGTCCTTTTTTCGGCCGCTACGCAGAGGCCGACGAAGCGATCCGAAATTCTCCGCGCTAGAAATCGGATACTCGGCGTGCTTAGGAGTCTGCAGCTCGGTACACTGGACGGCGTCCATCGAGTTGCGCGCCATTGTCCGCGAAATTGCGGCCTTTCCAAGGAAAGCCCTCCGTACATTTGATACGCTGCTGACGTAAACGTCGAATGCGTCCTCGTGGGTAAGGCTCATTAACTTGTTTTCATCTATCTATCTATCTATCTATCTATCTATCTATCTATCTATCTATCTATCTATCTATCTATCTATCTATCTATCTATCTATCTATCTATCTATCTATCTATCTATCTATCTATCTATCTATCTATCTATCTATCTATCTATCTATCTATCTATCTATCTATCTATCTATCTATCTATCTATCTATCTATCTATCTATCTATCTATCTATCTATCTATCTATCTATCTATCTATCTATCTATCTATCTATCTATCTATCTATCTGTCTGTCTGTCTGTCTGTCTGTCTGTCTGTCTGTCTGTCTGTCTGTCTGTCTGTCTGTCTGTCTGTCTGTCTGTCTGTCTGTCTGTCCTCACCCACCCACCCACCCATCCTTTCCTACCTACCTACCTACCTACCTACCTACCTGTCAGTCTGTCTGTTTGTCTGTCTGTTTGTCTGTCTGTCTTGCGCGTTCGTGCGGCCGGGTGAACATACATACATGCATACATACATACATACATACATACATACATACATACATACATACATACATACATACATACATACATACATACATACATACATACATACATAATCATAAGGCTTAAACAAATTGAAGAGAAAATTTAGATATCATGGTTTTGGCAGATGTTATTCGAACTTTGGTACGTCAATGACGACAGTGACAGGCAGATGGTCTGTTCAGTACAAGTTCTCGGTGTGCCGGAGTCAAACGGCGGAATGATGACAATGGCGTTGATTCATATGCGCGTGGTCGTACTGTGCATATTCTTTCTTGAAGTTTGTGGTATGCGCTGGTTGTAAGTGGGGTATTCGTTTGATATAAGAAACATTCTAAAGTTAATGCTTGTTGTGTTTGTTGCCGTCTCATGTTCTAACGTTTTTGCGCAAAGTATTGTTGGACTTCGTCGTTGAAAGTGGGGGGGATTCTTTGCATTTTGCACTTCTTCATTAAAAAAAAAATCTGTTGCAGCCTGCTGTCTTGTATGGACATATAACGAAGTTGAGTTTTTGCATCTTTCTTCTATACGCGTTCACACTCGCTTAGTACATCACCTCACTGACAGTGGCAAAGGGCCTCTGAATCACATTCGTTAATTTTTCAACATTTCAAGTAAATGTGCGCTTGGAGTCGTGATAAACAGCGTCGCGATGAACAGTGCGAAACGTGGCAGAGCGATGAGCTGCGGGTGCACTTCCAATTCGAAGAGACCACTCCTTCTTCTCTCCTGGCCTTTCTTTGTCCTCAGCGTTGACCGTGACGTCAGCATTCGCGTCCGGTCATGTAATCCACGAAGAGGGTCCGTTCTTCCGCTTGTAGGTACACGTGCTGGCCGCTCTTTGTCCTCGCACGGTGAGGAGGAGCACTCGGCCAAGAACAGGGTCGAGCCGGTAAACGAAAGAAGGATAGAAACAAGCGAGGTCCTCTTTTTTTTTTTTGATCATCAAACGCGCGTAACTCTGCTATTACGGCATCGTTTCGAAAAATTCCCGAGGATACGTTGCAGACTTGTGCGCATGTGCAGCGCCACAAATATTGACCTCTCGCTGCTTCGAAGGCCCGTTGAACCAACCGAGCCAGCCATTTTGCCCACTCCGTGTCGGCCTTTAACGCTAACGCGCGTCACCGCGTCGGGCATTTTTCTCTCTCCTAAGCGCCTCTGTCGTTCCCGAAAGCACCTCCTCTCTCTTGAACCATTTATTTTTTTGCTGCCAGAAAGGTGGCTTCGCCCCGCAACACCTCCATCATCCGGCGGAACACTCCGGAGTTTGATTATACACGTAGTACACGCCGCGTGGTCTGGCGTGCCTCCGCTGATCGCGCACCGATGTTGGAATGCAATTAGGGCCACCGCGCGCTCAACGCCCCCTCACGGTCGACCACACCGTCACGCCGCGTCCCTGGCGCCGTCGTGCTATTCTCTTGCAGAGCAGTTATAACTCTGCCTACGTGCAATGCGGTGCAGCACGTCGAAAGGGCGCACGTTGAAGCGTTTGCTTCTAGCTCCGTCAGATGTTATGAACACGTTTCGCTGCGTTGCGTAATGTCGAATGAAAGTGATGCATGAGGGTACGTATTAGGTGAGGGACCTTGGAAACGTTACAGAGCTCACAGACGGTGTCAAAATGCAAAAAAGAAAAAAAAAACAAGACAGCGCTGATTATTATTATTTCTTCGCCTAGTCAGTGTGCGCAGCAATATGTTTAAAATTCAATGCCAACCAGCACGCCAAGGTATTCACAAACTTTGGCTTTGAGGAAATGAACGAACGAATGATTAACATTTACCAGGCGCCGAATCAGTGATGCAGATTCTGTCGGAATTTCTCGGTCCGCTTCATAACCTTGGAACGTAACCTTAGCGGTTGCGAAACATCGGTATGAGACACTGAACGGCCAGATAAACCGTTCACTGATTGAGTGAATGATTGATTCATCGTTTCATTGACAGGTTCACTTTATGAATAATTGCGTGAAAGATTAAAGAATTTCCCTCGCAGCTGTCGCGTTGTGTGGGACAGTGTTACGTGAGGTTGCCGTAAAAGCCGGCAACATTTCGTAAATCAGAAACGCTATGTTACATTTCAATACGGTATCGTTACTTCGCCTTGAGGAGGACAAGAACAACAAGAGAGACGGCAGGGAGGTCCCTACTACGCTTGGGGAATGGGAAGGGGGAGTATAAAAATGAGAGAGAGGAAAGAGAAGAGAAAGTGAAAAAAAAATAAAGGATTGTCAGTCAATGGGCTGACGCGTTTGCAGTGGTGGTCTTGAGACCCGTAATAAGCCTTCGCTACAAATGAATAAATTAACAAACAAATGACTGAGTCTGTGCATAAATGATGCATATTGAATTAACCAATCACTGCGTTTTTTTGTCTGCGCTGTTGACTTTCTCACTCGTCTCCTGTCTGCATAAATTTAATCAGCAAGCCCACACCTCACTCGATACTGTTTTTTTATTTGTTTAATCATACAATACAAAAGATCATCAGACTGCTTGGACCCGTAGCCAATGGCTAGTCCTGGGCACAAAAACAAAATGTATACAGTGATGCAGGCTTACTGTTATATAAAAAATAAACACTCAGAAACACAATACAGTACAACTACAGGCATTTTTTAGCATGCGATCTTCGTGCCAAAGACAATGAAATCTATAATCGCAATTGTGTCCAAAGATGAACCAACGCAAGCAAATCACTAATCACTGCTTTCGTATTCGTCAACGCGGTGCGCAGTGTCTCGCCTTTTTTTCACGCGAGTGTTCGCATTCGACCACGCTGCACGCTTTTCCCCGGCGGGGCCCGCCAAGTTTGACACGTTCGCTCCTCTCCTAGTGCGTTCGCTTTTTCCTCACGGCACGCGTGTCGCGCGGGGCAGTGGTATGCCGCGAATTAGTCGCACGTTGGAGCGGCGTTTCTCGCACCGCTCGCTAGCTCGCCTCGTGTAGGACGCGTGGCGCGTCCTACGCGAGGCAGTCCTTTGAAGCGCGCGGTCGGCCTCCCGATATTACAGTTTTTTTTTCTCGTTGTGGCAGTAGCGTGGGTCTATAGGCCCGACGCAACAATTTCGCGAGCATTGTTGCCACGGGCGTTTCTGTGGTGGTAGCGCGCGTCGCTTCTCTCGGCCACGGAATATTATCTCGCAGCGCGGGATTTGTCACGCGCATGTCTCGATAACACGCTGTGAGAGAAGCCTTTAAATACTACTCGTGTCGCATCCGGACGGACGCACGGACGGTCGCACAGACGGACGCATGTATGATGAAAAGATGCGAGATGGTGGTACTTGGAGTGCTCACTAGATGGACGAACGGACACACAGACAGATGCATGGACGGACGCGCGGATGGCTGCACGGACGGTCACGCAGACGGACGCATGGACGTATGGAAGCAAGAACGAATGGGCAGACGGATGCTTCGCCCAACTCTCCATCATTCACCCCACGGATATGCTGCCATTTTTTTAGGGGGTGGCCCGCTTTAAACCACGAAGTTCATGATAATCGCATATTCTGACGCCAGACTGCAACGTACGCCTGTATATATATATATATATATATATATATATATATATATATATATATATATATATATATATATATATATATATATATATATATATATATATATATATACAGGACGTTTGGGGTAAACAATGCTAGGTACTTTCCCTTAATTTCCAAGCAGATCAAGTTATTTTCGCTGTATTTCCAAGAAAACAAAATACGCGTGGCTTCGCTGTAAAACACTTGCTTGCCACTCAAACGACCCCGGTTCGAACCTCACTCAAAGCCACAATTTTTTGTTCTTTATTATATTTGAATCTTTTTTGATCTTTCGGCCATGCACAAGATGAGTTTCCGCTCACAGCCAACGATGCCTACACCGACGCCGACACCGCAATTTCAGCGAAACGACCTCATGAACGCTAACCCGCTACAACTAACAAGAATCATTAGAAAATCGCCTAGGAGTTTTTTAAGGTGAAAACTACCTTCTTGTTCTTGGTTTTCGGTGTTGAGGTACGTTATCACATCTTGCTTCCCAAGTTCTCTGCTTTTAACGGGCGTTCGCATGGTCTCAGGTTCGTAGACAGCGCAAACAAATGGGGGCACGCAAGGAGCAGGCACTTCGTTACTAACGTGGTTGCTTGGGCGAGTTGGTACGACATGATTCACTTAAAAAACAGCGCCAATAACGAGGGACAAGAGAAAGAAGGAGACAGACAGCGGCACAGACAAGAAAACGAAGGAGACAGACAGCGGCACAGACACTGCCGCTGTCTGTCTCCTTCTTTCTCCTGTCCCTCGTTATTTGCGCTGTTTTTTAAGTGAATCACTTCGTTACGTCATTTATTTATTCACATCTTTATGAAATTCACCTGGTCTTGCAATGCCCCTCAAAGCATCGTACGTTTGACCACGCGAGGATTTTGTGTGACGACATCGTGATGCGAGTCGTACGGACGTCATGAAGCTGTTGTCCCTGATCGCATGACTTTTTCAGTGTTGATGCCGCCGCCGCACGACGACGACGACTTCTTTGTTTTTTTCGCGTTTGATGAGGCATGTGAGGCCCTAATAGCGATGACTAGTGTCAGCTTATAAATTTCAGGGTTACTGATGCATTCACTCAAGGTCAAATAAAAGTGAGAGCCATCTTTTTTCTTTTAGTCGGTGCGTCGATCCTGTCCCGTAGTCCTTCGAAACCTTCCCGAACTTTATGTCGCTTTGCACGACCTCTGTGCACGGAGGCACCTCACCCAAGTTTTCCATTGCCTTCGTGACAGGACCACTTTTGACCGATTGGCGTAGCCATGTGATAACGTCAGCACGTGACGGCACGGCACAGTGATGTCGTGATGACGTCACAATGACGACATCAGCTTTACCGTTTCGTGACGTCACCTTGTGCCGCCATCACTTGGTGATCATTTTTTTTTTAATCGTTCGTCCCCGAGACCGCGGGACGCCGATTGTCGTATTTCTCGCTTGATGAGAGGTCTGAGGCTCTCGCCTTAAAGGGCCAGTCAACAGGCTTCGACTTTTTTACCCCCCCCCCCCCCCCTTCCCAAAGGAGCTCGGAAATTCGCTGAGTACAGCGCGGTGATCGCATTCTCCGAATATAACAGCTCTGCGTGGGGCGCAGGACCTCCATTTTGAAAAAACAAAAACGCAGCATATCCACGGGGTGAATGATGATGAGTGAGGGGAAGCGTCCGTCCGCGTCAGTGCGTCCGTCTGTGCTTGTGTCTGTCTGTCTGTCTGTCTGTCTGTCTGTCTGTCTGTCTGTCTGTCTGTGCTTCTGTCTGTCTGTCTGTCTGTCTGTCTGTCTGTCTGTCTGTCTGTCTGTCTGTCTGTCCAGTCTTGTCTGTCTGTCTGTCTGTCTGTCTGTCTGTCTGTCTGTCTGTCCGTCCGTCCGTCCGTCCGTCCGTCTGTCTTTCTGTCGGTCTGTCTGTCTGTCTGTCTGTCTGTCTGTCTGTCTGTCTGTCTGTCTGTCTGTCTGTCTGTCTGTCTGTCTGTCTGATGACGAGCACAAGCCGCGTTGTTTTGAAGCCGGGTTTTTTTTCCTTCGCGTATGTTTAATTCTATTTTGTCGACGAAGGTGACTTCAAATTACTGGATGGTTCTCGAAATGGCTAGAACATGTTTTGTGTCGAATTACCGTTCTAGCTTCGAACTTGTGTTGAGCGTGTCCCTCTCTTCTAAGTGCCGTCTGACAGAGATCGTCTGATGGGGATCGTTGACATAAATATATATGCGAATCCGCCTCGCAACATAGCATTGCTTTAGCGTGTTGCATATAAAATACTTGCGTGGTTAAAATATTTCTATAAGGCCCCGCCGTGGTGGTCTAGTGGCTAAGGTACTCGGCTGCTGACCCGCAGGTGTCGGAATGGAATCCCGGCTGTGGCGGCTGCATTTCCGATGGAGGAGGAAATGTTGTAGGCCCGTGTGCTCAGATTTGGGTGCACGTTAAAAAACCCCAGGTGGTCGAAATTTCCGGAGCCCTCCACTACGGCGTCGTCTCTCATAATCGTATGGTGGTTTTGGGACGTTAAACCCCTCAAATCAATCAATCAAATATTTCTATATTTCGGGCAACAACTGCATTTCTCTTGTGTGACTCTTATGGAATGTTTGCGCGTTTCAAATATATATTTAGATCGCGTTCACACTGAACAAGCGCAAATGCTTCAACGATCTCCTTCGTAAATGAAAGTAGTGGTACGTAGAAATACGTTTCTGGTGCAGTAACGATTCTCTGTTAATAGATGGTATTAATTATTAATGGGGGTTTACGCGTCGAAATTTTGATTTGATTACGAGGGACGCCGCTGTGGAGGGCTCCTGTCTAATTTTGACCATCCGGGCTGTTTAACATGCACCAACATCTAAGCACGCGGAAGTTTCTTTCAATTAATCCCCACGGGGAAGTATTTTGATGAAGGAATAGCACGCTGGCTACCATCTTTTAGATGCGGAGCATCTTATACTCGCGCCTTGTAGTGCGCCGTCCGCGCCGTCCGCACCGCTTCTCGAACAATCGACAGCTGACGCGCGCGCATGCGCCGTCGCGCCGTCGCCCACTCTTCCACCATCTGTGCATCCCTTCCTCCTCTACACACCGCGCGCGCTTCACTCCTCCACCATCTGTGCACCCTTCCTCCTCTACACACCGCGTTCGACATCTACAATTCTCCTGATTCTCCAGTGGACGCGCATGTGGCGTCGCGCTTCGAGAACATTCAACAGCTGACAGTGCATGCGCCGTCGTGCTGTATATATACTCAAGGTCGGCGCTCGCTCGCTCAGTTGCCGCTCGTCGGTTGGTTTGTACGGCGCGTCGACGTCCAAGGTCGCGGTGAAATGAATTCCAACGAATCCACAAACACAATGATCGACGTCCCTTCGACCAGCGCCGCCCTTTCGCATACGTGTGTACGTGTTCACTCATTTAACACCCCCTCCTACAACCACGTTAACCAATTTAGCCATCGACCCAAGTAAGTCGCAATTTAACACCCCATTTCACAACCACGTTAACCAATTTAGCCATCGACCCAAGTAAGTCGCACTTTAACACCCCGTTAACCAATTATATGGTCCGCATCCTCCTCAGTGTTCCCCCGAAGGAAGCTGCGGGCAATTCTTTTAAAATTTATTGTTCTTTGCCTCGAGTAATGCTGTGAACAGACGAAAATACTTGTGCGCGTGAGCGGGACTACCTGTGTTGACGACGTTCACACCCTGCACAAGGCATTTCCGTGTTAATGAATCCTTAAACCTGCTAACTGGTAAAATTCTACCTTCTAATCTGAAATAATAAAAAAAAATCTTTCGTACTTTAAGGGTTACTCACACCGCTTGGAATGAAAGCGTTGGGGGGGGGGGGGGGGGGGGGGGGGGGGAGGCAGAGGAATTTGAATGCGCCAGCACCGCTCTCCGGGTACGTTGGCCGCGGCGCCATCTGACGGCTCGCAGCACAGCCTGCCCCCGAGACCGATTTATATGGATGCTCGGGCGCGCTCAGTGTCAACATCTGATTATTCTTACACCATGGTCTGAAATTTCCGGAGCCCTCCACTACGGCGTCTCTCATAATCATATGGTGGTTTTGGGACGTTAAACCCCACATATCAATCAAATCACCATGGTCTGAACCAGTCACGATGACGGGCTACGCCTTCCCTTCCCTGTGAGAGAGAAGGGCGACGAGGCCGCGCGAAAATTTGAAACCGATTCATACCAATGCTCTAACCACCGTGGGTTTCTTAATATAGCGCGTAGTCGAGAAATTTTTGCGACAGCACGTTCACAGGGCACAAGTGCACATATTCCTCTTAATGACCATTTTTCTAGCTCAGGGGTATTTACTGGCCCTTTAAGATAACGCTGGCGTTGGCATACTGCAGGGAAATGTCAACTAATGTTGCCGCGTGCTACGAGGGCAGGCGCTGGACTAACGAGGACCATTTATCAGCCGCCGTCGGCTTTTATTTAACACATCCGCTCGTACAACCACAGCGATGACTTCACTCAGTCCCGGTGAAATGGGTCAGTTGTTTAGCATTTGTTTGTGTCTCATAGCGGTCAGGATGGATTGATTCTTGGTCACTTCCATAGATGTGTAAATGCAACACCCAACCAAAAGCGGCATAACAGTGTCGCATCGGAGCGGGAACGCTGTGATGGTAGCTTTAGCTTGAGCGAAGGATCCAGTTCATCCTTTCGCATTGGTATGGCAGACACTCCTACATGCGAGTACTGCGGAGCTGAAGAGACCATCGAACACGTCCTGTGCAGCTGCGCTTGCTACGACACACAGCGATGCCAGCTCCGGATGGTTTTGAATCGACTTGACCCCGGACCATTTTGCATGCAGAAGATACTAGGACCTTGGGCATCTGCCTCAGTTGCGCAGAAAGCAACTAAATCACTGCTACTTTACCTAAAGTCAACGAACCTGAGCGACCGCCTGTAGACTGTGTGTGCTCCCCGAGTGTGCTCGTGATTGTGTGTACCTTCTCATCTCTATGCAACCTCTTTTCTCCCCTTTATCCCTTCCCCAGTGCAGGGTAGCAAACTGGATGTGCGTCTGGTTAACCTCCCTGCATTTCCTTGCATCTTTATCTCTCTCTCTCTCTCCATAGACGTGAGAACACTCGCGGACGTTCAGTTTGACCTATAGCTGCTTTGAAACAAACCCACAGTGCTCACTGATTTTTCGTGCGCGAAAAAAAAAAAAGGCTGATGCAAACGAAGATAAACCAAACCAGTCGCTAAATGCGCGTGTTTTATGAAGAGCGGTGGAAAGGAAAGCGATAGGTAGGTGCAACCATAAGAGACAAGAAGAGAGCAGAGTAGGTTAGGGAACAACCGGGGTTAAATGTATCGTAGTTGAAATCAAGAAGAAGAAATAGACATGGGCCGGGCATGTAGCACGTAGGCAGGATAACCGCTGGTCATTAAGGATACCTGAATGGATTCCCAGAAAAGGCGAACGCGCAAAGGGGAGAAAAAGTCAGGTCGGATGATCAGAATAAAAAAAAGTTTGCAGGTATTAGGTGGCAACGGAAAGCACAAGACCGTGTTGATTAGCGAATCATTGCAGAAGTCTTTGCCCTGCAGTAGGCGTGGTCAGGCTGATGATGATGATGATGATGATGATGATGATGACGACGACGACGACGACGACGACGACGACGACGACGACGACGACGACGAATGAAGAGCACTTTAAAAAAAGCATCAACAGAAAGCCATTTACCTGAAATGCGCTTTTGCCGTTACTTCTAATCGCAAACCCCGAAATTTTAATTCTGGTATAGGTAATTGCAATCTTGCTTGTTTGCGCCTTTCAGTTGTGGCCGCCGCGTTATACTATCAACTTTTTCTCCGCCAGTATTTTTATTCGTGTGTGGTAGGAGTCGAAAAAAAAAAACAATCGTTTTTTTTTTTATTGGTTCGATCCTTCTTTATTTTGGTCCTCTTGGTACATGAATGTGATCAACAGTGGTTAGATCTGCAGTCATCGACTAGCAGGGATTCTCGACGAATATGCAATGACATGAGCAGCTTGCGCTAAGAAGCAGAAATTTTGTAAGCACACTGTAATGAAAACGAAGCTTTCTTTAGGTTCGTAATGCTTTCTCTGTTGTCGTACATTCATTGCAGTGAAGGTTACTTGCCTTTACTGTGCAGGCAGATAAACTTTATGGGAAGTATAATTAATGTTATTATGAGCTCGCCATCCTCCCTTGAAAGGAGCATCTTTTGATTCCCAAGCATTTTACGCAAAATTAACGGCGCTGTTTTTGGATGCTAGCTCGCTTCGAATGAGCTGGGGGTGTTTTCTTCATTCCACGTTGGAGTGTGTGGTGGATTTGCAACTTCAGTTTGGCAGCGGTTCGCTGGGACTCAGCAAAAGAAAAAAAAAGAAGCTATGTGCCATGGAGATTGTAACACAAATACAAAAGAACCGTTGCGGTAATGAACTGGCCTTTCCATTGACTTTCTAGCTTGCTGGCATTCCAATGAAAACCCAGGTTTCCTGGCCTCTTCTGTTTCAGACTGTTGCTGCTTTCAGCTTTGTTGGAGCAGAGTCACTGTGCGTTGTATTTTTGTTTTATACCGCCACCGCTGTGCTTTGTTTAACCTGTCCGCTCGCTGAAAACAGCGAGTTGTGTTATCCGTACCGCGAGAACTCTTCGCGTTTTTTTTTTAATTTTGGTTCTTTTGGTTACTTTCTCAGTAATTCCGGGTGGTTCCCCTTTTGTGTTCGTCCGGAGCATTCGCGCAGTCGCTTCATTTGACAGGGGACCTTTATTTTTGCTACCTTTGGTTCGGCTTTGTTTTGTACGGATCTTTCAGTCGAAACTAGCGATGACAAGCCGCCAATTGGACCGCAGTTTTCTTTGTTTCACGCTACAGCTGGACTTCGTCGGGCCCACACAGGAGTGGGAACGAGTTAAAATACAGTTTAAAATGGAAAAAAGAAACGAATTTGTTATTGTGTGGAAGGAAAGACCATATGCTCATTGCAAAACTCGTAATCGAAAAATACACTCTCTCTGATTAGCTGAATGTTTGACACAAACAGGCAAAACAACGCTTGCAATAGTTATCCAACGTATAAAAGGCTGAACGGTGGGATGAAAAAAAAAATGCCTCTAATTGAAAAGGATATTTTGCAATAATTAGAAGCAATTTGAGAACGAGAGAGAAAAAATTGGACGCATATCTGCGCGGTTAACTGCAAATGTTGTCGAAAGACGATATAGTGTTCTGTCTGGACAGAGAGAATAAGACGTTCATTAGATGTTCTGCGCGATAAAATCGGTGAATGGGGTCCTGGAGATGCTGCGGGAGACAAGAATGTCATCTGGCAGTAATCTTTAAAAATAAAAGCATGTATTGTACGCAGAGCGACGGGTAGGTGGCAGCGCCGTATCGTCTTAAGCAAAGTGTAGCAAACACTCGCCTTTTTCGTGCATTGCGTCGCATCGTCAGTGCTGTGTAATAAACGCTACGGTCTTTATAATGACGTGTATATGTGTTTTATGATATATAGAAACACACCACCGAATATCGAATTGTTCATACTGCGCATTATACATGTGTAATATTTGCTTTGCTTGATCGACAACGTGCAAAAGTATGAATGGAGACACCAAAAAGGTGGGCGTTCAGGAAGTGGCTTAACTTTGGCCTGGCAGCTGAATCGTTTTGGTTGACACACAGACGAAGAGAAAAAATAAACCTGGTGATCGTTAACACAATAAACTGGGACAGCCCTCTGCTCTTCTATAGTAGAGTAGCAAGTACTCACAACTCGTTTAACGCTTTTTCTAAACACGAATTTCTCTGTTGAAGTACCCCTAGAATGACTATCGCCTCAAAAATAAATAAATAAAAAGCTCACAGGGAGTTTCATCCATTAACCTTAGGTGGCCGAAAGGCGAGAAAGTCATTTTAATCTTCTCAGTCGACATACTAAAGCACCCCACCCGCTCCCTTGTTGGTCGCTTGAAAGCCTTCTACATAACATATTTTTTGTGCCTGTGTCGCTCGGAAACTGCTAACTCGGAGGTGGCTTGGGTCAAATTTCGGCTGGGGCGGCTGCATTCTCGACGGAGGCGTAAATGCTTAAGGCCCCCGTTCTGAAATTCGGGCGCAGGTTAATGAACCCCAGGTGGATGAAATTTCTGGACGTATCCACTACGGTGTCTCTCATTATGATATTATTGTTTTGAGATGTTAAGTCCTTATTATTATTATTATTATTATTATTATTATTATTATTATTATTATTATTATTATTTTTACTTTACGCCTGTGTTGTTTTCCAAATCCTGCGAAGTCGGAATTGTTGCTTGCGTGTTTGATTGTTGCTTCGTGCGTTTGTTATATTGTGGGCTCAGTTCTGTGTGAGTGATTGCTTGCGCCTGCGCGTGATTGTGCCTTACCTTCAAAAGGGGGGAAGGTTTGGGCGTGTTGGTTATTCCATAGTTCTTCGTAAAACAGAGCGCACAAAACACGCGACAGAAAGAGATCCGGATAAGCGTTCACTATCGGCTTACTATGAACTTGATAGTGAGCGCTTGTCCTACACACTAAACAAAAATGACCTGAAATAACCTCAAAAACTGGGTAAACCATTTGTCCTCTAGCGCACTACCTTTCCTGGGTTTTTTTTACCACCTACTATCGAGGTAAAAATTTACTCTCGTGCTAACTGAGTTTTTGAACGTAGGGAGAGTAGTAAATATTTACCCCAGTGAGGTCTTGAGCGAGTATAGAGAGAGTAAATTTTTACTGCCTTCACAAGGTTTTTGAGGTGATTTCTGGGAGTTATTTCCGGTGGTAAAAAAATAAAAATTGACGGGTGCATTCGCTCAGAGTCGAAAAATTTATTAAATAGCAGAATTGATTGAATTTATTAAATGGCGGAATCGGTGACACATAGATTCACATACAGCCAAACACGCACACACACAACAAATGCAGAATAATACACCACTCGAACAGACTGCACGCGTTGCTCAACTATACACTTTGACAATCCGGTATATTATATAGGCACGACTTTTTGACCAGCCCTGTAGCACTGGTAGGAGAGCTCTTTTTTTGCATTGATTAACAACAACGGTTGAAGGTGCAAGCGTAAACTTAAGGTGGGCTGCAGGGCACAAAATGTCACACCGACCTTTTATAGTAAATCTACCCGATCTCACCTTTTTGAGTATCCAATAATTACTTGGCACACCAGGCTCATGGCCCCACGCGTGTTAGCACTGCTGATGCACAAGTCCAAAAAATATACCTAAGTACGCACAAGCCATGGTAGCTCAATGATTTTCATTGAGCGACGGTGCACAAACGCAGTAGCAGCACGTATTCATCACAACGGGCGTAGAGGAGCGGTGCACGCCTGCACACAAGCTTCTTACCGACGGCGTACTAGGCCTTCTCGAAGAGCACGGCTATCCGATGAAAAACAGCTGGCGATCACAGAACTCATATCCTGTGCGAATTTCGTCGTCATTTCAGACACAAATGAACACGTGACCGCTATCTTACGGGGACGGGGCGGTGTATGCATACTTCCAACGAAAGATCACCGTCCGGGTTTTCTTCGTGCTCACCGGCAGCCGCTTGTTGGTTCCGTCTGCCTCGTATCGGCTTCGCGCTACATGTTTGAGAACAGTTGGTGCATGAGATGGGCAATTCGGGCAGCACTTTACTCATGCAGACATCGCCTACTCTGGAACAAGATATATGCGATGCTTCTTTCACCTGCCCCGGCGACACACTCCCACTGGTCACTGGCGGCCGCGGCTCGGTGCCGACGACAGAGTGAAGCATTTTGCTTATTGCTTCTCCTGTAGGCAAGCATGGACGATGACACCAGATTGATTTTGTTACCACTGGCAGATCTTCGCGATTCGGCTCGGAAGCGAGATATCCGCGACATGCAGGTTCGGAGGCGCTCGGAAGCGCACAATCGCTCGATGATGTAGGAAACACGTGAGATCCATCAGCCCAACGAGACACACAGGGACCGAGCTTCTTGCACCATCTGTCTCCAAAGCCACCGCCGAGCAAAAGCCAACAATTTGCGAAAATATGCAGGACAACTTTCCACAGCAGGTTTTCTTTCTTTTTTTCCTTCTTTTGAGATCTCCCCCCCCCCCCCCCCCCGTCTTTTTTTTCTTTTTCACTCACAGAATGCTGCTCTCGCTTGTTGTGCTTATGCTGCCCCCCGTTCCAGTGAAAGTGCATCAACTCGAGGTCAGTCCTGAGGCACGGCGATACCAAAAAAAAAAAAAAATATCTGTGGTCCTCGCGTACCTTCATGACTCACTGAGAGCGTCCCAATGGGGGGCATGGGGCAAAAGCCACCGAAGCAGCTGCACCTTGCAGTCACGTGGTAATAAACTCTGAAACGCAGATTAAAAATCACGTGATAGAAAACTCCCTACGTGGTAAAACTGGATTTTGACATCCTTTTACTACTTGCCTGAGAGGTGGTGGTAAAACTATGTCATGTACCATCTTTTACTCCTACACGAGGTAGTAATTTTAAACCCGAGAGAGTTTTCAGTGGTCATGAGCCGCAAAAACCCCAAACTCGGATAGTTTTTGCTTACAGTGTAATCTCATTCTCTCCCGTGTTTTTGTGCGCTCTGTTTTATGAAGAACTGTTGACTGATCTATATGTGGGGTTTAACGTCCCAAAACAACCACACGATTATGAGAGACACTGTAGTGGAGGGCTCCGAAAATTTCGACCACCTGGGGTGTTTTAACGTGCACCGAAATGTGAGCACGCGGGCCTACAATATTTCCGCCTCCATCGGAAATGCAGCCGCCGAGGCCGGGATTCGATCGCGCGACCTACGGGTCAGCAGCCGAGTACCTTAGCCACTAGACCACCGTGGCGGGGCGTTTTATGAAGAACTGTGCTTTGCCTTGGCGGGTCCTGTCTGTTTCGCGTGTGCGGCGTCAGCGCGTAAGTTTCCTTTTGTTCTCTCACACTTGAAATGGAGCGGCTATTACGCCCTGCAAAATGGCTCGACGGGAGATAAGCACCTCATGAATGTCTCGTAAGGACAGTGACCCCTTCTGCTGTTACGTCACGGTGTGCTTTTATATTACTCCGAATCTTTCCTTGTAGCTTTGTTCTGAATCTGAAGAACGGGTGTGACATAGCATTTCTACTTCCTGAGTTTTGACCCGGCGGATGTTTTCGTGCGATGAGGTGGATAGCTTATTGCGCAAGAAATCCCTCGAGTACGCGCTCTGCTCGATTGACGAACGGGAGAACCTGGTGACTTGCAGCTGACCTTTCGAAATAATACTATTATTTTCGCCACATTTTGAAATGCTGGGTCAGCTTTGGTCTTTATCTTCAGACTTCGACATGAGGATTTCAAGTACAAGAATCACAATAATTTTGGGGGGGCATTATTTCTTTTGAATACTCTTTTGAATACCGATAATATATCATCTGACACCAATGTATGCATTGTCGTCCCTTCCAACACGTGGGCAGAAACACAGAGGCTATGCGCACAATGAAAAGCGAGGTTACAGTAAACGGCTCTGTGAGTTTTGCGAAGGAGCTTTGTGGTTCGTCTCTGCTACACACACACACCACACAACAACACACACAACACACACCACACACACACACACACACCACACACACACACACACACACACCACAC